>JAUIMM010000813.1:600000-942500 GCA_031769625.1 Taudactylus pleione
GGGGAGATCGGCGGCCTCCTGTACTTCGCCTGAGTCATCTTCTCTGGCGGGGCCTGAAGTCGCGGCGCACCACTTGGGACGCCGGCCGGCTCCCTGAATCAGTGTTGTGCGGCTGCACTGTAACTACAGCGCTGTTCTCTCTCCTGTCCGTGGTGGCTACGCCTGGTGTCGGGGGTCATTGCCTGCTGCTGCAACTTCCTCTTGGGGTCCCTGTTCTTCTCGGGGGACATTGCCGACGCCCAGAATACCGAACAAAGGTAAGGTGGGCGCGGATAGCGGGTTAGGTTAGGGGGCTCCCGAGAGGGGACTTCCAACCTCCCCCCGGGAGGTTTAGGGTTAGGCTAGGGGAAAGGGGGCGTTAGGGTTAGGCACCCCCCGGAAGGGTTAGGTTTAGGGGATGGGAAGGGGGGGGATTAGGGTTAGGCTCTAGCGGGGAGGTTAGGGTTAGGCACCCCTAAGGGAGGGTTAGAAGGGGGAAAGGGTTAGTAATACTTGCCTTAATTCCCTGTCGCTGGTCTTCCGGCGTCGGAATTTGAAGCGCCGGACATGGGTCCGGCGGTATTTCATGCTGAACCCCTATATACTGAGTGGTTTGTTTATTATGGGGGAAACTCATCATGCTGCGGCAAAATTAGAGCGTTACTCTCGCTCCTCGACTCTGCAACCTCCACCTCTGGTTGAACGGGGAAGCGGATCTGCCCCTGCGCCTCCATCATCTCATACAGTGTCGACTGACACCCCTGCAGCTACTTTACAGAATGTGTTGGACGCGGTCTCTGCTAGTGAAAAAAGGCTGGCTGATCAGATTGGTAAATTGCAATCTGACTTGATTAACCCTCATGATTTACAACGTATCTGAGAGCTTTTTGGCGGTTAAACGTCTCTTACGGGACCTTAATCTTCCCTACGCCATGCTTGTTCCTTCCAAATTGCATGTCGTTTCAGATTGGGAAACCAAATTTTTCTTCACCTCACATGAGGCTGTTTTGTTGGTGGACCGCCGTGCACCGGCCAGGAGCCCGCTAGTAAATGACTAACCATGAACACTGTATTTGGTTTAAACCGCACGTAACTATATTATATTTACACTTTTTTATGGTGATTATATGTCTGTTTCTTAGATTGTATTGCTGATGTTTGGTAATGTTTGGGCTCTGCTTGAATTTTATAGTTCCCGGGGTGGAAAGCACTGGAGGGTTCTTTCTGAGTTTAGGGTTCATTATCTTTTTTGCCTTACCCTGTGAATGGGTAAAATTAGTATATGCTTTAGGTTGAGAGCTTTTTTTTTTTTTTAAGCTTTCCTGTTTGCGGGTTGGGTGTGGGTACAGGTATTCCGCAGTTGGGGGTGGGTATACAGGGAAGGGGGGCAGAGAAGGGATGAGGGTTTTAGTTTATTTAGGAATTTATTATTATTTTTTGTTTTCTTTCTTTCTGATGTGGTTTCTGAACGTTAAATTATTTTATTATTGGGATGTTATATATTTGTTCCTTTTCTCCTTTTTTGGGTATTAAGAAGCATATTGTTCACGGTCGGTAAGTCATGACACAAGCTAATATAACTGTTCTAACTTGAAATGTGAGACGACTCATTGACAAAATAAAGCGCTCGTTGGTAATGCGACAGCTTAAACAATATGGAGCGGATATAAGTTTGTCTCATGGAAACTCACCTGGTGGGTGGGAAGTTACTTTCTCTTAAAAAAAAAAACAAAAAAAAAAACGTGGGTTGGCTTGGCTTATCATGCAACACACACGTCTGCTTCTAGAGGAGTCTCTGTCCTTGTTCGCAGGTCTGTCCCTTTTGTCTTGGAGATAGTGCAAGCTGATCCAGGTGGTAGATATGTATTTTTAAAATGCAGGATTAATATGGAAATTTTACTATTGGCATTATATATGCTACCTCCCTATTCTCATGAAGTTTTAAAAAAAATGTGGCTGAATTTATGGCTCTATCGCCGGGATCATCGACACTGTGTTGGGGATTTCAGTAATTCTTTGGACCAAGCACTGTATACACGGAGCACTGCACAATCTAGTACTACATCAAGGAGTAATAGATTTTTGGCTTATGTGGCTGGGCTGGGGTTGGTTGATGCTTGGAGGACGAAATATCCGGTTGCGAGGCAGTATTCCTGTTTCTCGTATACACACCTTGCGTTCTCTCGATTCGACCTGTCACTGCTCACCCAAGATATGCTACCTAGAGTCCAGTCAGTGCGCTATGAAACTAGAGGAATTTCGGATCACTCCCATTTAGTACTCCGTTTAGATTTGGGTTGTCAACGTGGTCATTTATTCTGGAAATGTAATCCATTCTTGTTGACCCGTATGGGTGGTGGCTCTGAACCTGAGGAGGCGTGGAAGGAATATTTTAAACTTAATCGTGATTCAGCCCTACTTCCAGTGTTTATAGGATGCTTTTGAGTCCTTAGGGGGACTTTGATTAGGTGAGTTAAAATCTTTCTATAAAAAAACAGGAGTTAGAGTTGGAGATTTCCTGTCAGCTATTCGAACTTACTTACCTTAATGATGGGTTGGAATCTTCTAGGAATGCTTGGTTAACGGCCCAGAGGGCATGGAATGATTGCTTAAAAGATAAGGCCAAGTATAAACTGCTATTTAATTCACATTCTAGATATGCTACAGGCGATAGACCTGGAAGTAATCTGGTCAATTTTGCACTGTTAGAACGCCCATCGATCACTGTAATAGAGATTGCAGGTTCAAATTATGTAGTCTATGATCAAACCCCGGATATTGCACCAGAGTTTGTTCGATATTATCAGAAACTCTATGGTTCCTGTCTGACATGTAGTGTTGAGGAACTGCGCCATTATCTTCTGGCTATAGCTCTCCCCAAGTTATCTCCTGAGGCAAAGGCTTTGTTGATTCCCCATTGACAGCGGAGGAAATTGACATTGCTATACAGTCTTTTCCAAATGGCAAGCCACCGGGTTAGATGGGATCTCTCTTGAGCTGTATAAAAAGCATACTCTATTTTACATTCTCCGCCTACTTGAGTTATTTAATCAATTATATGAGTGTGACTCTGTCCCTCACTCCATGTCTGAAGCTTTAATAATAGTTCTACCAAAGCCAGGTAAAGATCCCAAACCGACTGAATAGTATCGACCCATATCACTTCTTCCGACGGACATTAACATTCTTGCTAAGGTTTTGGCTATTCGATTTAAATCAAGTGATTGCCCAGCTGATTCATCCGAATCAGACTGGAGTTATGCCAGGCAAATCACCATCAATTAACCTCCATCGTCTTTTCATGCAATTACAGGTCTCGCACGAAGATCCCTCTTCAAAAATAATTGTTTCATTAGATGCCGCTCACTCCAGCTCAGATATGCTGCTATTGCACAATTTGCAGATGCCCCTCCGGAGTTTCGAGACTCCCCTGTTAAGCTTCTGTTACCATGTGCCTAGATCCAATAGATTGTATCTGTTCTATATGTAGCTATAATGCAAGCACACCATGTTACAGTCTTAGGCAAAAGTGGCAAATTGATCTAGGAATACTGTCTGATGATGTATGGAAGAGTGCCTTGGGTAGGCCAAGAGTGTCTTCTACAACCGTTAGAAACAATTTGATTTGTTGAAATCTATTACATAGGGAATTTTGAATTAGATCTGCCACCTAAGTGTAGTATGAATAAAGTGAATTTCTGGCATTTCTTATGGACATGTTCTGTTATCAGATTATTCTGGGAAGAGGTAGTTTGCATACTAGTATCCACAGGTGTCCCCAGGGATGTGCTGAATCCCATAGTGTGCACTTTATCTGTAATTGAGGAAGATATTCTAGATAAATACTTCACACAATATGTTAGTAATATGTGTATGCTCACAAAAGTCTGCATAGCCAGATCATGGATGGCCTCTGACGGCCCAACAATAGGGGTGTGGATAGCTTTGGTAAATGAGACTATGGCCATGAAAAATTTGTTTATTTAGCCAGGAAGGCTGAGAAAAAAATTAGTTTAATCTGGGGTAGATGGTTAGACTCACCACATGTATGGAGGGGTGGAAGATCGAGAACTAGTGGGCTGCAAGTACCAAATGCGAGTGATGAGGAAGGAAGTAGTTAATGCTCTTGTATATTGGGAGATATGACTAGTATATATACCATAATTTGTATACTCAATGTTATATATTTGTGTTTGTATGTTATGCTGCAAGATATATTGTATACTCAAATGTTTACTTTACATTTATATTTGTACTGGAAATGGTTATATTTACATTGTTGATATATGATATATTTTGTGAAAAGAGACCACACAAACAGTAATACTGTAATGTATTTTTTTTTTGTATGTATTTATTGTTTTTTCTTTTTCTGAAAAACAAAATAAAAAAAATTGGATTAAAAAAAAGAAATACTGATTTCCAAATGAGGATAATTTTATATATTTCTCATTACATTTAAAATTGTATACCATTTTTAATTTTATAACCGATTTTATTATATCTAACGTACAGTATAAGGGATTGCACACTTTTTAATTTCCTGCTGCGCTAGTCATGCTTCCCATGTAGCCATCAGTACCGTTATCTGCAATAAATTGCTGAAACACTCAGGGATTTCTCTACCATACGCAAACATACCAGTTTCAGCCATTTGTACCCCTTTCAGACATACTGAGATTCGCGGGATTTTGGCCTGCCTTGGCCAAATTCCCGGGATCTCGCGTATGTCTGAAATGTACCTACTTGTGAACATGTTCCCGGGTAGCCGACCCTGCAATTGACCAGGGAATTTCCCAGGACTTAAGTCTCCAATGCTCCTCGTGATCTCCCCATGCAATCTGTTTATCCACTTCAACTATACGTTACCGAACCACGCAGCAAGATGACCTCTCAAATGGTCCTTGGCTGTGGCCCCCAAATCATGAGGCTTGGTACAATGTTGCTGTACTCATATTATTTTTTATTTTTCCTAAGTTTAGACTAACCTTTCCATAGATGTTAGACTACTGTGACCCTTGTATCCAGCCAATGTGTGTCACCCATATTTGTCTGCCCCCTCCCCTTTTAGAATGTAAGCTCTCACGAGCAGGGCCCTCTTCCCTCATGTGCTTCTCCTTCACTTAATTATACTCTAATTTACAACAGCACCCAACCCTTGGTGACAGACACAATGCTGCTTATCTAATTGTTATGCAGCAATGTTTAATTCATGTATCTGTCCTGCATTGTTTGTACTGTTAATATCTGTTTTCTTGTGTGCTTATTCGTTTATGTACTGTGTAAGGCGCTGCGGAACCCTTGTGGCGCCATATAAATAAAGGATGATAATAATAATAATTACCCTGCTCATGTCTGAATGGTGCTACCCGGGAATATTCCCGGGTTGCACCAAGCAGCTTCTGATTAGCTGGCTGACGGACACTCCTGTCCTAACTATATCTTTACACTACACTTTTCTTACTATGGTGGTGCCCTGGGGCAGCTTGGCTGGGCCAGTTTTGGGGGGTCCTGCACTCTGGATTTGAACCCTAGTATGTTAGGGACCTTACCGAAAGAGGTTACCTGGATATGGTGGGTAGGCCCATAACCTTGGCCATGCTTATGCTAAAAACCTCTATTGATTGCAAAATTTTATGGCATTTATATATATTATTAATAATTTGGAGTTGTGCACCTGAGATTTGTCTGTTTCTGTGCCTGCAATTAGTCTCATCAGGTAGCACCTCCCATCATATATATATAGTCAGGTTGTGCAGTCCAGAAATCTTTCCCGGACACTCCTGTCATGACTGAGAGAGACGCAGCCTCACTGGCATTAAAGTCCGGCCAGTACTGTGTCAAGAGCTCTTCTTTGCCGGCAACTTGGACATGGCTAGGGGCAGAGCTGTAGAGGCTGGAAGAGGCGGCTCCGCTCCTCTGGGTCACTGGGGAGGGGTTTCTGGGGTCCCCGAGCTTGGCTCTAGCGCATCGCCGTCATCTCGGCTCCAAGTGTGGGCTTCTCCTGTCACCGCAGTTTGGGGACCCCTTACAGATGGCGGTACCGCTCTACCCTAGCCCATCTTGGGGGACATGTCCGGATTAAGCTGTGGCGCTGTCCCGTCACAGAGGAAGTGAGAGGTGGGGAAGCTACAGCAGCAGCAGCGGGGGATAAATGCAACACTGCAGTCTCCGCCATCTCACTTTCTATAAGCACCTACAACATGTCAGGGTTCAGCCTAGGATCGGCCTCTCTCACCTCCTTGCCAGCTTCCCCTGACTTCCTTGCGGTCAGACGTCTGGTGCAGTGATGGATGTGGGACTGAGTATTCTGCCTTAGGTGCTTTTTGCGGGCCTCCATGGTCGGCTGTGTGTGCTGGGGATCGGAGTTCCCATCATGGGCGCCGCCATGACAGTTCCTCTCATGTGACAGTACTCCTAACCTATGGTAGCATGATTTCAGTCAGCTGATGCTGTGCTCCAGTAATCTGCTACCCCTGGGTATAAATCCGCCTCCAGAACTCCAGGAAGATGCTGTTCAACTTCGTTATTCCAAGTGCCTGTGTTGTTCCCACTGTTGCTTTGTGCTAATCCTTCAGCGTGTTGCTTCAGCCTGCTCACAGTTTCCCAGTTTCCTGTATTAGCTTCCATGCTAAACCTTACTCTGAGACTTTAGCTTTCTCACAGTACTTTAGTGTTTCATGTCCCTTCCCTGTGTGTCTTTGTATATGTGCTGCTAATTCTATAGCAGCTTTCCTGTGGCTATTACCCTGTATCACTGAAGTGTCAGATTACCTACTGGTATTAATTAGCTCACAGCTGGACCCCCCAGCACATGTCTGTGTCAATCTGCTCTGTGTCTTGTCAGTGCATATCTGCACTTGCAGTTAGCACTCTCCCAGTGTATGCCTATCTTCTCTATATGTCTTGTCTGTGCAATCTGCTCCTGCATATATAATTATTCCCAGTATTTTGCCTTTGCCCAGTACCAGCATTTCTAGCTCTCCCAGTATTTTGCCTTTGCCCAGTACCAGCATTTCTAGCTCTCCCAGTATTTGGCCTTTGTCCAGTACCACATTTCTAGCATTCCCAATAATATTCCTTGAGCACTCTACTCTTGTATGTGCAATCCCTAGTATATGTTGTGTTTTCCTGCATATTTAGCAAGCTCCAGTACCTGCCTGTGTCCACATCTCCCTGAGCTGCTGAGCTAGTCAGCTCCTGGATTTCTTAGTGATTCTTAGTACATTCTCAGTAATCTCTGTAATCTCTCGGTGATCAGGATTTCTAATTGTGTTCCAGTGTATCTCCAGTGTTCTAGCAATAACTTAACGTAATATAGTTACGGTCTTCTGCCATTCCCAGGTACCTGTCCAGAGGGCCGCGAACTGCTCACTTGGTGCAGCGGAAAACCAAATCCCAATTGGAGGGGTCACTGGAGAAAACCACCAAGTGAGTTAGACTCCGCGCCTCTGGGCAGGTCTAGCCAAACCTGGGTTCGGCCGCAAATAGGAGACCTAGCCACAGTCACTCCGATAGTCACCTGAACCCCCCGGCTCACCGTCCTCCACAGAGGATCACTTTCACCGGATTGTGACACAACACTAGTTATTATCAGACATCCAGTGTGTAAAAAAACTGAAAAACCATGCTTATGTCTGAAAGGGGTCTACCTGGGAATTTTCCAGGTAGAAGCTGTAGTTTGAGAGAGGGGTCTCATCCAAATACCTGGGATTTTGCACAGGACAAATTCCCATGTCTGAGGAGGAAATTTCCTGGGTCGTATGTCTGAAAGGGGTATTAGTGTGGTAAGGGAAACATATTCCCTGACACACAGCAGGCAGACAGAGGACACTGAAAATGTTCTACATTCAACACAGGTGTCTTGCTTAGCATGTCAACAGAAATCAACACTGTCCACATACTGCATGCATATGCAATGATCACTGTAATTGAGCTAACAATCGGTCACTGTACAAACACTTCACGCTTTTTTTTTTTTATGAATATTTCATCTACAGACTTTAGACTTACCACATAGTGGTTCTTCATGTCTTCAGTGACTTTTGTATATTTCACGCTGTGTACTCAATAGTGTCTGTTTCAGTGGAGGATATACATTTGCTCTCCACTTAAGACTATTTTTACCAGGAGCTCAACTGCTTAAGTTTCTTTGCTCCTATATGTTCTATTTTCTTTTACCTGCTTTTCTGCTTTTTTTTTTGTTCTTGCCAGCAGCTCATTCTGCAGTGCCGAGGCATGCTGTACTCTAGCGTAGGTAGTTGTGATTTTCAGTTTAGTTTAGGGACTAAGTATACTATAGTTCTGGACAGTTATGCGGGGTGGGTTTCGTTTATGGGTTAGTTATTTTTAAAAATTTGTGCTGTTTTATGCCATTTCTTTCTGTTGCTGTTACATGCTTTATTGCTGCTGCTATTATTAGTACTTATCTGTATTCCTACCCATCTGTCTGTTAGACATAACTTGCTGTGCGGGGTTGGCTGGAGTGATGCCGCCTCGATTTGTTTTTCTCAACCTTCATGTGTACCTATTGTAACTCAGCATGATAGTTTTGGCTGATGTTATGTGGGGGGACTCTTTCTGCTGGCCTGGAATGTTCATAGCCTTAATGATATAATTAAACATTTCCTTGTTTTATCTCGGGTTAAGAAGTATAAGGCTAATATTATTTGACTCGTGGAAACTAATTTTTCTGGGGCAGGGTTTTAGCATTGAAAAAAACTTTGGCTAGGCTGGATGTACCACTCAACTTTTTCTTATAGTTCCCGGGGTGTTTGGTTTTAATTGGGAAACTTTTTTTTTTATTTCAAATTGTATGATTTACATATTGGTCCCTATGGGGGTGTCTTTCACCCTGTTGGCAGTGTCCTTACCCCTTCCTTTTAACATGGAGTGTTAGAGAGGGTGGTTCTTTCATTGCATTGTCTTCTAGCACCCCAGTAATATGCTTGGATGACTTTAATAAGGTTATGGACCGGTCTCTTGACAGACGGAGGGATACAACTAGAAACCAATTAACTGCTCTGGTACAGTGCATCCGGAAAGTTTTCAGAACGCTTCACTTTTTCCACATTTTGTTATGTTAAAGCCTTATTCCAAAATGGAATAAATTAATTTTTGTCCTCAAAATTCTAAACACAATACCTCATAATGACAACATGTAAAAAGTTTTTTGGGGATTTTTGAAAATTTAAGTAAAAAAGAAAAACTAAGAAATCACATGTCCATAAGTATTCACAACCTTTCCTCAATACTTTGTTGATGCACCTTTGGCAGCAATTACAGCCTCAAGTCTTTTTGAATATGATGCCACAAGCTTGGCACACCTATCATTGGGCAGTTTCGCCCATTCCTCTTTGCAGAATCTCTCAAGCTCCATCTGGTTGGATGGGAAGGGTCGGTGCACAGCCATTTTCAGATCTCAACAGAGATGTTCAATTGAATTCAAGTCTGGGCTCTGGCTGGACCACTCAATGACATTCGCAGAGTTGTCCTGAAGCCACTCCTTTGATATCTTGGCTGTGTGCTTAGGGCCGTTGTCCTGCCGAAAGATGAACCGTCGCCCTAGTCTGAGGTAAAGAGCGCTCTGGAGCAGGTTTTCATCCAGGATGTCTCTGTACATTGCTGCATTCATCTTTCCCTCTATCCTAACTAGTCTCCCAGTTCATGCCGCTGAAAAACATCCCTACAGCATGATGCTGCCACTACCATGCTCCACTGTAGGGATGGTATTGGCCTGGTGATGAGCGGTGCCTGGTTTCCTCCAAACCTAACACCTGGCATTCACGCCAAAGAGTTATTTTTGTCTTGTTTTATTCCTCATGGTCTGAGAGTCCTTCAGGTGCATTTTGGCAAACTCCAGGCGGGCTGCCATGTGCTTTTTACTAAAGAGTGGCTTTCGTCTGGCCACTCTACCATACAGGCCTGATTGGTGGATTGCTGCAGAGATGGTTGTCCTTCTGGAAGGTTCTCCTCTCTCCACAGAGGAATGCTGTAGCTCTGACAAAGTGACCCTCTGGTTCTTGGTCACCTCCCTGACTAGGGCCCTTCTCCCTCAGTCGCTCAGTTTAGACGGCCGGCGAACTCTAGGAATAGTCCTGGTGGTTCCGAACCTCTTACATTTACGAATGATGGAGGCCACTGTGCTCATTGGGACCTTCAAGGAAGCAGATATTTTTCTGTATCCTTCCCTAGATTTGTGCCTCGAGACAATCCTGTCTCGGAGGTCTACAGACAATTCCTTGGACTTCATGCTTGGTTTGTGCTCTGACATGCACTGTCAAGTGTGGGACCTTATATAGACAGGTGTATGCTTTTCAAAATCATGTCCAATCAACTGAATTTACCAGAGGTGGACTCCAATTAAGCTGTAGGAACATTTCAAGGATGAACAGTGGAAACTGGATGTACCTGAACTAAATTTTGAAATTCTTGGCAAAGGCTGTGAATACTTGTGTACATGTGATTTCTTGGTGGGGTTTTTTTTGTTTGTTTTTTTAATTAAATTAGCAAAAATCTGAAAAAAAAAACTTTTTACACGTTGTCATTATGGGGTATTATGTATAGAATTTTGAGGACAAAAATTTATTTTATTCGATTTTGGAATAAGGCTGTAACATAATATGTGGAAAAAGTGAAGCATTGTGAATACTTTCCGGATGCACTGTATATCCTAGTAAAAACCTCTAAATAATCAATATAAATATAATACAAATTAATTAAAACACCAAATATTTAAATTTAGTACACATACTGTATATCACAATCAAATAACATTGCACATATCCAGTGATACCTGTAGTAACTTTCTATACCAAAAAAATTGTTGTTAAAACTAAAAACAATGTTTCAATATTAAATTATCAACAGTAGCAGCATTGAATCACTATATCTCGACTTTGGCTGATGTTCTGCTTTGAAGGACAATAAGATATATTGTGGAACATCCAGCATTAATATAGCATGTATAAAGGACCAATCTTATTCTGGGATGTAGTCAGCATCCCGACGCATACAGTGGCAAAGGGCAGAATCCCTGTGCCAGAATCCCGACAGCTGCAATCCTGACGGTGAGTGTTAGGCTAAGGCTGCAGGAGGGGACATTTAGAGTTAGGCTGCAGGGGGGAGGGCGGTTAGGGTTAGACTGTTAAAAGGGAAAGTTAGGATGCGGTAGGGGTGGTTTAGTGGAAGGATTACAATATTTACCTGTTTGCGTCAGGATTTCCACCGGGTTCTGACCGCCAGCATTATCAGCGCTGGAATCGCGTACCCAACCCCACATTATATATGTGGGGTTGGTACGCAGAGTTTTCTTGAGGCCAAACCCCTGCTTCACGCTCAATAGCTGCAGCTAATTGTAGCTGGGTAGTCTGCTTGCTGCGGTGTCTCACATCTCCGTTCCATCATCAATCACACGAACCTTAGGTAGGAAAGGAGGGGAGGGCAATGTCAAGTCCTTCCTATAAAAGGTCAACTTACTCAGCAGATAAACAAGGCACAGATCACGTGACGAAACGCGTTAGGCGGGACTTAGCTGATTGATACACTGTTGCTGGTGTCAGTGGACACATGTATCGTGGATACCCTCATTAAGGATCAGTCAGTTCCTTTACTGTGTTGTGGAGCAAGTGGCTTCACCTCTGTCGGCGGCATTCGTTTTTGGCTGCACATACGAACACTATTGCTGCAGCACTTGCCAGTGTCAGCTGACACACTCATTACGGACACTTCCTAAAGGATTCAACAGCTGCATCAGATGGTCTGGGACCTAGCCGCTTCACGGTCTATCGACAAGTGACATTCTGGATATGTGCACATCCACTACTCTAATCAGGACCTGGTGGTAAGATTATATATACCAGTCCCGGGGGGGCCCCCCAAGTCTGCTGGTTCTACGGACCGTGAGTACTACCTAATGCCACGGCTCCTAAAGCCGCAAAGTGCTTTGATGCCGCGCATTACTTTGCAGTGACTTGATCCTAAAAATCATATGTATAGAGGCTGTGCATATTAATGATCATTTTTCATCTCTCAGATCCATTCTGAGCTGAATATGAGCGCTACTTCCAAGTATAATTCTCAGTGATAACGATCGTTATTACAGGACTACACTTTGAGCCTTCCATGACCTTTATATGTGTGGTAGGCAGTCTGAGAATGGGATTACTTATAGGTCACTGGTTATTCCTAATAGGAAGGAACATTGTAGCCACATCACAGGAGGGTAACTACAGTATAGTAAGGAGTAGTAACAGACTGTACACTCCACTTTAATGTGTCTGTAGGTATTATTATGCCACTTGTGTATCAATACTGCTCTTTTAGTGACAATTGTCACTTTTATTCGCAAGGAACATTATCCTGTTTGTATTATTGTGTCTATTTTATTTACTAATGTGTGTTTATTATTTTAATTGGTTTGATTATATTATTTATGATTTATAATATACTACTACATTTATTATTGAATTCGTTTGACATATATGGTGACAGCGCAGATATTTGTATTTAAATGTAACTTGAGCCGTAGTAATCCTGCAGCTGAACCATAGAGTTGGAGGCCTTACACATTAGAGCAATGTGTTCCCGGACGATATGGTAGCCAACTGGTGGACATATCATATCCGTGGTACACATCAGAATGATGTAATGAAGGACAGAATGATTCATCATTCTGTCCTTCATTACCTTGCACAGTGGCGCATGCAATATCGTCCGGTTGGCCATGCAGCATGGCCGACCAGTATATATCGCTAAGGGCTGCAGGAGCGCGCAGAATGGCCCCACACGCTGAGCGATCCAGACGGAAAATTACATATCAGACCGACCTCGCTCCAGTGTGTACCCAGCTTTAGAAACCTATAAATAGTCATAATAATGTAGGAAAGTAGTAGCTATACAGTCAGCAGAGGAATGCAGTACCTGATGGGAAACGAGAATAGTTGACTTAGCCCGCAAACCACTCCAATTTGCTTCCTTTTTCCATGCATTGTGATTTCCGGATATTTTTGTGTCCGTTGGAGTCCTTATTTTATTGTGTTTTTTGCCCTTTATGCTTCTGTATCTATGACCTCTTAAGCATTATTGGCAGTTTTGTCTATTACAGTCTTTGGCAGTTTCTTAATGTACCATGACCACTTTCACTTCATGTTATTTATTGTTGCCTTTCAGAACACGTAATTAAGCAAGTAGCATTTAGGGCCAAGAGTAAAACAGCACATGCAAAATGTGTCAGAGATGTGTGTTATTTTTCTCCTTCATGTAAGACAAGTAAACAGTTGCTGAAAAATTGCTTGAATATCTAGAACTTTTCAAGCAGGATTTTCATGCAGGAAAGTATACCTCTAGTGCTATAACAGCTTCAGTAGAGCTCATGCCTATTTTTTATAGTGTCTGTCATGTAAATGAATAATCTTACGATATGCTGACGGAATTAAAATTCCTGAACAATTTCTTATATGACTGAAACACTACAGTTATGGTGCATACACACGGTCAGATTTTTCCTTCAGATATTAACGATAACGATTTAAAAATCATTCAGTCGTTCATATCTGAAGGAAAATCTGACATATCTGACATACCTGAACGATGGACGATCAACGATGCGCATTCCCGTTTGTCAGATAACGATATCTGACATCTGATGTGTTTGCAGTCATTCATTTTAATGCAGTCAAAAATCGTTCAAATCGTTCATCTGACAAGTCTGACAAATCTGACCGTATGTATGCTCCATTACACAGATGCCCTTTTGGGTATCTGCCACCTGAACTTCCAGGTAGAGAAAGAAGGCAAGCCTCTTGTCTAGACGGAAAAGAACCATCTGGATTTTTTCCGTAGCGTGTTTGTAGTCAAACACAGAAATACACGCATGCTTTCAGATGGTACGGATACCGTGTTACTGCCGTGAATAACCACTGACCAGGACGGCTGCCATCCATGTTCTTCAGATTTACAGATTGAAAAGAGATTAAAAACACACGACAATAACATTACACATGGCACAAAACCGTTGCTTGTGAAAGTGACTGATCTACGTGGAAAACACCTGATTGATTTTTTTTTTGTGTGTGTGTGTAATAGCCCTTTAGCTGGGTACACACTGGTAGATAGATCTATAGTTAATCACTGGGTGTGTACAGCTGATATGCCTGTGAACGACGTCGTTCAGACATATCCGATCTGCTGTGCAGCACAGCATATGGCCAATATATCTGAAAGATATATCGGTCATCTGCTGGTGTGCACGGGCGACCCCTGATCACCGGTACACATGTTGCGGGGACCCGGCGGTGATTGACAGCTCAACTTGGTGGGCAATTGAAATGTGTATACACTTACCAATCGTTTGGTCAACGGGCAAGCCTAGTGTGCACCCAGCTTTAACAAACTGGCAGATATATTGGCCGATCAATTGATCGGTCATTATATTGTGTGCCCGTTGGCCAGTGTGTACCAGCGATATGTCTGTGAACGATGTAATTTACAGACATATTGCGTCGGCTGTTCTGCACAGACAATGGCAGATATATCTGCAGATCGTGCTGTGTGTACGGATTGTCAGCCGACCGCCCTTACACTTGCAGCAGAGGCCACGGGGAGGGGGTGCACCCGACCCGCGGTCAGATGACAGATGATGGTTGTTCAGTGTGTATAAACAACCATCATCTGCAGATATATATCTTTTTAGGTGTGTACCCAGCTTAAGAGATCATGAAGATGACAGACCGCAATTACTGATGACTCAAGTATCTCTATACTCTAATACTAGTTCCTATTCCTGATTAGTCAGAGATAAAAAAAAGCACTGATAACAGCAGCATATGAAATTTCTGTGCCATTAGCTGCATTTCTTGCAGCAGTAAGTAATGGTGGGTACACACTATACAGATATATCTGCAGATCGAGTGATCTGCAGATGAAAGTCGTTCATACACACTGAATGGCTATCATCTGTGTCTGGGAACTTGTCCAGGCGGCCGGGGGGGCGTGTCCCGACCCGGCTCCGTTGTGCGCATGCGCGAGACCTGGATAGCAACGGGCAAGCCGTCGCTATGGGTCTCGCTACAAAGGGGGCGTGCTGTCGATGGTGAGTGACAGCACGCCCCCTTTGGTGGGCGTGCCGGGGGCGTGGCTGGCCAGACGGAGGCGTTCCCATGGGAATGCCTACCGTCTGGGGCCGGCCCCACTGACATTACAAGTGATGTCAGTGGGAGTGCTTTCGGCTCTGAGAGCCAAAAGCACTCCAGGGCTTGCGGCAACGAGACCCTACCACAAGGGTCTTGTCGCAAGCCCGATGGTCGCGATGGTCTTGACCATCGCGACCATCTTCCTGGCCGCTCGCTACAGCTGTGGGTGGTCACCCACAGCTATACGAGCAGCCAGGAGGCCGCTCTAAAAATTCAGAAGGACGGCCCTGATTCAGAGCGAGCGCTCTATCAGAGCGTCCGGCTCTGAATCAGGGCCTCTGTGCAAAAGTGTGAACGTCACATCAAAGGCCACTTTACTACCACTCATTAATTTCAATGTTTCTGGTTTTCTTCATAAACACTTTTCTGATACAAAGGAGCTGTTATTATAGGGAGCATTTTTATGTGTTTTTGAAGCTTGTTTTCTTCTTTTATTGTTAAGCTTTGGGTATAGGGCACTCTTCCCCAATTTAAGGAGGGACAGTCCCAATAGGAGGAGGGTTACCTGTGGTCCTGACAGTCAGCACGTGTGTATGTGTGTGTGTTCCTTAACGCCTCAGTTTGTGAAACCACCCCCCCCCCCCCCACCACGCCTGCAAAACGGGTAGGGCTGTCGATCAACATAGACAGCCGCCCCTTTTGTAGTGAGCAGTGTTCTTGCGCACGCGCAGTGCCTAAACATTGACCCTCTTGAGAGCGCTTAGCGCTTGCAACCGGGTCTGAATGAGGTCCAATATCTTTAGGCGACACGTTTAAAAAGAAGTCAGATTTGGTTCAAATGTCTAATGGTGCATACACACGGTCAGATTTTTCTTCAGATCTGAACGATAACGATTTAAATAATCATTCAATCGTTCATATCTGAAGGAAAATCTGACATGTCTGAATGATGAACGATGCGCGTTCCCGATGGTCAGATAACGCTATCTGACATCTGATGTGTTTGCAGTCAGATTTGGACGATTCCATTCATGTTAATGCAGTCAAAAATCGTTCATAGTTCAAATCGTTGGTCAAATCGTTCATCTGACAAATCTGACCGTGTGTATGCTCCATTACTGATATTTTTTGCTGGTTTGCCGAAAAGGTAAATGTACTATGAATAGTTTATAACATACATGTCTATGCAGAGTGGAGGAAGATAGTTTATGCGTGATAAATAGTCTTGAGAAAGTAGCATTGTCCAGTTAAATGAGAATTTGAGCTACATGAATATTACACCATGTTCAGCGATATCACTGGTTAAAAAATAAAACCTAAATGGGCAGCCTTTTCATGAATATTGGTTCAATCTCGAAAAATTGTCTGACTCCATGGTGTGTCTGACAAATTGCCTTTAAGCTTGTTTGGCTGAATAATAGTGAATGTTGGGTACTCTGTAAGTGATCCACTTTCTATCATCTCTTCTGTTGCATGATGATGTGACCTACAGTCAGGTGCATAAATATTGGGACATTGACAGAATTCTCATATTTTGGCCTCTATTCACCACCACAATGGCTTTGAAATGAAACAAGCAAGATGTGCTTCAACTGCAGACTTTCAGATTTAATTTGAGGGTAATTACATCCAAATCAGGTGAACGGTGTAGGAATTACAACGGTTTCTATATGTGCCTCACACTTTTTAAGGGGCCAAAAGTAATGGGACTATCAACTCAAAAGCTATTTCATGGACAGGTGTGGGCTATTCCCTCGTTATTTCATTATCAATTAAGCAGGTAAAATGTCTGGAGTTGATTCTAGGTGTGACATTTGCATTTGGAATCAGTTGCTGTCGACTCAATATGAGATCCAAAGAGCTGTCACTATCAGTGAAGCAAGCCATCATTAGGCTGAAAAATCAAAACAAACACATCAGAGAGATAGCAAAAACATTAGGTGTGGCCAAATCAACTGTTTGGAACATTCTTAAAAAGAAAGAACGCGCATCGGAGAGCTCAGCAACACCAAAAGACCTGAAGACCATAGAATACAACTGTGGTGGATGACAGAAGAATTATTTCCCTGGTGAAGAAAAACCCCTTCACAAAAGTTGGCCAAATCAAGAACACTCTCCAGGAGGTAGGTGTATATGTGTCAAAGTCAACAATCAAGAGAAAACTTCACAAGAGTGAATATAGATGGTTCACCACAAGATGTAAACCATTGGTGAGCCACAAAAACAGGAAGACCAGATTAGAGTTTGCCAAACAACATCTAAAAAAGCCATTACAGTTCTGGAACAACATCCTATGAACAGATGAGACAAAGATCAACTCGTACCAGAGTGATGGGAAGAGAAGAGTATGGAGAAGGATGGGAACTGCTCATGATCCAAAACATACCACCTCATCAGTGAAGCATGGTGGTGGTAGTGTCATGGCGTGGGCATGTATGGCTGCCAATGGAACTGGTTCTCTTGTATTTATTGATGATGTGACTGCTGACAAAAGCAGCTGAATGAATTCTGAAGTGTTTCGGGCATTATTATATGCTCATATTCAGTCAAATGCTTCAGAACTCATTGGACGACGATTCACAGTTCAGATGGACAATGACCCGAAGCATACTGCAAAAGCAACCAAAGAGTTTTTTAAGGCTAAAAAGTGGAATGTTATGCAATGGCCAAGTCAATCCCCTGACCTGAATCCGATTGAGCATGCATTTCACTTGATGAAGACAAAATTGAAGGGGAAATGCCCCAAGAACAAGCAGGAACTGAAGACATTTGCACTAGAGGCCTGGCAGAGCATCACCAGGGATGAAACCCAGCGTCTGGTGATGTCTATGCGTTCCAGACTTCAGACTGTAATTGCCTGCAAAGGATTTGCAACAAAGTATTAAAAAGTGAAAGTTAGATTTAGGATTGTTTAGTTTGTCCCATTACTTTTGGCCCCTTAAAAAGTGGGAGGCACATATAGAAACCGTTGTAATTCCTACACCGTTCACCTGATTTGGATGTAATTACCATAAAATTAAATCTGAAAGTCTGCAGTTAAATCACATCTTGTTTGTTTCATTTCAAAGCCATTGTGGTGGTGAATAGAGGCCAAAATATGAAAATTCTGTCAATGTCCCAATATTTATGCACCTGACTGTATATACCAGCAGAGAACACAAACCCGAAAGTGCATCACTGATCGATAACCACTTATAATTAAGAAAAAGAGGGCACAGTGTGGCTATGGATTACAATCCCAGGCCCGTGCTGAAATACCAGAATTTTGGAATTACTGAGATCCAATACTTAGATTAATCTAAAAATCTAGGCTTCGTCAATAGGAGCCAGTGGTCAGCAACAACAGGGGCTCAAGTCGGTGACAACAGCTGTTTACCAGTAAGTCAGGATTGTCTAGTTAGACTGCAAGTGGGGGTTTCTAAAGCAGTGACTGTAGGTCCCGGTGCAAGTAAATGCCAGGATGGACGACTGTGTGATGATGATCGTATGTATTACTTCTAGGTTTCACTTCAGGAGAGGAGAGCTGATTGCAGCTCCTTTGGACACTCCTCCCTAGGTATGGGAATAAAATGATTTTTCTTCTGAACCATCGATGGTTTAGTGCCGATGATGAACTCTGCAATGGTGATGATTAGGGACGGGTGTCTATCTCCGATCTTTAAAATAAAAAAAAAAAGATTGATTTCATGCCCGATGCATAACAATATTTGAATCGATTCTGGAGACAAAATGTTTTATGAGAATCCGTTCCAAAAAACCCATGCTGTTACAGGCATCTCCCGCTCCAATGCGCATGCGTTGGCGCATCCCTAGCATCTTCCGGTGCAAATATGTCGGGTTTTTTATCGCTCGTTTTAACTGCGCATGCGCAACAGTAATCTAATCCTTAACAGCGCTTGCATCAAAATAATATCGATCTAAGAGAAGATCAATATTATTTTAACGATCATCTTCTGCATTAAATGCAGACATGGAGATCCTGCATCAATCTAAAAGATTGACTTGGGACTGCCAATTGACCATCATTGGTGAGGATCCAATGTATTCTCACCATCACAAGTTTTTTCCAATGTCCTACTGATGTTTTGGGGGGGAGGTGGGGGCCATGGTAGTCGTGGTTGATTGCCTAAGCCCTTACATGCAAGATATGTCACATTCTGTTAAAACTCCCTGTATTTAAAACAAACCTTTTTCAGAATGCCATGCAAAATACTCAAACTCTCAACCTCCATATACCACAGTCAGACAACTAACACATGACCTCTTTGCTAGCCCAGTGCTTCCCAAACTGTGCGCCGCGCCACCCTGGGGTGCCTCAGATTGGTGGTGCAGCACCAAATCAAATTCTTTATGGTTAATGTATTTTAAATATGTGCACAAAAAGAAGCACAAACCTGTCCACCACTATATAACCAAACCCAAGGATGACAGGTCAGCACAATTTACTTCACTGTACTACTTTACTAATTTTTTTCTGAATTTCTCAATAACAACTTTATGGCTTAGGGGTGCTATGAAAACAATGCTGATGCACTAGGGTGCCGTGAGTCAAAAAAGTTTGGGAACCACTTTGGTAGCTTATTAAATTGAACTGTGAAGCTAGTTGTAATTGTATGTTTAACCCCAGTGATTGCACAGAGCGAAAAAATTTGTGGGTTCCAGGGACCCCTCACTTTAAAAATTTGAGGTCCTACTCCACTGTTTCTGGGTCTTGTCATATATTATGGGTGGGTGAGGGCAGAAAGCAGTTAGGACAGTGCTGGAGACAGGTAGCAGTTGGGGTAGAGGAGATTTTGTGTAAGCAGCTGTTGGGGTAGACTAGATAGAGGCTAGTACATTTTGTGCAACTACAAGTCTCACCATCTACCAGCCAGAATTGCAGTTGCAACATGTACACTGCCCTAAGCAAAACAGAACTACAAGTTCCAGCATGCCATGACAACAGGGACTGACCTCCAGCTTGCTGGTGCAGGTGATAGCCTGGTCACTCTCCTTGTACATCTTGTTGCTGTGCTTCTTGCACATCCAGGGCTTGAGCTGCTTGGCCCCATGGATGGTACTCTTCTGGTACGTTAAGCTTTTGGTCACCACATTGTCGTCGTTGCCAGAGTGGTCTTTGTCCTCCAGCTCTTCCGGGCTTGTGGTGCTGTCCCGGTGGTCAGAGATATCCAGCAGGTCACTGTCCTCAGGCTCCGCGAGCAGCATGGTGTAATACAGAACAGTCTTGGGATGGTACTGCTTGTATTGCAGCTCTGGGCCGCTGCCACTCTCCCAGCCACTTTGTGCCGGGTCCTCCTCATCCTTTGGCGGCTGCTGCTGCATCCTGAGGGCCTGGTACCCCTGCATTGTACTCTGCTGCACTCACCCGCAGTATTTACCATCGGCTTCAGCTACCTACACACTGTATGCGTATACTGGCTGCGTGCCATGTGAACCGCACTCCTGTCCATGGGGTTCCATATCATTATCAGGCAATATTCCAGTATCATGTACCTGTAGGACAGGGTTAGTGCTCATTAGTGCTGTATTATGAATGGGAAAAAGTAATGTGACGGGGAGGTAGTGGTGTCAGACTCTGATTGGAGGAGGAGACACTGCCTTACACTGTGATTGGTGAGAGGGAGATCCTTAGGTTGTCATTGGCCCGGCTGCTGTGGCGTGCCACAGCGCGTCCTGCAGGACCCAGTCATTTTAAAAAACGGAGTCCCTATAGCGCGTATTTTATGCTCACTGAACCCATTACAGCCAAGCAGATCTATGTAACTAACAATTACAGGTATCTTCATGTATTTAGAATTACTAGGCTTTCTACTCAGGAGCAAAAATCTCCATGTGTTATCCAACTATAGTATGTGAGGTTGAGTTCCGTGCATGCTGAGCAATGTGTGTTTGAAATACGGGGGATTTAACTAAATGACATGGTGCACATAAATCATGCTATTATTGATAGCTCACAAGTTACGTGTTTTGTATATAGCATGTTAATTAGCTAGTTTACTTCAAACAAATAGAAACATCGGAAACCATTGCATTCCAAACCAATGTTTAGTACAGAGGTTCCCAAACGCGATCCTCAAGGCTCCCCTACAGTTCATGTTTTAGAGGAATCCATGGTTGAGCACAGGTGGTTAAATCAAATTGACTGAGGTACTTGAGGACCGTGATTGGGAACCTCTTGTTTAGTGCTAAACAATGATTTTGTTAATTTCCGTACGATATTGTTTCTATTGTATGGACTGATCACTCCATGGTGTTGGCTACAATAGATCTCAAAGGGATCTATTGCAATCTCAAAGGGGTCGTCCGTCGTGGAGATTGAATGAAACTCTCCTCCGTTTTTAAGGATTTCATTCAGACCCAAATTAAAGATTATTTTGATCTTAGTCTTTCTACAGAGGTCCCTTACCCTACGATATGGAAAGCCCACAAGGCTGTTATTAGGGGTGCGGTGATTAAATTTGCCTCCCATAGGAAGAAACACCAGACTAAGCGTATTGCCGAACTAACTAGTCAATTGGAACAGTTAGATCAGTGGTTCCCAAACTGTGTGCCGTGGCACCCTGGGGTGCCTCAGGACACTTGCAGGGCTGCCTCAGCTTGGTGGTCCAGAACCAAATCTAATTATTTATGGTCAATGTAATGTAAATATGTGGACATACAGAAGCTCAAACCTGTCCACCACCACATAACTGACCCTAAGGATGACAGGTAAGCACAATTTACTTAATTTTTTTATCGGAATTTCTCATTAACAAACTTTTGGATTAGGAGTGCCTTGAAAGCAATCCTGATACTCTAGGGTGCCGTGATTCAAAAAAGTTGGGGAACCACTGAGTTAGACTGTTACCATTCAAGAATCCCATTCCGCGTGTTCTCCAACAGCTCCAGAGCTTGAGGGGTGAGCTTCAATACGTTTTGTCAGAGCAGACCAAATAATCACTCAGATGGGAGAATCAAAGGTTTTACGAAAAAGCAATAAATCTGATGCTTTGTTGGCTTCACAATTAAAAGCTAAGATGGCTTCTTAAACTATTGCAGCTCTAAGTGATGATCAAGGTATATTTAACTACAATCCAGTAGCTATTAATTGCTCCTTTTACATCTATTATAACACCTCAACCTCCCCGTTCTCCGCTTTCCCCCGTAGTGCTGGCTCAGAAATATTTACACACATACAAACTCCCTAGGTTGTCTAGCACTGCCTTTGCCAAACTGAAGTTCCTCATCACTGCCGAGGAGTTGGAGGATGCATTGAAATTGCAAAAACCATCCAATGTCCCTGGTCCAGATGGTTTACCTGCTGCATATTACAAAACATTTTCTGCTGCTCTATCCCCGCACCTAATTTCAATGTTAAACAATACATTAAAAGGTGAGCGTTTCCACCCTGACTCTCTGAAATCGGTTATTATTGTGATACCTAAACCCCAAAAAGACCCCACTTGTCATACCAATTATTGACCAATTTCTTTAATTAATGCTGACATTAAGTTGTTCACGAAAATCTTGGCTACTAGGCTGTCCTCCCACCTACTACAGGTTGAGTCTCCCATATCCAAAATGCTTGGGACCAGGGTATTTTGGATAACAGAATACTCCGTATTTTGGAATATTTGCATATCATAATGAAATATCTTGGGAATTGGACCCAAATATACACACAGAAAGCATTTATGTGATATATACACCTTATACACACAGCCTGCAGGTAATTTTATACAATATTTTCAATAATTTTGTGGCTCAAGCAAAGTTTGTGTACAGAAATGAAATTAATTTGTTTCATATACAACTTATACAAACAGCCTGAAGGTAATGTTATACAATATTTGTAATAATTTGTGCCTTAGACAAAGTTTGTGTACATTGAACCATCAAAAATCAAAGGTTTCATTATCTCAGTCATGTCAAAATAATTCCGTATTTCAGAATATTCCGTATTTCGGAATATTTGGATATGGGAGACTCAACCTGTACATTTAATTAATGCTGATCAGGTGGGTTTTATACCCACGAGACAGGCTTTAGATAACACCAGACAGATGATTAATTTAATTTCTCACATTAACAAATACAAACTTCCGGTTATGCTGTTGTCACTTGACGCAGAAAAGGCCTTTGACCGTTTGTCATGGTATTTAATGTTTGCGGCCCTGCGTTCGTAGGTTTTTTTTGTAGCAGCTTTCTGTTCACTATTAAAGCCCTCTACTGCAGCCAAACAGCTTTCACATCAACTAATGGACTTTATTTGCCGGTTTTCAACTTGGGCAACGGTACATGTCAGGGCTGTCTTTTGTCACCTTTGCTTTATGCCCTGAGCATTGAACCTTTGGCAGCTGGAATTCGGGACAATACCAGGTTAAAGGAATGCAATCTAAATTATCGTTGTTTGCAGACAACAGGCTCTTAACTCTCACATCACCTTTGACCTCTCCCTAACCTAATAGCCGAATTGAAAGCTTTTTGTGATTGCTGAGGGCATAGGGAGAATGGCTCTAGCCTTTCATATCTTTCCTACTACGAAAAAAGTGCTGGAGCACAACTTTGAATTCATTTGCCGCCCTAGTTCCTTTTAAATATTTGGGAATACATATTACAAAATCATAACTTTATCGGGCTAACTATATCCCCCTCCTTCATACGATTAAAAAAGATCTCTTGCGTTGGGCCCCTCTGTATATTTCTTGGATGTGTAAATTCTATCAAGATGAATATCTTACCTAAAATAATTAGATTTATTTCAGACAATTGCAATACTGGTCCCATCCTCCATCCTTGGTGAAATCCAGTCGCAATGTGGCTCTTTCATTTAATCTAATAGAAAGCTTAGACACCGTAGTGCTTTTGTCCAAATGTGCAATTAATAGCGACCTGGGCCTTCCTATTTTCGATAGATATTTTTTCTTCTTTGGGTCCATAGGGGATCCACAGGGATACCATGGGGGGGTGTGGTCGGAGAGGTCCGGGCACCAAACAGTTAAAGCTTTAGCTCCCAAAATGCGCTAGTCTTCCTCCACATATACCCCGCCCCTGCCACAGGCAGACAGTTTTTTATTTGGTGCCGGCAGGAATGGTCACACCTTTAAACAGGGGGACTGCTTAGGCAGCACCAAGCATTATTTTTATGAGTTTTTTTTCTTATTTACCTGAGCAAGCAGCAAGGCGTCCTAATGGGTGCCTGTGCGGATGCTCCAGCTACCTCCGTCAGCGCCGCAACACCGGTGAGTGGTCTGGTGATTACGATGGGCGCCAGCGGGGCTCGGCTAGCCGGTCCACTGGGGACCTAGGACTGTGGCCGGATACACTAAGAAGTACAGCAGGTAAGGCGCTACCCCACTATACAACTGGGACAGTTAAAAGCTGGTGTCGGGGACCATGTAGAGGTCAGCGGCACCTGGCGATTAATGCAGCAGTGGGGAGGTAGGCTCTCCCCCCGGCAGCCCTTCACCCAGCCCAGAGCGCGTTCCCTTTATAAGAGGTTTTCCCGCCTCTGAGCTGCTCCTCCCCTCATCATGAGATGCTCAACAGCCATTTATCAGGGCTTTTCTAAAGCTACGGATCTCAGGAGTTTAGGGTACAGTCTCCCTGTATACCTCTCCCTGGGGCCAGGTTATACAGCGCACAAATCCTACCAGCCCTGTGAGGCTTGAGTAGTGCCCATTATAAGTATATTTCTATACATTGTATGTGACTTGTGCTAGTTCTGCTGTGATGATAAACTGTCTTTCTGACTGTCGGTTATATCTATCCCCGCTGCTCTTGTTTAACCCTCAACTACCAGGTGTGTAGGGGTTTAATATTACTTCACATTTACTTGTATTTGTGAAGGGTGTCGCACTGCATTTGTAACCATACACTGATTGTGTGCTGCTGGCTAGTTATTTGCATGTCTTCTAAGGTAAAACAGGAAGCCTGAGGCCCCTGTGCTGGTTACTTGCAGATCCTATTCACCTGGCTTGTCCCCTCAGGATTTCGTGCAGGGTGGACTGTGTGTTATTCGTTATGTACCACCTCCCCAGCCCCTGTCCAGGAGCCACCTTGGGTGTCCTCCTTATCCCAGGTTATGACGCAGCTAGTGGACCGCTTATTCGCCCCCATGCTGCTTTCCACCATGGGCTTATCCGCGCCCATGCTGCTTTCCACCATGGGATACCCACAGCTATTACAGCCTGCTATGTCATTACCCCCTATGCATCCTCTTAAGATGGATGATTATGCCCAGTCAGTTCAGAGTATGGCTCAAATGTCTGCCGTCTATCAGCAAAGGTCACAGGCGAACAAACAGTTGGCCACCAAGGCACATAGGTGGACTGTATCATCCTCCTCTCAGTCCACCCAGCTTTCGGATTCTGAAGCGTCATTTGAGGAGGCAGATGATGCACAAGGTTTTCTCTCCGAGTCGCACTCTGGTGAGGAGCACCGTCATTCAACAGTGGATGTCCCTTCTTTAGTGAGGGCGGTTAAATCAATCCTGAATATAGAGGATGACGAACCCGGCCCCTAAGCTTAAAATCTCAATGTTTAAACGTCAAAAGGTGGTTAAAGCTGAATTCCCGCATTCAGAATAGCTCACTGAGCTCATGGAAGAAGCTTGGGGTACTCCTGGCAAATGGTTCCAGGCCCCAAAAAGACTAGCGTCTTTTTACCCTCTCCCTACTAAAGAGTGTACTAAGTGGGAAGTCCCTCCCACTGTTGTTTCGCATGTGGCACGCTTAGTCAGAAGCTCTACGCTGCCTTTACAGTTTACATCCTCCCATAAGGATGCCACAGATAGAAAACTAGAAACTTGTCTCAAGTCAGTCTACTTGCTTTCTGGCGCTATCACTAGGCCAGCTATGGCTGCAGCCTGGGTGGATAAAGCTATCGAAAGATGGGAAGAGGCACTGGAAGAGTGTCTGCCATCAGACACTACCAGGGAACAACTGGAATACATCTCCCATATAAAGGAAGCGGACTCTTATTTGGGAGAAGCTGCATTAGATACTGGGAGCTAAAGCTTTAACTGTTTGGTTCCCGGATCTCTCGGACCACACACACCCCATAGTATCCCTGTGGATCCACAGACTTCAAAGAAATAGAGCTAACAAAAGGAAGTCTGCCATAAACCTTAGTTTTGCATTGCAACTGAGCCACATGGTGTCTTGGCAAACAGAGGAGGGGAGTAAATGGGTGAAGCTTGAAAATTACCTGGTAGGTGGTAGTACAGTTAACTACCTTCCGTGGCTTCCCCCTAAGATGAGACCAGCCTCCATTCAATATGTTCCTCGCGTAAAAGCCATTTCACAAGTGTGGGACAAACTGAATAAGCATTTTAATTTGGCACCCTACACATCCCCTCTAACCCTGTTATGGCATCAACTCCGGTGGGGTAACTATAGAGGGTGCAGTTGCTATGGGACCCTGCCGCTTGGGGGGCCCCGAGGGTGGCAATGGGTGGTTAAAACCTCAATCAATGCCAACTATAAAGGAAAATTTGTTTAACGTGTATTCACATTGGTATCTAGTACCTGAGCGACTAAGCCATATTTTCCCAGGGTCTTGGGACCTTTGTTGGTAACAGTGTGGTCAGGTAGGGACTTACTTACATATTTGGTGGGACTACCTCCTGATTTCCAAATACTGGGATGAAGTGATAAATTTGGTGTTTAGCTTGGTTGATTTTTCTCCTCCTATAGACCCATTACATATGCTTCTCTGTAAGCCCCACAGTTCACACTCCAAGCCGCAAAATAAGTTATGTGGCCATATCTATAATGCAGCAAAATTATTGATGTCTGAATTGGAAACAATCTCTAGCCCCGACAATTTTTCACATCTGCTTACTAAAGTGTGGTATTTAGCATCCATGGAATATATAACTGCTTTGCTACATGATACTGTGTCAAGATGTCATTATACTTGGCACTCCTGTCATTCTGATTATTACAGACCACTCCTGGTATTCTGCTTATTACAGACCTTTACCTGGGCTAAAGTGAAGCATGTCTTCACTTAATCTACATTGAACAGCGTGTTGCCTTCCTTTCCCCTATCCCTCTCTCCCTCCTCTTTCTCAACAGTATATACCCATTAGTGGTTTTTTAGTATATATGTATATGTGTTTGTATCTATATATAGATATATATCGCTGTACAGCAGACTAACAGTATATCGTTAAGCGTGGCGACTCGTGTACAAAACTCTATATATGTGAACAACGTGTTGCTAATATATTATTAGCATCTGCCAGTGTGTGTGTTGACGACCCTCCGACCGGCTGTACACTGGCCGCAGAAACTGCTGACACTGACATCACAACTGCAAATTAAAATTCCTGCCCAGTTGTTATGTCTAGCCAGATGCTATAGTGTGTGTCCAGCATTAGAAGGTAAATAGACTGTTGGGATTGAAACAATATGCATGGCCATGAACAGACATCTAAAACAAATCTACTATTTAATTTACATGGTTTAAAGATCCTTAAAATTTATTGACTTGGTATAATTACTAATGTGCTATAACAGAATGCCGCCCAAAATATTTATTTTGATCAGTCTAATGCAAATTATGCTAATGAAAATGCATGGTTGCTATGGGTTTATACTATTTATTTTGCTAACTACTGTACATCAGCTGCCTGTGACTGCAGGGCATTGACTGTTCTGTTGTTTATGGCTTCAGGAGCTCTTGTTTTCAGAACAAATATAATTTTTGTTTAATTCAGTTTGTAAAAGATCTGGACACGTTTTAAATTGACCTTTGAATACCTTTTATGTTCTTTAACTACTGTAGGTTGCATCTCATTTCTGT
Source organism: Taudactylus pleione (assembly GCA_031769625.1). NCBI lineage: Eukaryota > Metazoa > Chordata > Amphibia > Anura > Myobatrachidae > Taudactylus > Taudactylus pleione. The sequence goes on from JAUIMM010000813.1 coordinate 627,900, forward strand.
GTCCAGACCAACGTTACAGGATGCAAGTAGTTGTCATGGAAAAATCTGCTCTTTGTGCAAACTACGAAGTCATACATGCATGTGAATTTTGTCATACATGCAGATTTACAAAATTACATTTTTTTAGTGCTGAACTATGTAAAAAGCATATGAGTAATTTTAACATTTATGCAACATGGAGACATAATACTAATGCCTAATGCCAGACATCCACTACCCAACCCAGGGAAGACAGTACAATTACAACATTGTAATCATACCATCGTTCCCATCCCTTGCAGTGCCTACACTGAACGATCAGTCATTCAGTGTAGGCACCCTCCAATATCCCCGAACATGGTCAATCTGCCATTATCGGCAGATTGACCAGCATGTTCGGACGATGATAGATGTCAGAGCGCACATCGCTGGCCGATTCCGACATTTGCATGCCCGAATTGTGCCTGATTACTGAACGATAACGATGTCGTTCTCCTTCAATCGCTCTGTTTAATCGGGTAGTGGATACCCACCTTAAACTTACCCTCCTCAAAAGAACTTGCTTCTGTATGTACATGGTGAATGGATTCCTAAAAAAACACCTACAGGCATCATTGATCCCAATGTGACATTTTTGAGTTTTTCGCAAAATATAAAACCTATACTGCCCTGTAGACATAACCTAAATGTTGGACTTGAAAGAGAGATGAGTAGATGCAGAGGGAGACGTGTGTAGAGAGAGGGATAGAGAGATTTAGAGACCGAGAGGTATATTTCCTAAAGGTCGATTTTGATTGAAAATCGATAACATTGATGTTGTGTTTCTAGGGTGAAGTCACACATTTGCCAACAGACAATTTTTGATTTCTTTTTTTTCTTTAATTATTTGTAAACATGTGATTTAGCCCTAGAAACAAATAGTCGATGTTGATAGATTTTTTTTTTTCATTGATTTTAAATCGATCAAAATTGATTCTAATTGACCTTTAGTAAATATACCCCAGAGGGAGATGTCTGTAGAGAGTCTATGATAGATCTCACACACACACACCATGGTCAAGGTTAATTATTTAGTCTAAAAAATAAATAAATAAATGTACATATATTAATAAATTGCATGTAATACAAAACCTGGAAATTGGTAAATAGAGAGAACATTTATTGTATAGAATGAAAAAAAGAGAATAATAATACAAAAAGCCTCTTTAATATAAGAGGACTCATTCTATAGTCACTTTAGTATCCAAACTGTTTCTCTTCTCATTAGTTCTGCTTTTATTTCATCTGTGTGTCAAGTACCATTATGGTTAATCATTCTTGTAAATATATTTACACTATCCCCGTAGGTAAATATACCTTTGGATCTTAACCAGTTGCTAATTCAAGTACTAATTCATCCAAGATGCTTGCCCAGATCCGGTTAAATCAGCCTAATTTTTCCCTGTATACATATTTTAAGGAAACCTAGACCTAGCCTACCATTAAGGTGTGCTGATGATATGCATTTTCATTAACATACTGCTATTTTCCCGGACTTAAAAATGTATCTTTCGATTTTATTTCTCCCATTTTTCCCAGTCACATGACACATATTCTAGTAGTCATTTACCTAATGTAATATTCGTTTGTTTGCAGTGAGTTTTTCTTTTGTGTTTTAATTACTTATTTTTTCAGTGACTTTTTTTTTTTTATCCACGTGTCTTACAATAAAATGAACATTAGCAACATATTTTGTGTCTCAACGTGTCACTTTTTAAAAAAACTTGTTTTCTTTTAAATATGAAATACAACTACAATACTAATACAAATTAGTATTTTGTGACTGGTACTGTTGTGGGGGAGCAGAAAAACAAATTGAGGATTGATCCACCTAAGGTTATTGGGTTCAAGATTTATGCACTCCATGCTTTAAATAACAAAGACTGCTTTATAGCAGTGATTGGCAGTGAAAAAATAAATGGTGCAAGGGGAGTTCCGTATCATTGATAGGGTTGGGTATGAAATACCGGCGGCTGAAGAAGAACCCAACCAGGTGCCAAACCTCTCCCTGGTGGTGCCTAACCCCCCCTTCCCGTAGCCTAACCCTCCCCGAGAGGTGTGCCTAACCTCCCCCCGGTGGTGCCTAACCCCCCCTTCCCGTATCCTAACCCTCCCCGAGGGGTGTGCCTAACCCTAATCTCCTCTCATAACATATGCATGCTTGTAAGAATGGCATCGCATTTCCTCTTTTCCCAGTATTTTGCTGTCAAAGTAGGCTGTAGAAGTAAACATTGAAACTGGTTTCCAAACTCCGTACCAGTTTAATTTTGGCTGCAGCCTGGTTCCGTCTGTTCCTAGTATGTTGGTTCTGGCAACGTAATGGCACCTGTATATACTGAATGATAGTTCTTGTAGCAATACACTAGGAATGGGTTCAGTCCCCTTCTGATGCTTCTAGCAATTGCAAGTTTTCATGCCTATTTGTTTTAATCAGAGACTGCAGAAAGAATAAGTTTAAAATACCTTACACCAAACAATATCTTATGGTGCGCCCACGCGGTACGATTAAAATGGACCATATGAATGATAACGATATCGATCATATCATTATCAAACATATATTGTGCATTTTTTTCGCCCACCATCGACCTGCGATGCAAGGGCACTTATGATAGATATCGACCATCGCCCGTGCATGCAGGCCAACCTGGACGATATCGACCAGGTTACTATAGGGGGTCGTTGTAGTCGTTGGTGTATTGGTGGTGTGTTGGATGATCGATATCGATCGTCCAGCACACCCGGGAGATTGAACAATGATATCGTTGTCGATCGTCCCATCTGTATGGAGAAATGCATTACTTTTAATGTAAGCCACTCTCACTTTGCAATAAACCTCACTTTGCCTACACAGATTGTTCTAATTGGCAGCCATTTGTAGCAGTTGGTGGTCATGAGACCCTTCAGAATTCCTGCTGATTACCCTCCATTCTTTTACAAATATGGTTTCAAGATACAAAACAAATTAATATAATTATTAGAAATAGCCACAGATGAGACTTCCACAGAACCTGACATTCTCTATTACAAACAAGTGCTAAAAACATACTAGTTTACTTTTTGCCAACAAGCATGTGTCAATACACTAATATGAACTCTGTAGAAAGAAAATGCCTTTTACACACACAACTGCTTTCTTTGCCCACCTGCATCTGAACCACCATCATTGTTCATAGTGCAAGATGTCTCCATCTACTACTTATCAGGTGTACAATAGATACTGCCACAATTCACACATCTGCTATATACCACTTCTACCATAGCCGCATCTACTGTGACAGTTACTGAATATGGGGTAACGTCTGTTATCTATTCTGAGGGCCTAATGCTCTTGGATCTTGTCTGCTCACTACCTTTCTAGCAACTATCTAACCTTTATTCATCATTTTAATCTCCTCTACTTCACTGGAGCATTCAGGAACTGTTGTTGTGCTACTAACATCATATTCATTTTATCCTTGTATTCTCTTCTGCTACTACCCTATTTTTCTGATCTTCTAAAAACTATTGGAATATATCTACAACTGTTTGATTAATTTTCCTTACTCTCAACATGAACCTCTCCAGACTGTTCTCAGTCTGCTGATTCTGTAAAGGAATCTCTCTCATAATAGTCTCATGATTTACTGTCTGCTATTGACCTAAGGATCTTTTTTGCAGTTGTCTATCAGGTAACATTTTAGCATCTTGGGGACTCTTTAGGACTCCCCAAAGTTTCAGTCTTTGGTGAAGTGTTATTATATGTGCTGCTCCACTTACAATGCTAAATTCCTGGTTTTAAGACCAATCTGTTATAATAATGCTCATATTATTTATCTTACACTTACCTTTCTCTATCCATCATGACTAAAATCCTCCGCTTTTTTTCTGTAATCTCCTCCTTGATGCCCTTATCGCTCCAAGAATGTAATGCACTGAGATTTATTTACTAAAATTGCTCAAAGGTGCAAGTTTGCCCTAAAATCAGAGCAACCAATCAAGTTTTACACTATTTGTCTTGAACTACAAAATTATTGCTGATCGATTCGCATGATTTTAGTGCAGATATGCAACTTTTTAAGTAATGTTCGTAAATGACTCTCATTGTCGATCTTCCTCCTTTCCACTTATTTCTCACGGAGTCTCTCACTTTGGGGCAGATGTACTAAGCCTTATATAGTGAACAGAGATAAACTAACCAAATAATCCGCTCCTGTCATTTTTCAAACATAGCCTGTAAAGTGACAGCAAAGCTTGGTACACACTGGGCAATATATTGGCTGTTCGATTGATTGGACGATATATCACAAGAGCGTCGGCGGGTGTGCACACCCGATATGTCTGTGAATGCCATCATCACAGACACATCGCATTGGCTGTGCAGCATAGCAGATGGCCTATATATCTGCATCTGCTGGTGTGTACGAGCGACCTGCCGATCGCAAGTACACATGCAGGGATTCTGTGAATGACAGTGCAGTTGTGACGTCAGGATTGGGCAGAAGATTGGTAAGTGTATATGCACTTACCAATCTTACCTATTGTGTACCCAGCATTAGGAGCTGTTTGGTTGGTACGTTATCGCTCTCCACTTTCTCTCTTCAAGGCTTAGTACATCTACCTCTAACTCTCTTACTGTCTTAAAAATGCCACTATGTTGCTGTACTAAAGACCTGCTGCTTTGATATTTCTTTTTCTATGCTCTTTCTATCACTCCCCCTTTAAAATCACTAGAAAGCTCTTACTGTTACATCTTACAATATTGGCTGAATATAGGCACCCTTTTCTCACAAAAAGAGCCATCAAAACTCAATTTCAGTCTTTTTTTTTTTTTTCCCCCATTTGGAATATTGCAACTTTCTACTTACTCACTTTTTACATAATTGCCTCACATTGCCAATCTGCTGTTGCAAGACAGAGAATACTGACAGCATATAATGGTGATTTGGTAGCACTATGCATGCTGAGAAAACATTATTCTACAATGGTCAGCCCTAAATGGGGTGACATGTTCTGTCTCCACCCTGGAACATTTCCTAAGTTGATAACCAGGGTGCACAACAGGGATTTGGTGGGCTGCCACTCAAATTTAATTTTTTAGAAGTTCATTCTACCAAAATGAAATGGCTTGATGCTCTACCTAAGTCCTGTCATTGCTTCAATAACAAATCTTCCTAGTTTACGTATCAATGATTTATGCTCTTGACAGATTCCTTTACCTCAGCCACAGATCTTGCTCTATATAGGTCACCTTTCTATTCCTTTTACTCACTTCAATACAATTCAAGCTTTTACTGCTAACCCACAACACTTTCTAGCACCTTATATTTTCCATACCCACCTCCCTTATATTTTAATACTGCTTATATTATCCCTTTTCTTGTCCAGTGATCTCAGACTGTCATCTGATCTGGGACTCATCACTTTCATGCCTACAAGATTGAGCCAAACATCAACTATGGAATTCACTGCCTAAAGCATCATAGACCCTTCTAAATCTTCCAACGTTCTCTCAAAACTCATGTCTGTTCTAATTATCTTTACAACTGATGCAAGATTTCACCCACTGAAGAAGACCACACTATATACAAAGCCCAAAACGTATGTTTTCTGACTGATTACTGAAGCCAATCCTGATTTGGCACCATGCGTTATCCATTTACTTGCTTCTCACTACTTTCCATTCCTCTAAGATTTGAGTGATTTGCAAGTAGGGTCCTTGCCACCTATTATCTGTGCATGTTTATGCAAGTCACTCATGTACTAGTGTTATAGATTAGCAAATGGACAGCTATGTTGTTCACTGTAATCTTAAATTTGTTTGTAAAATTGTGCCTTGCACAAAGGAATGTGTATCTTTGACAGTCTTATGATATCCCTTTGTGCAGGCTATAATTAAACTCTGGGGGGTGTTTGCTGTCTGTTTTCTTGCCCTCTGTCATACGTGCATTCCTGTCTGTTCGTGGCTATGCCCCACATGACATATCCCTTGCCACTATTTCACACCCTAAGCTACTGCATTAAGATGATTGTTGTCTTGAAAACATTGACAGAAGAGTTCTGGGAAGAGAAACTGGCATAAGTACTGTAATCCATGGTGAGCTCCACTGGCAGAGTTGGTTACTACTATCATAAACAATAGTTAAAGACTTAACAATATTTTAAATAGTTATCCCTTAATATTTGGTTCATATAGAAGGAAAATAATGTATTCAGTCCCGTTAATATAGCCTCTTGTATAGGCTGTTTAGATTCTTAACCAATTCTCTACTTTTAATGAAAAAAACAACAATCCTACACTGAAATATTCTGATATTTTTATTTCAAAGCACTCAATCAAAATGAGGTTCAAATTATTTTTAAAAGGCTTTGTTATATGCTACAAAAACATTCTAAGGAAAAGTTGCTGGAATAAGCTGTGTACAGCATTTTATCATAATACCCTATCCTAATGCTTATAGTTCAACTATCAGTAAGCAAACTTATGCGCAAACATGGAGACATATCTGAGAAGCCACAAAGAGGCCAATAATAATTTTGACGGAGCCTCAGCTTAGTGCTAAGGCTGTTGTAAAGGTACAATAGTCATCTATACCCAGATCTCTGCATAACAATGGCCTGACAGTGGCAAAAGAACAAAAAAAGGTTAATGTTCTGTTATGAAAAGCATACAAACGTCTAGGCATTAAATACATTTACAAGCGGCTATGATTAAAAGATATTTTAAATGTCTGTTACATAACAGATACCCTAAATATTACGCATATACAACTGATAATGTTGTTATAACATTCTTCATAGAGAACCAGCAGCAGCTAGCTTTAGAGAAGTGGGCTCTCTGATAACAAAATAAAAGAACAAAAGAAAATAAGTAGAGCTATAGGTTTTCTATAATATTAATAGAAATGGAAGCCATTTTAAATGTCATACAATTTATGTTCCTGAATGTTCTGCTATGGGCCAGACAAAGCCCTGATCTCAGTCTAATTGAAAATTTGTGGCACTATTTGAAAATTGGGGTGCACAAGTCATCAGATGAGCCTCAACAATCCGGAAAACAGCATGTAAAGTTGGTACCTAGCTACCTTCATAAGAATTAAGATCTGTTAATGCTGCAAAATATTAGTTTATGGCTCCCATTTATCGACGAAGCATAGCCCCTTTAGCACTTGCTAAAGAGGTTATGTCCTCGTTTCTGGATTTAACAAACAGCCGTAATCTAAGATTACCGCTGTTTGTCACAGCATCGTTCTCGCCATCTTTAGATGGACTGTCGACACATGTGTATTACACCGGAGCCCTGTCGGTGGCAGCGTTAGGCTGCCAGCAACCTAGCGGAGGACCTCGCAGAGGAGGGAGGACTTCGTGGGACCTCGCCGGAGGGGTAAGTATTGGTAAATATCAGTGGATATTTCATAAGTATCACAGTGATACTAAACGAGAATTTCTTCTGGTATTTCTCTTAGTTGATAAATGGGGGCCTATTTGTTGAATTCATATGCAAATGGTATATTTCAGATGTAGAAAGAATTGCTCCTATTGTAAATCCCTAAATGAGTTCTAAAGCACAATTATGGTTTCTGCAGAAAGACATTTGTAGTAAAGGGAATGAACAGAACCACACTGAAGTGAGTGAGGTAGCAGAAGAAAGCAGGCTGGAGAGGTGAGCAAGGGTCAGCCGATAGTGGGACAGGCCAGTAATTTGTATTAACTACACCAGTGTTGGCTAACCTTGACACTCCAGCTGTTGTGGAACTATATATCCCAGCATGCCCTGCCACAGTTTTAGCATGCCCTAATAGCAAAACTGTAGCAGTGCATGCTGGATTATGTAGTTTCATAACAGCTGGAGTGTCAAGGTTAGCCAACACTGAACTACACCAACTATCCTCTCAATCCCATATTAATAGACCCTTCCATGTGTGTTTGAGTTATATTGAACTTGACGTGGAATGTGCTGCCTACAAAATAAGAACCACTGTGAAGAATACATTGATTTGCATGAAAAAACAAATGTTCTTTGCACTTAGTACAGAGGAATGTGTATGGTAGCCTAGATACTTGTCTTAGAAACTAATCTAGGGGTTTGTCTATCTCCCATTTTGAAGCTTATTTGTAACCTACCAAAAATGCAAAATACGCCTGTGGACTGTGCCACTTTATCTTTTGCCAGTTAAGGCCTAAGTTGGGTGGTGAGTTTAAAACATATATACAAGTTAAACAGTTATTGTTTACATAACCCATTATATCCAAGTGCTCTGAAATATGAAACTTGACTCAAGCAAGTTTTAATTGTCCGTGATTTATTTACTTAATAAAAAATTGCCATGGTTACAGCTTTTTTTTTTTTATTATTATTATTTTGTCCACTATAGGTCTGTCAGGGAATCTTGCAGATTTGGAAAAGAGACGACTAACATTTGGCAAAAACTTCATCCCCCCAAAGAAAGCCAAAACCTTTTTGCAGCTTGTGTGGGAGGCATTGCAAGACGTAACCTTAATCATTTTGGAAATTGCGGCCATAATTTCACTTGGTCTATCATTCTACCACCCGCCAGGTGGCGACAATGAAGGTAAGGTATTGGTCTCTCATCTTCCAGTTACGTACACCATTTAGCTGTGTTATCATTCTCCCAGGGTATTATTTCATACACTGGAGCTCTGATTTGTTTAGTAATAGATGCTCAATCATGTGCATGTAGTGTATATGTTCATACCCTGCATAAAAACGGTTATATCATTGATGCAAAGCCAAACGAAATGTGATTTTTGTTCTTTGTTCCATTTGGTACTTATGTTTTGTCCATTTCATCCATATACCTTAATTTGTAGTGTTCTATTTTGTTTTATGCTTAATGCTGTCAACATTATTACCATCAAAGATCTTAATATTAATAATTGTATTTACTGCCTGGTAATAAGATACTCTGCTTCTCGTATATCCGTTTTTCTCTGGAATGCCTGCTATAAATATGTACATGCTGGCAAAAAAAGATCACACTGTTCCCTAAGCCCCACACATTATACTCTTCTTGTGCAATGACAAGACTATTATGTTCACTACTTACAGCATGTGGGGAAGTAGCAGCAGGAGTGGAGGATGAAGGTGAGGCACAAGCTGGTTGGATTGAGGGAGCGGCCATCCTGTTCTCTGTCATCATTGTGGTATTGGTAACGGCATTCAATGACTGGAGTAAAGAGAAACAATTCCGGGGCCTTCAGAGTCGTATTGAGCAGGAGCAGAAGTTTACGGTTATCCGAAAGGGACAAGTCATCCAGATTCCCGTTGCAGAACTGGTTGCAGGGGATATTGCACAAATTAAATATGGTATGTATCGTGCAAATAATACAAATAAAACAACATGTGTTGTAGCACATAAAAGTTACATACTTAGTCATCTGTAGTCTTACACTGCACACCATGATTAACAATGTGTTCTTTGTGTTATCAGGTGATCTCCTACCTGCAGATGGCATCTTGATTCAGGGAAATGATCTAAAAATCGATGAAAGTTCATTAACAGGAGAAAGTGACCAGGTGAAAAAATCCCTTGAAAAGGACCCGATGTTGCTCTCTGGTAAGGATATTTATTATGGTAGGAGCACCACATGACTGTACTAGAAACCCGTTACTCTACTCTGCAACCTATCTCCTTATAGGCACCCATGTGATGGAGGGATCCGGACGCATGGTGGTGACAGCTGTTGGTGTCAACTCTCAGACAGGCATCATCTTTACCCTTTTAGGAGCAAATGAAGGGGGAGAGGAAGAGAAGAAATCTAAGAAAGGTAATTAGATCTCATAATGTTGGTGGAAGAGGCGTAATGTATCTCCTCATGGGATCATGGCAGTGTAATCTTATGGACAGTCCTGAGGAGAGGATATATATTGATTGGACCGAAAACCTTGCAAAAGCATTAGGACTTTGGTGCACAAGTATGTTTTCTGTGTTTTTATAAAAGCTCTCTTCACAGTGCAGTGGATGGAGCACTGACTGCTGCAAGCATAGGGATCGTCATCTCTATTCTAAATTAGCCTTCAGGTGTTTTTAGAAAATGTATGATTGATGCTGTACATAGTGATCTACCATTGGAGTTTGTCTAGCATAGTGATCATTGACCTCTGTGCTTCAGTTAGCAAGGCAGATGCAAAGCTTGTGTACCAATCTCTTAGTAATAGTCATAAAACGGGATTTCCGTAAATGTTGTACCCAGACAACATGAGAACAGAAAGTTTTAAAGACAAAATGCTTTAGAAGTTTTTATACTGTCTTCATTTTCCTTATACTTTCTACTGATGATCATTTTCTCATAACGCACCCTTCTTTTTCAGTCATTCTTGTTTTCTATTAACCTATTATCATTTCTGTTTACTTTGAGATGAGGTCTTGTTGTCTTTCTCTGCAAATTTGTTTTTCCTTTTCTTTTTTTTTTTGCTTTAACCCTCCATGTGTGCCTGATTTCTCATTTGACCCATTGAACTTTTTCTTGAGCTTAGAGGTCGAGCTAGTATAGCAAAAATTGACTGGAATCAAATCACTCAGCTTGTTTGATTTAGAAAACTTTGTTCTACTTTGGATCGGTATTTTGCTGCTTCGAAATAGAAATGTTCTCTTGCTTTAGAAGCGTCATATGTCGACCTCTTCCAACCTAGCTACATGTCTGTCTATATGTCTTTCTTGCCATTACCTAATTTCTTCAACCTTAGCTTCAATCATGTTTCCAATTTGTGCACTTTTGCAAACTCTGGGCAAAATTTACTAAGCGGCGGTTTGACTGCGGTTTCTATTCTATTCTAAACCCCGGCTGTTTGGTGGTGGATTCTATTCTAAACCCCGGGGGTTTGGTGGCGGTTTTGCAGGGGTTTCTAAATGACAGCCCTGTTCTATTCTATTCTAAAATGTGTTTTGACTGTGGTTTGGCGGCGGTTTTGCTTTCTGCAGATTTACTAAGGCCAAAACCGCTGCAAAACTGTCATCAAAACACATTTTATAATAAAATAGAACAGGGCTGTCATTTAGAAACCACTGCAAAACCGCCACCAAACCCCCGGGGTTTAGAACAGAATAGAAACTGCCACCAAACCGCCGGGGTTCAGAATAGAATAGAAACCGTTGTAAAAATGCAGCTTAGTAAATTTTGCCCTCTGTCTTGCATTTAACACCCAACCTAGCCCTGTCTCTATTGCTCTTTTACACTTACTCTCTCTTTCTCTCTCTCTCTTTCTCTATTCTTTTTCTCACTCCTTTTCTCGCGCTCTCTGTCTCGCGCTCTCTGTCTCGCGCTCTCTGTCTCGCGCTCTCTGTCTCGCGCTCTCTGTCTCTCGCTCGCTCTCGCTCTCTCTCTCTCTCTCTCTCTCTCTCTCTCTCATCAAGCCTAAAGATAAATTGGTTGCTCCAAGGCTTGAAACATCCTGCCGGTATACTTTGTCTTTATTTTCAGTTTTTTTTTTCTTTGTTCTACTTTTCTCTTTTTTTCTCTTTTTCTTTTTCTAACTTTTTCTCCCACTCACCCTTTCTTTCGCTCTTTTTCTATCTGTCGCTTTCTCTCTCTTGCTCTCTCTCATCTTATCCCAATCAATGTAGATGAAAATGCCTACGTTTCAGCAGGCTCAGACTCTGATCCTGCTTCTACATTTGCCAGTAATATGACTAATCTTTTAGACCATACACATTTCCTTCATTCGTACACTTTTTCTCTCTTTTTCTCTCTTTTGCTCTCTCCTCCTCTCACATTTACAGAATAGTCCTCAAGAGTAGGGGTAGCCATTCCATCTCTTCCATCGCAGTGGGGGGTATCCTCCTCTCCTTCATGCAGTCAAAGTGACCAGAATCCCTCCTCCTTGTTTTTTCTTTCTTTTCCTTCTTCCTTTTTTTTTTTTGTTATTTTTTTGTTTTATATCTGAACAGGTAAAAAACAAGGACCTCCAGAAAATCGCAACAAAGGTAACCACTTCATCTCTTCACAACCTCCTTCCCTCTCGCAGGGGCAACTGAGCCAGTTTCTCACATTCTGTTCACCTCATGTGGGCTACTTCACTTGTACTTACCTTCACAGCTGAGTCTAATCTCTGCTGCATGACTGGATGTTTCTAATCTTTGAATGGGCTGTCTGGACAAACCATACTTCTAATGGGTTTATCTTAAACCAGACTATTTTGTGTTGCTACATCAAAATGTGGAAAGATGGTTTTGACAAAATGGAAACAAATCTCAAACTACAGGTTTCAAAATAGCACATCTACATTTTGTGACCTGCATAAAAATAAAGTGAACGGTTCAGTAAAGAATGAGGTCACGTATTGCAAATTAGAAGTGCATTCTTGCTTGTAAAGTGAGAAGTACAGCAATTTGTTTAGGATTCTAGATTTCATATCTCCCAATTATTTCAAAATATGAAAGCTTTTTTTACATGGACCATTTTCAGCTATTCATATTAAACCTGTATTTTGCCACTTTTGTGTTTCCTTTAAATATACATTTTCCTTTGCTTTCATAGTTAAGGGCATTGATGTAACAACTAAAGTAGTCCAATTCCAGCAAGCTGAGCAGTAACACCTCTGACGTTGCTGTTGGTATAAGGTGATGGTATGATATCTCCATGGTGGGGTCGGGAGTTTGCTGAGAAATGAGAATGAATGTCAGCTGCTCGAAGGAACAAAACTTCTGGTCCTCACTTTCCACTACAGTTGCAGAACTGGCTTGCAGCACCTTTTTTTGTTTCTTGTATGTAGCACATGGTTCATAGTGGAAGTTTATAGCAGATATTTGTGTCCTGTCCTTGGATGTGTTACTACATTCTGTCTGTGTCCTGTCTGCTTTTTCACGTGTTCTATTCAGGCCTTTTCACTTCAGGTGTCTTCTGAAACTATTCCATTGCTCCTAATAGCAGTGACACACCATTCCTCTATTATGCTTCTTTTCTCTCCTTTCACAAACCTTGTTCTTTTCTGTCCCACTTACCTTAAGTCGCTTGTTGCCTCTGGACTACTTTGCTCCCTCCTCTTTCATAACGTATTTTGAATTGGTCTCTCCTGTGGGCGGTAGACACAACACTCCCATCTGCCATCTACATTCATTTGCTGTGAGAGAGACACAGCACAGATCAATATGATGGTCTCTGTTCTTGTGTCCCTTTTGTGGAAGTATAAGGGAAATAAAATATTTGTCCTAATGCAGAAGCATTCACACCCAGATATACTTCGGTAATAATATACAAATTGTGACAGAGATCCATACATTCTAGAGTAATTTACAGTTGTTGCAAAATTGCAAAGCTGGTATGTGCAGTAGTAAGGACTGACATGGAACAACTGCTAAGTAAATGCTGTCCTTAGTGTAGGGTTCTCAAACTTTTATACATTTTACCATGTACCCCAATGCAATTGTAAATGTTTTCCCAATACTCAGTAAAGTGTGTTAACGTCTTCAAAGGACTCTGTGATATGAGTAAATTTATACCAAGCCACTCCTTATTTTATGTTATAATAATAATACCCATAATTTTGTATTATGTTTTATTCCTTACTAATAATTATTGTATAGTTATATCAACAAACAGAAGTATTCCTTGAGATTAAAAGGCCCTACCTAACATGAAGTATAAGTACAACTGGATTGTGGCTAAATTAATTATTTGAGATGCTATGGAGGTAGTAGGTAACTTGTACTTATTAGCAATCATTTGAATTATTTCCCTCTTTCACTTCCTTTAATGTCACGGGTTGAGAAGAGATGTTGATCTGTTTATAAAGCACAAGTTATTTTTTCTATCTTGTTTTATACATTTTTGTAAAGATTGTCATTTGCCCTTAACAAGTCATTTTAATACACAGGAGGATACAAGCCGTACCCAAAGTGGACTTTCTAACTTTCTACTAACTTAACATTTTGTCCAGCTCCCTCTTTTGTTTTATTTTTTTTTATTTATTTTTTTATTATTTTTGTTTGTTCTGTTTCTTTATTCCATGTTCTTCAGCTTTTTGCATTCATTTCCTTCTGTTCTCATATTTACTCACTTTGCCTGTCTTTTCCCCCCCTACTGTTAATGCTCTTTTTATTTGTTTCTTAAAGCTCTTGGCTCACAATTGGTTGTGTTATGTCGTCTAGTGGTATCATATTTCTGTGTGCCATTCTTTGTCAATGTCCCAGATTTAAATGTTGTCCCCCCAATTTGGTTCTGTCATTGCCTCAATGTCTTAATTTTTCAGCCAAAGCTCAGGATGGTGTGGCCTTGGAGATACAACCCCTAAAAAGTGAGGAAGGTGTGGAAAGTGAAGAAAAAGAGAAGAAAGTGGTCAAAGTGCCAAAGAAGGAGAAGTCTGTCTTGCAGGGGAAGCTTACTCGGCTAGCAGTTCAGATTGGAAAAGCAGGTGCTAACTCTAGCCGGTTTGAGATAAGGTTATGTTTCAGAGAGCTGTATACATAATTGCCATTCCAGGCATTAATTAATTTTTTATACACACACTCACAGACACACACACTCTCACACACACACACCCGCCCATCCAGCAGCACTCATTGGATTTCCTTCAATAATTCATATTCCAAACAGTGCTTTTACGTTTCGGGTTTATTTCAACCCGAAATGTTTAAGCACTGTTTGGAAGTTGAATTATTGAAGGAAATCCAATGAGTGCCTCTGCATGTGGATGTATGTTGGTGTTAAAGAACTCCGACAGACACCGCGGTGTTCGAATGGATTAAAGGGCGTGCCAACCTAATTGGGATTGTGTGTGTGTGTGTGTATGTGTGTGTAAATGAACAGGCGGTACTCCCAGCATCTTATAAATTACAACAGCGCACTCTTAGTGTAGTCTTATTGATATTTCAGGATCCTGAAGAAAGAACATTCATAAAAGTTCTGAAAGTCGATAAACCTACACTAAGGGGTAAATTTACTAAAGTGGAGATGTTGCCCATAGCACCCAATCAGATTCTAGCTATTATCTTCTAGATTGGTTGCGATGTGCAACATCTCCACTTCTAAAAACTCTCACTTTAGTAAATTTACACATAAGAGTGCATTATTGTAATTTATAAGACGCTGTGAGTGTCGCCTGTTCATATTGCTTTCTGCAAGGAAAGGTAAAGAGGAAAGCACTGGGTGCAAGTTTCAATTCTAGCCGTTGGAGTGTATACATACAGTACATACAGTACATACATACAATATTTTATTTTTTCATAGAAATAATGCATTACCTATCATCCACAGGTCTTATTATGTCTGCCATTACGGTGATCATCCTGGTGCTGTACTTTGTCATTTACACCTTTGGAGTGTTGGGGCGCCCATGGCTTGCAGAATGTACCCCCATCTACATCCAGTACTTCGTTAAGTTTTTCATAATTGGTGTCACAGTGCTGGTGGTAGCTGTTCCTGAGGGGCTGCCTCTTGCAGTCACTATATCCCTGGCATACTCTGTCAAGGTGAGAAAATTGGGTGTATAGTTGGTTTATTCATTTATTTTAAATAGAACTGCTAGGTTTAGGTGGAGAATGGCAGAGTATGAGATTTTCTTTTCACTAAATCTTTTTCACTAAAGAAGTAGAGATAAAGTGCATTTCACTTTGTAGTTTTCTGTATGAAAATAATTTCCTAGTTATTCTTTTAGCCTCCATCTGCATCAGCCTTTTTCTCCACCATGATTCATTTTTATGTTTTTCAGAAAATGATGAAGGACAATAACCTTGTACGGCACTTGGATGCATGTGAAACTATGGGCAATGCTACTGCGATCTGCTCTGACAAGACAGGCACTTTAACTATGAATCGCATGACTGTGGTTCAAGCATATGTTGGTGGCACCCACTATCGACAAATTCCTGACCCTGAGGCACTGAACCCTAAAATGCTGGAACTGTTAGTCAATGGAATCTCTGTTAACTCTGCATACACATCGAAGATCCTGGTGAGATAACCAAAGACTAGCTGCAGGTGGAAGGGGGAAGCTAAATATAGAGGGCACAAGATTACAGAGTAAATTAAGTTGGTACTATTTGAACCCAAAATAGTGGCAAAAGTACCCAGGATTTACTGTATACCTGAGTGTTACTGTATGTATTATAGAATTCAAAAGAAATAGTGGAACGTTTGCCTCAGTATTGGTTTATCTAAAATAAAAATACAGTATGTTTCATATTTATATTCGAGCTATTAACAACTACTACTTGTCCCTCTCAATGAGCCAAAAACCACTTGGCCTGTTTTCTGTCATTTAAAAACCTATTATGATCTGGCCGTGCGCCAATCATGTCATACATAAACACAGCCCACAACCAAATTATTTGTAAAAGAATAATCACAGCTCAATAAATGGAAAGTGTGGGAGGAGGTAAAGGGATAATGGAAAGGAGAAAGCAAATGGCATACTGGACTTACTGGTCCGCTCAGCATGCAGAGTTACTAGGTAAAATCCTAGATGTAGGAGGTTGTATTTGAACAGAAGTAGCATTTTGTATCTTCCTACATCAGGGAAATTACAATTTTTTGTCATATTTCTTGACAACTGCAGCCTCCAGAAAAAGAAGGTGGTCTCCCTAGGCAGGTGGGAAACAAAACAGAATGTGCTCTGCTTGGATTTGTGCTGGACCTGAAGCAAGATTATCAAGCTGTCCGTAACGAAATTCCAGAGGAGAAACTGTACAAGGTTTATACATTCAATTCAGTGCGTAAATCCATGAGCACTGTACTCAGCGAACCTGGAGGGGGATTCCGCATGTACAGCAAAGGCGCCTCCGAAATCATTTTACGCAAGTAAGAACTTGAGGGAGAAAGGGAGCTGAACATGATTTGGTGAAATATGACTGTCTTTCTAAAGATAATTCAGGTTAGAGTGTCAGTAGATAAGAATGTCTTGAAAAATGTTTTATAAGGTGGCCTCATAAATGTTTTGTAAAAATGTGTCCAAATAAATTTAGCTAAACGATCTTCATTCATTTACACAGGTGTACAAAGATATTGGATCAAGGAGGTGAAGTATGTCCCTTTAAAACTAGGGACCGAGATGAGATGGTAAAGAAGGTGATAGAACCAATGGCATGTGATGGTCTGCGTACAATCTGTTTGGCATATCGTGACTTCCCTGCAGGCACAGAACCTAATTGGGATAATGAAGGGGACATCTTATCTGACCTCACATGTGTCACTGTGGTGGGCATTGAAGACCCAGTTCGTCCAGAGGTAACCTCTTCCTATAACATTGCTTTATTTCATCATATATTTTTTCTTATCTTTGTCTATCTTCGTACCTGAGTTTTCCAGTTCTGTCTCCGTGCCATTTATCTTTAGTCTCCACGATCTCATTTGCTTCCTTCTGCAAGTGACAATTTCACTCTCTTTTCCCAGACACTGCTTCATGAGCTCTTTTTTTCAGATTCAGTCTCATGTCTCTTCAATTCTCGTAGGTGCCGGAGGCTATCGTGAAGTGCCAGCGAGCAGGGATCACTGTACGCATGGTTACTGGTGACAATATAAACACAGCTCGTGCCATCGCTACAAAATGTGGCATCCTGCAACCTGGGGAAGACTTCCTGTGCCTTGAAGGAAAAGAGTTCAACACACTGATTCGAAATGAAAAGGGGGAGGTAAGCAGGAAAGTGAGCGTGTAATGATCCGAGAGAAGAAGATTATCTCGGCTAATCTGTGCTTTACAGCAGGGATTTTAACTGAACCCTTAAATAAAAGCCAGATTTAACCACAATTTTTTGTCAGACTGCAACAATTCTTTATTTTTGTGGGGGTTTTTTTATGAAATTAAAGTTCACTTTCAAAACTGATTTCAATCCTGTTTCGCATAGGCTAATGCAGCAATTCTTGATTTGAATAAGTGCTAGGTTTTTTATGTCAATGGTATGTTTTTTTCTGTGCCTATGTTCAGTTATCTGTTTTGTCTTTAAAGGGAAAGTAAAACTAATTATTTAAAGTTGTTATCCTACTGCGCCAATACATTTTACATTAACCCCTCTGTCTGAGTATAGGACGTGAAGACTTTTTTTTTGTATTTTTGTAGTATTACTTGCTTTCAAAGTCTGTAACCCATCTGAAAGAATCTGGTGTTCTTACCAAGACAGATGTTCTGTCTCTCCCTATCAGCAGGTCTTACACCTGTAAACATTACCCACAGAGTAGATAAAAACTGTATACTATCTATATCACAAAAGAAACAAAGGAATTTATGAATTAAGCCTGTTTTGCGGAAAATCTTCAGAAAACAGCCTTTCTCCTTTCAGCCATGGGGGACACTGGGATGATAACTGATTATAGAGTGGAGCAGCGGAGCTTGGGCACCAACAGTTAACTTTTCTCTTGGTGTTCAGGGGGCGTGGTATAGGCTATTCCCTGCCACCTGAGCACCAGTAGACCAGTTTAGTTTAGTGCTCTGCAGAGGGAACAGCACAGGGAGGTTGCTGCTAAGCAGACTTTTATTTTAATTCATTTTACTTATTCTCTGGGCGGGCGGTGTGTGAGGATCATGAATGCGCTCACCGCCATACCACCACCTCAGTCACAGCGGCCATCGCACTGCCGACTGAGTCAGTGTTACTGGCCAGCTTCTGCACACCATTTGGAGCACAGCCGTAGCTGGACAGCGGGCAACAGGTAAGGCAGCTTACTGCTTGGATACATGGCGACTTTCACCGCCGGTGTAGAAGGCTACCGGCTGAGCGGCAGGTGGGGGCCAGGTCTTTTCCGCACCCCCACTAGACCACCAGGGAAATTTTGTAATGGGGCACTGTAGGCTTACAGCGCCCATTTTCCCTGGCTGTTTTTTCCACAAGGGTGGAGGTAGACTTTCCTCATTAACCCCTCCCCTGACCCTTGGCGCATCCCCTGTCCTAGGGTTCCCACCAAGAGGGTCTTTTCCTCCTCCTCCTCCCCTACCAGCAATGGATCGGCAATCTGTTGCCTGCAGCATTGGCTGAGAGAGAGCAGCTGCAGGCTTAGGAAATAAATTTTAGACTGAAAGTAGTGGCTTCTGGGAAAAATGCTTGTAAGGTAGCAATGCACATGATGATGCTGCCGCTTGGCATGTAAGAGGCTACATGATCAATGCCCAATTTGCTGTGATAAAGGTGGACAGGATTTAGTCATGCAGATCCTCCTCTGTAGATAACTTCAATATGATTCGTATTCCACACTTTAGGACCTAGGTGGAGATGTATATTATTATGTTCCAATTTTGCTAGCACATGAAAATAACCTTCCTTTTCCTCTTATTCTTTTTCCACTCTCTTTCTACTTTGCCACCTTCTCTTATTTCACTAAATATTGCTTTCCTATAAACGTCTGCTCATGCTGCTTCTCTGCCTTGGCTAGCTACACACTGCTATATTACTATTTATCAGGTAGTTGGCTCTAGTCTCATGTGTAGCCTGAAACAACTTGCATAATAATAATAATACAGCCTCATGATTGAGCAGATCATTGACCATTATTATTCATGTTGGTAAATTTGGACAGAGGGCCTGATCCACTACCGATTGCAATAGCGATTACGCATGCAGTCTCACTGCGATAGTTTGCTAATACATTGCGATGGCTATGCTGTCGCAGCACTACACAAGGACGCCCACTTTACCTTACACATATCCTTAATCCTTAGCAAGACCGCAAAACCATCGGTAACATCGAGTACCATGGCAAGCCTCACACACACTTGCACAAGGTCTGACCTTGCACAGGAATCATAAAATAAACTGTGGATACGTCCTTATGCTCACTTATATAAAATAGATGTCAAACAGATACAATCAGTAATGTATGTAACTACGTTCCTTTTTGCATGAAAAAGTCATATGAGTTCATTCCTCCACAAATGCACCTTCTTCTTCTCAAATCTTCCTCCAATATATTCTATAATTATAATTTCTCATACATCCAGTATATAGTGTAGTACTATTTAATGAAGCGTATACATGTTCTGCATAGCAAGGCACTGTCTCCCTCCTCAATGATCAGGTCTCTCCAATCAAAAGGCTTTTGCTAGGAGAGACCTGATCATTGAGAAGGGAGACTGTACCTGGCAGTGACTGAGGATTCTGAGAGGGAACCCCGGGACTTAAGCTGGCCGCACACTAGACCAACTTACATCCAACCAGCCAACTTGTTGATTGGTTGGAATGAAAATCTGGTAACATATGGGAGTAACTGATGATCAGCAATTTGCTCCTAAATGCCAGAAAACAGATGAAAATGGTCGTTCAGACAAGTTTGTTTAATATTTGATCTAAACAATTTGTTCAAACAACAGTTTTTGTCCATTTTCCAGTGTTTGGGAGCAAATTGCTGATTGTATTCCTTACCAGATTTTCATTCCAACCAATCAACTAGTTGGCTGGTTGGACAGATAATCTTTAGATGTGTGGCCAGCTTTAAGCGGGATCCGGTATTCCATCTGGCTATGCAGAACTAGTAACCTGGTTGTTACCTAAAGTTCTGAAAGCCCTGCCTGTAATTTGCCTCCAATCCAATAACAGCATTGTTCTTCTTATATGTATCTTGTTATTTTCTTAGAATTCATGTATACACTTCATTAAATCTACTACACTATATTTTTCTTCTTCTTTTCTCTTCTCTTTATTCTATATCCGGCTGGATGTATGAGAAATTATAATTAGAGAATATATTGGAGGAAGAAGAAGAAGGTGCATAGAGGAATGAACTCATATGACTTTTTCATGCAAAAAGGAACGTAGTTACATACATTATTGATTGTATCTGTCTGACATCTATTTTATATAAGTGAGCACTGGAGGGAGGATCACCTATTCACTACTGTTTCATTCAGGAATCGTTAACTTCATCGCACGCTGTGAGTTCTCAAGCTGCGTATGGCATCGCAGTGGATAATTTATGCACGCCCTTGAAACGGCATTCGAATGCACTGACGCACCTGCATTTGGCTGACCCCCTGTCCTCACCTTCAAACGGCATGTCCTGTCAATCACTCTGCATTGGGTCTGTGTAGTTACTGCGATCGCAGTCCCGTTGGCAGTGGCTGGTTCGCGCACGCTCACAGCAATGTATGCGCAGATCGCAACAATCAGCCGATTTGCGTGCGTAATCGCAGTTGCGATTGGTAGTGAATCAGGCCCAGAGTTTGGTGGCAGTTGGCTGCTGTTTGTGTACAATCACTGGTTCCACTCATGCTAGAAACTGTAATGTCACCCTGCACTCACACTGTCAGGATTGCTTACTGTAGCCTACTTTAGACAATGTCTGATCTCCCTTTTGGATCAACAAAATATCCCATTAATTATCTCCAAAATGTTTATCTCACCACCTACACTTTCCCATATTTTAGAAAACCTGAACATTCTTGATGTGTAAGCCTTCAAATATCCAATGGAAACAAACCTCTTCTCTGTCTCTCCAACTGATGCTGACTTCTTTCTACCAGCAATTAATGCAATGTTTTCCAACTGCTTTGAGGACTAATTTTGGCAAAATTTTTATAATCCAGACTATCAAGTCTGGCTCATTTTTCTTACACGCTTCTGATTGTGTCAGCAGTGCCTAGAGTTTATGAAACTAATCCCTAACTAGCAGATTCATTTTTACTATACTTTTATCCTATCCTGGTATAGATCTGTGCCCTGTCTTGCCAAACAGTCCAACTTTGCTAATGTTCTAACCACATGTAACTGTAACTGTGAAACTGTTTTTAAAGCTGGCCCCAAATGCTGCAATCCTGCAGCCCACATCGGTCAATCATACAAATATTGCAGCATCCAGAATAATACAGGGCTTGTTGGTAAAGGCAGTTAGTGGCCTGTGTGTTTAGCTATTAGAATTACAGGTAATACTAATAATGGCGGTTGTATCGGCGTGCGATAGAACAGTGGGCGGTATAGTCCTGCACTTTCATATGCAGAGATTTGGTTCTTAGTTCGGCCAATTGTCGCATTAGCATAAGAAAGTAAGTACAATGCTCCTGCCATAGGGAACAGCGGCCACAGAAGCGTCAGACTCAGGCCCATGTCTCTTTCCTTAACTTGATTTGATACTTTTTTTTTTTTATTATTTTATTTTTGAAAAAAAACTAAGGTTTGTAAAATAAACACTGAGTAACAAAGAAACAAATATTGATAAATTCAAATTACTTTAGAGTGATGAAGGAGATGAGCTAGATCAACAAGAGATGTGGGGGGAGGGGGGCTTTTCAAGCAACAAATCAATAAACTGGGTTTAAGATAAAGAACTTATCAATATGGAACTTCATACTGTCTTTTGTGATCCCTCCATCCCCCTTATGAGAAATATCAAATATAATAGAAACTTAGTTGGGTAACACTACCACAGCTATTAGTCAGTGTAAATACTTGAAATTACTTAATAGGGTAAGTATAGATCTACTACATTGCTATGAAAATAGTTGGGCTCACATGAGAATCCTCAAGACTTACTATTTTCTTCACCTATCAAAAATTGAAATTCAGTCCATTTGGACCAGACTGCTGAGTACTTAGATTCAGAATTTCTTTAAATCGTTATTGCTGAACATCCACATACATTTAACCTCCTTGTACATTAAACAGCCCTTCTTTTTGTGCCATGCCGTGGTGTGACTTGGTAGTGCAGAACGTCTTTACGTGCAATGTTTACCTTCAAATGCGTCTTATTCCCACCACAATGTGAATAGGTCGTTCAAGCAGCTTCTACTGATTAAAATGGTATGCAACATGCCTATATTCTGTGTGCAACTGTGGGTGTATCTGCATGCAAAAGGCTACGTTACAGTATCACAGCCCCTGACACTGTAATGTAGCATTCTTCTTCGGGGTCCACAGAAATTACCTTGGGGTATGTGGTTGGAGTGAGCACCAAACCGTCAACAAGCTCTTAGCTCTCAGGATGCACTGGGTTCTCTTCCATATATACCCCGCCCCTGGCTACAGGGAATTCGTTTTTTGTTTGGTGCGCAGGAGGCACCTTACTGAACAGTCCCAAACGAGTTTTTTTTTTTTGAGTAAGCAGCACTAGGTGTCGCCCGTACTCCTGCTCTATCTTCCCCCGCCAGCGCCACAACACCAGTGAGGGAACTGGTGATTTCGGCGGACGTCAGCCGAGAGCAACTGGGACGCAGGTAAGGTGGTTCCCCGCGGCTGCTGCTGTAGGGTACCACGTGGCAGTCCATGCCTCCAGCGGTGGAGACCCGCTGGAG
Source organism: Taudactylus pleione (assembly GCA_031769625.1). Classification (NCBI taxonomy): domain Eukaryota; kingdom Metazoa; phylum Chordata; class Amphibia; order Anura; family Myobatrachidae; genus Taudactylus; species Taudactylus pleione. The sequence goes on from JAUIMM010000813.1 coordinate 651,061, forward strand.
GACGCTGTAGTGAGGCGCCAGGTAAACTACCTCCCACACTGGACCACCGGAACATGAGATGATCCTGACAGCCGGGGGTTGAGAAAAGACTGTCCATGGCAGTGTACCTGGTGGATCTATGCAGCAGAGGGGAGGCACGCTCTGCCCGGCGGCCCCTCCCCCGACTGCTGGTCCAGATTCGAGGTTTCCCGCATCTAGGTTGCTCCGCCCAGCCTCCCTGTATATGAGTCGGCCAGAGACCACTCTCAGGTGCTCTCGGTGGCTGTGTTCTCAGGAGGTTGGGTCTGTCTCACTGTATACCTCTCCCCGTGTGATCAGGCTATACAGAGTTCGATATCCTGCTTGGGTGTAGTTGACTAAAAGAGCTTATTGCGTATATTATATTAATTATGTATATGTTTTTTTATATTATATGGGAGCCTGGTAGACAGGTTATTGTGTTTTTCTGTTTGTTTCACAGATCACGTCACGTTATGTCTGAAAGATTGTCTATGTTTGACTTTATATAACTAAGGTCTTTATAAAGGTTCTGGTGAACCGAAACGTCAACCATGATGAGATCCACATTTGTTTGACCAAGATGACCTCTACATACTTCTGACGATGATGTTTTAATAAATGGGACTTGATTTAAATGGCGAGTGCATCCTTCCCATAGTGGAAACAGACTATATTTTAGGGGCCTGTTGGCCCTTGGCAACACCCCGATTTTGTCTATATAAAGTTGAGTGCAGGACTCTTTGGGGGATATATACAGTCAGGTCCATAAATATTGGGACATTGACAGAATTTTCAGATTTTGGCCTCTATTCACCACCACAATGGTTTTGAAATGAAACAAACAAGATGTGCTTTAACTGCAGACTTTCAGATTTAATTTGAGGGTAATTACATCCAAATCGGGTGAACGGTGCAGGAATTACGGTTTCTATATGTGCCTCCCACTTTTTAAGAGGCCAAAAGTAATGGGACTATCAACTCAAAAGCTATTTCATGGACTGGTGTGGGCTATTCCCTCGTTATTTCATTATCAATTAAGCAGGTAAAAGGTCTGGAGTTGATTCTAGGTGTGACATTTGCATTTGGAATCAGTTGCTGTCGACTCTCAATATGAGATCCAAAGAGCTGTCACTATCAGTGAAGCAAGATATCATTATTCTGAAAAATCAAAACAAACCCATCAGAGAGATAGCAAAAACATTAGGTGTGGCCAAATCAACTGTTTGGAACATTCTTAAAAAGAAAGAACGCACCGGAGAGCTCTGCAACACCAAAAGACCCGGAAGACCACGGAAAACAACTGTGGCGGATGACAAAATAATTATTTCCCTGGTGAAGAAAAACCCCTTCACAACAGTTGGCCAAATCAAGAACATTCTCCAGGAGGTAGATGTATATGTGTCAAAGTCAACAATCAAGAGAACACTTCACAAGAGAGGGTTCACCACAAGATGCAAACCATTGGTGAGCCACAAAAACAGGAAGACCAACAACATCTAAAAAAGCCATTACAGTTCTGGAACAACATCCTATGGACAGATGAGACAAAGATCAACTTGTACCAGAGTGATGGGATGAGAAGAGTATGGAGAAGGAAAGGAACTGCTCATGATCCAAAACATGCCACCTCATCATTGAAGCATGGTGGTGGTAGTGTCATGGCGTGGGCATGTATGGCTGCCAATGGAACCGGTTCCCTTGTATTTATTGATGATGTGACTGCTGACAAAAGCAGCAGAATGAATTCTGAAGTGTTTCGGGCAATATTATATGCTCATATTCAGTCAAATGCTTCAGAACTCATTGGACGGCGCTTCACAGTGCAGATGGACAATGACCCGAAGCATACTGCAAAAGCAACCAAAGAGTTTTTTAAGGCTAAAAAGTGGAATGTTATGCAATGGCCAAGTCAATCCCCTGACCTGAATCCGATTGAGCATGCATTTCACTTGATGAAGACAAAACTGAAGGTAAAATGCCTCAAGAACAAGCAGGAACTGAAGACATTTGCAGTAGAGGCCTGGCAGAGCATCACCAGGGATGAAACCCAGCGTCTGGTGATGTCTATGCATTCCAGACTTCAGGCTGTAATTGCCTGCAAAGGATTTTCAACAAAGTATTAAAAAGTGAAAGTTAGATTTAGGATTGTTTAGTTTGTCCTATTACTTTTGGCCCCTTAAAAAGTGGGAGGCACATATAGAAACCGTTGTAATTCCTACACCGTTCACCTGATTTGGATGTAATTACCCTCAAATTAAATTTGAAAGTCTGCAGTTAAATCACATCTTGTTTGTTTCATTTCAAAGCCATTGTGGTGGTGAATAGAGGCCAAAATATGAAAATTCTGTCAATGTCCAAATATTTATGGACCTGAATGTGTATATATATATATAATATATGTGTGTGTGTGTGTGTGTATATTTATACATATATATATGTGTGTGTGTGTATGTATATATATATATATATATATATATATATATATATATATAATTGTATATCATTTGCATTGCATGTGACTTGTGAAATCTGCTGTGTGTTATACTGCCTTTTTGTTCCTGAATAACTGTCAGTTCTATTTCACTATAGCCCTTTGGTTAAGGGACTGGAGAGCAGATGCAGGATCCAAAAATGCCCTGGAATCCCTTCCGTTTACGGGAGGTTTTCTGTTTGGTACTGAACTGGATAAGATTGTTGCTATGGTGGCAGCCTCTAAAACGGCTGGTCTATCCTCCGCATAGACGCCTAGACCTGGGCAGTCATCCTTTCGAGCCTTTTGGCCACAAGTAAAAGCAAAAGGTCAGTCGTCTTTTAGAACCAGTTCTCGCAGGAAACTGCAATCTAAGAAACACTGGCCAAACAGACAACCAGCTTCCAAGTCCGAGGAGAAACCCGCGGCCTGATAGGATGGGCCTCCCAGGGTAGGAGGCTGACTTTTTCAGTTTTCGAACAACTGGCATCTCACAACAACAGACGCCTGGGTTCGGGAGGTGGTCTCAAGGGAACGCCCTTACCTTCTGGAGAAGTCCCCCGCAAAAGTTTTTTTGCACAATTTCTGCAGCGGAGTCTGCAAAAGCTTTGGCCCTCTAGCAGGCCATTCATTCTATGCTGGTTTCAGGGGTGATAACTCGGGTTCCAGTGAATCCACTAGGGAAGGGTTATTATTCCAACCTGTTTTTGGTCCAAAAATCCAATGGGTCTCACTGGCCTATTCTGAATCTAAAGGGCCTCAATACATTTATCCGAGTACCCAGATTCCGTATGGAAACCCTTTGGTCAATTGTGTTGGCAGTGGAACCAGGGGATTTCATGGTGTCTGTTTCCTCCGTTTTGCCTTCTTCCAATGCTCATCTGGAAATTCAATCAGGAGGGCAGGACAGTAATACTGATAGCCCCTGCTTGGCCCAGGCGCCATTGGTTCACCTACCTCCAGAGTCTCTCCATAGACACTCCATGACCTCTTTCTCTAAGGCTGGACCTGTTAATACAGGGTCCCTGCCTGTATCCGGATCTTCCTCTTCTGTCTTTGACGGCGTGGCTCTTGAAACTTCCGTTTTGAGGGCCAAAGGTTGAACAATTCTGCAAGGCAGCCACGTGGTCTTCCATCTACACCTTTTACGCAAATTTTTAGCATTTGACACATTTGCCTTTCAGGTTGCTTCCTTTGGGCGTAGGATTCTCCTTTCTACTGAAAGACAGGAGCGTCTACACCCTTAAGGGAACTGCTTTGGGACATCCCCAAGGTAATTTCTGTGGACTCTATGGACCCCGAAGAAGAAATGATGAGTTATGGTATAACATACCTTTGTTAACTCTTTTTCTTCGAGGTCCAAAAGGGTTCACAGGACACCCACCCTAAAGCACCTGTGGGTAATCTTTTCTTTTGTATTTTTTGTGATACCCTCTTCTTAAGAGAGAGTGTTTCTAAAGTACAATTGTCCTTCCTTCTCATCTATTTCCTTCTCCTGCTTTGGGCTTATAAAAACTGCTAGCTTAGTGGGGGCACTTCGTGCCAGAGCTGTAACTAGACTTTTTGGTGCCCTGTGCCATAGAGAGCATTGGTGCCCCCCCATTTTTTAAATAGGGACATAAGAGTGCATCTGAAAAAGGGCCAATTTTCCTCATGGAGAAGAGATAGGGGAGGCCAGGAGATGCTGGGCATAAAAGAAGAGGAAGCTACAAGTGTGAATGATAATAAACAGGAAAATTGACAGGTCCAAACAGCTCCCCCTTCCCTACGGTGCCCTGTGCCATGGCACATGTCGCACTACCCTAGTTACGGCCCAGCTTCGTGCACTTGGGTGGGCCAGGTATGTGACTAGTCTTTTCCAGTACTGGTGAGGGGAGTGGCTAAATAACTAAACTGCAGTCAGCTATTATTCTTTTATTTATTTATTACCAATTATTTATATAGCGCACACATATTCCACAGCGCTTTACAGACAATATTTGGCCATTCACATCAGTCCCTGCCCCAGTGGAGCTTACACTCTATATTCCTTATCACGTGATCACACACACACACACTAGGGTTAATTTGTTTTGGGAGCCAATTAACCTATCAGTATATTTTTGGAGTGTCGGAGGAAACCGACGCAAGCACAGGGAGAATATATAAACTCCACACAGGTAGGGCCGTGGTTGGAATTGAACCCATGACCTCAGTGCTGTGAGGCAGTAATGCTAATCATTACAGCTTGTAGGGGTCAAACACAAGCATGCAGTGAGGTGGGGTTAGATAGGGGGCAGCCATTCTGTAGTGGACTGACTCTTGACATAGGTAGGCTGTAAGTGGATTGTTTTTCCTGGGCGGTGTCTAACTGCATGTGGGGCCCTGGATCGAAGTGCAGATATCAGCATAATATAACATCACCTCCCTGGTAGCCTTGTGGGCCATAAGGCACACTGCTTCGGATGAGAAGCCGGGTGACCATGGTGCATAATTTTACAAAATGTTAGAGCTTTAAAAAAAATTTTTGCATTGTCAGTTTTGGTCATTTGATGTTGCACATTGCAACTCTTGGTGTACCCACCTGAAGGGGCAGCTTTGTGACATCCCCATTGTCCAGTGGCCCCCAAGCAGAATTAAGAGAAAAGAGGATTTTAATACTTGGCCTACATTGAATCCATTGTCAGACACTGCCCACCCATTTACACTCTAGCTCTTGTTAAAAGTGAAGTGTTTTGAACTTCAAAGGTGATGTTGTTTATGTCTGCTACTTAGTTGCACTCTGGCTCTATCCTGTGAGACATGCTTAAAAGAATAACTACAGGGTGGATATATAGAAGGAAGAGGAGCACAAAACATGCTTATTATTTTAAAGTACCTATGTCAGAAAAGTGGCTCACTCATGGTCCAGTGTCCCCCAATGAATTCAGAGAAAACCATGTAACAGAAGTAATGTGAGAACAGAAAAAATGTACACACACTTGACACTGTGGGAAACGTGAAGGGAAAAAGTGTAAAATTTAACTTTGTGTGTTTATTTTATATAATATAGGTTTGGGATCTTTTACTTAAAAACCCATAATCCAGTGGGGTTCACGGCTATTACTGATTTTTTTTTTCATGCACAGAAATAATTTTTTGCTTTAAAACATGGTGGATTTAAGAGGGTTTAACAAAAAAAATTGAGTTTTATTTTTTATTTGTTTTTAAAATCTCCAATTGCTCTGTTTAATTGCTATATTAGCATTTTTATTTCTGTACTGTGATTCTTACACCTGTCACTAGCCTCCTATTTCTGTAGTTCCTAACAATTTTTACGAACTGCAAAACTCCAGAGCAAATGATCTTTTAGAATCTAAAGCCATTACATTTGCTCAGTTTAGCTTCGCTTTTCCTTACAGTAAATGTGCATGGATTTGTGGGCTGAGATGGAAGCTCCAAGAAATAAGAGTGGTGCGGATCAAGCGCATTTTTTACTAAGTATAGTTTAGTCACAGGAACCCTCCTAGGTTTTCCCTTGAGGCGCAGATTTTGCTTGAGACTAGACTTAATTTTTTAGAACGATATTATTTAAATGAGATGCAAGGAAAGAGACGGCAAATTTACCAGAATGTCTTCAGTTTTGCAGTAGGGTACAAAGCCTTTTTCTTCTTTCAAAAGAAGGGCCTGCTACACAAAGGTTACTTATAATAGCATCCACTTTGTATCTGTCAGTTGCACTATTGCTGCTTACTAAGGGGGGGGTATTAATTTAGCCCGATTATTTTTCGGGGACGAAAAACAGGACTTTTCCCCATTTTATAGCTTCAGGAAATTCATTTAGAGACCGTTTTTTTTTGCGCCCGAAAAATTATCGATTTTCGGGCAAATACACACAGGTCCGTGAACTTCTCACGGATTCTTTGTTTTCAGAGGGCTTCCCGAAAAGTGCTGCAGATGAGCACGCTTCAAGGTTAATTGGATAGGCCTGGGGGGTCAATAGTGCGCAGTTATTTACCGCGGCTACTTCAGTTCTCCTCTAAGACTAATATAATAAAATGCTTCCAACACACAAAACAGGTAATAAAGACCCTAGAAGAAAAACAAAAGTTTTAGTGAATGTTCCTTAAGTGGTTGAAGGCTGGACTTTGGTGTGACATTTTGTAATGTTTCCACCTTAGGCATTTTCCAGAGTATATGTAAAACTAGCTGCAGACTGATGTTACGTAGTTGTTTCAAAGAGGTTGTGCATTTTTGATTGCGAGTTGCTCTTACTTGCGTAAAGAAGCATTGTGTGGACCTTTTACTGTTTAGTAACTGTTATAATTGCTGGGTTTTAACTATGCCTCATTCTTACTCAGGTGGAACAGGAGAAGTTGGACAAAGTGTGGCCAAGGCTACGTGTCCTTGCCCGATCATCCCCCACAGACAAGCATACACTGGTGAAAGGTAATGCTTCCCTATACTTAACAATGTAGCCAATGGCATATCTATGATGGGTGCAGGATGTGCAGTTCACACGGTCCGACACCACACACCCTGCACCCGTATATAGTTATACTTAACCTCTGCGGCCATTTTCCCGGTGACTTTCTCATGCTCAGTAGAGATGTCCCCGGTAATAAGGCGTGGCCGCCTTTATGCCGGAGCCCCACCCAAGTGCAGTAGATTCTGGCAGTAAGCCAGATTTCACTGTGCTTCCAGAGAGGAGGGGGCCCACACAGAGGCTACCACGGGCAGTATCTATTATGGGTGCACCATGTTCCATGCCGCACACCCTGCACCTATATTTTTATGAACTCTCCGGTGTCCAACACCCTACACCTATATTTTTACGAACTCTCCGGTGTCCCTCTCCGGTGTATCAGCGCTGTAAAATTCAGTGACCTGTACATGCGCAGTAGACTCTGTGCACAGACTAGTACCCAGAGTCTAATCCCGTAGCGTTGTGCTCAGTGCGCTGCTGGCCGCCGGAGACAGAGGAGGGGGCCCTTGGCGGAGACTGAACATGGGCCCCGTCCTCTCTTAATATGCCCCTGCTCATTATGCTTTGCAGCATGAAAGACAACAGTGTGTTTTTGTTTTTAATGTATAAGGAGAACAGGTGGGATCAAAAGAAAAAGAAATAACATTGTGAATAGTTGGGGTGGAAGGGTCACAGCATAATAAATCACCTTGATGCAGCACAGAAAATAAAGGTTCATTACATCAAAGAGATACTCATCCATTAAGGTCACAGGTAAATATGGGATTGGGCATTGGGAGGGGGCTAGCAGTGGAACAGGGGCAGCAGCAGGGAAGACAGGGTGAATTCAAAGGAGAGTTTGAGAGGAGTTTGTAACCTCATTTTAAGAGATGGTGATGCCGAAAATCCAAGACTTATTTTACAGTGGAACATTTACCTGGAGAGCTGTGAATCATGCTAGGTATGTGCTGCATTTTACATATTCAGCATATGATGATGCAGAGTGGATCAGTTCAGAGTTTTTCCAATAGCAAGCAATCTGCAGTTTACACTTGCTACATTCGGGATATGCAAGATGTAACTCTGTGTATACTTGGAAGTATAGTGTGCCAGGCATGCTTGTGTTAATTACTCTGTAGGCAATAGTTTCAAGCATTTTTACCATGTGTGCCAGAGTTCCCTCCCATCCACAGTGCTTCCAATACAAATGAAAGACATTAGGATACATTTTGTGTAATCCTACCTCTGAGTATCAATTTTTTAAATATTTTAAGAGAATTTTCCTGTTCGTGAACATACAGTGCCTTGCAAAAGTATTCAACCCCCCTTTCATTTTTCATGTTTTGTTGCCTGACAACCTGGAATTAAAATGGATTGTTTGAAGGTGTGCATCATTTCATTCACAGAATATGCCTACAACTGTGAAGTTGTGTTTTTTTTTATATTGTGAATCAAACAACATTTAGGACAACATAACCGAAAACTTCAGCGTGTATAACTATTCACCCCCATAAATTCAGTACTTTGTTGAGCCACCTTTTGCGGCAATTACAGCTGCAAGTCGCTTTGGATAAGTCTCTATGAGCTTGCCACATCTTGCCCCTGGCCCATTCCTCAAGGCAAAACTACTCCAGCTTCTTCATGTTGGATGGTTTCCGCTTGTGAACAACAATCTTCAAGTCTGACCACAGATTCTCAATTAGATTGAGATTTGGGCTTTGACTAGGCCATTTCAACACATTTAAATGTTTCTCCTTAAACCACTCGAGTGTTGCTTTAGCAATATGCTTCGGGTCATTGTCCTGCTGGAAGGTGAACCTCCGTCCCAGTCTCAAATCATAGGCAGACTGAAACAGGTTTTGCTCAAGACTATCCCTGTATTTAGCACCATCCATCTTTCCCTCAACTCGAGTCAGTTTCCCAGTCCCTGCTGCTGAAAACATCCCCACAGCATGATGCTGCCACCACCATGTTTCACTGTGGGGATGGTGTTCTTGGGGTGATGGGATGTGTTGGGTTTGCGCCAGACATAGCGTTTTCCTTGGTGGCCAAAAATTTCAGTTTTAGTCTCATCTGACCAGAGCACCTTCCTCCATACATTTGGAGAGTCGCCAACGTGCCTTTTAGCAAACTCAAATCGTGTCTTCTTATTTTTATCACTAAGTAATGGCTTTTTTCTGGCCACTCTTCCATAAAGCCCAGCTCTATGGAGTGTACGGCTTATTGTGGTCACATGCACAGATACACCAGTCTCTGCTGTGGAACTCTGCAGCTCCTTCAGGGTTACCTTTGGTCTCTGTGCTGCCTCTCTGATTAATGCCCTCCTTGCCTGGTCTGTGAGTTTTGGTGGGCAGCCCTCTCTTGGCAGGTTTGTTGTGGTACCATGTTCTTTCCATTTGATGATGATGGATTTGATGGTGCTCCGGGGGATCATCAAAGATTTGCATATTTTTTTATAACCCAACCCAGAATTGTACTTCTCAACAACTTTGTCCCTGACTTGTTTGGAGAGCTCCTTGGTCTTCATGGTGTGATGCCTCTTGCTTAGTGGTGTTGCAGCCTCTGGGGCCTTTCAGAAAAGGTGTGTTTATTCCGACAGATCATGTGACACTTGGATATCACACAGGTGGACTTCATTTCACTAATTATGTGACTTCTGATGCAGTTGGTTGCACCAGAACTTTTGAGGGGCTTCATAGCAAAGGGGGTGATTATATGCAATTGTGAATTTTATTTATTAAGATTTTTTATATATATTTTTCTCATTTCACTTCACCAGATTAGACTATTTTGTGCAGATCCATCACATGAAATTCAGATAAAAAAATAATAAAATAAATAACAGGTTGTAATGTAACAAAAAAGGTAAAAAGCCAAGGGGGTGAATACTTTTGCAAGACACTGTATATTGAAATATTGTTAAATTAGCTGTAATGGATATCTAATCCTCAGAGTCTAGGGCCTCTGCAATGTCCAGCTCCAATTTTACCTTCTGTGGGTCCTTGGGTTCCACTCCATGATACGGGTGCCTCCAGATAGTAGAAACTCCTCATTATCTGGTGATCTGTGCCTCCAATTTAAAAGCAGCAATTGAACTTACTGCTACTGGCTCAGAATATTGAGCCTCCCTTGATTATGCACTAAAGATAGGAAGCTGCACAATGGTGTGATTTCAGTTAGAAATGTCCTGTCTCCATTTATTCAGTAAAAGCTCAGGGTTTCAGTTCTGGAGATGGGTAGTATTCCAAAAACGGAGCATCATAAGATTATCTGACGGTACTTATGTTGGTTTGTTATTATTTTGCCAACAGTCTAGGACTTTGATTACTCTTCGTGAATGAAAACATTCTATAGATTTCAAAATATTTATTTTTTTGTCAAAAGTTTTGCTTCCTAAATTTTTTCTACATTGTGTCGTGTGCCAGGCATCATTGACAGCACAGTGGCAGAACAGAGACAGGTGGTAGCTGTGACAGGAGATGGAACCAATGACGGACCAGCATTAAAGAAAGCAGACGTGGGATTTGCCATGGTATATTGGAATAATGACTTTCCTTGAACTGTTAGAAATTATTGTTCATTATAACCCGCCTCAGGAATTTGTTCAGTGCATGCTAGTGGTAATGCCTGTAGCTGTCCTCTCAATGATCCTTTCCAAGATCTGACATTTTTCTTTTACAGGGTATAGCTGGTACAGATGTGGCAAAGGAAGCTTCAGACATTATCCTAACCGATGATAATTTTACCAGCATTGTTAAGGCGGTCATGTGGGGCCGCAATGTATATGACAGTATTTCCAAATTCCTGCAATTCCAGCTCACTGTTAACGTGGTTGCTGTGATTGTGGCTTTCACTGGGGCCTGTATTACCCAGGTAAGGGTGCATATATGTATATGCATATATGGATGTGTGTGTGCGTGCATATATAAACTGCAGCTTTTATATGATCTTATTTTGTGAACTTCAATTTTCAGATTTTTTTCATAGTATTAGATGCATCGCACATACTAAAGCACATCTACCTCTTTTCGAGGCATTAATATTGCATCTAAAAAGGTGCAGAACAGTCAATAACGCAATAACCAAAAATCTATTCTAAACAGAATGCTCTCTCACTGCAGTAGAGTCCTGATGTATGGCGCCATCTAGAGGAAATTGGCATAACTGCATTGATTGTCATTCCTCGTCTGTTTTTAGAACGTGCACATGGAAAATTAGTTTGCTGTCAGCTTTGATGGGGAATAAAATAGTGTGAGCTCATCATACATCAACGAAAATCTGCCAGCACATCCACTCCCTGGGTCTGTCTGGTCCAGCCCAATTAAATCATAAGTAAGGATGCATATGGAGCTAATGAGATAACTTTTCAGAAAAATAAAAAGGAATAAGAGAATAAAAAATATAATGCAGTAACAGAACATATGTTATAGTGGTGAGGTAAAAAGTACAGTATTACTCCATCCATATTTTAAGTTGTTATGGTACGGATTGCTGTTTTTATGGATTACAGCTTTAACCCCTGAACTAGGGGTCACCAAGGGAAACAATGGACCAGCTATGTACTCCTCTTTTCCTTAGAACAAAATTCCAAATTTTATTTCAGTTTCTTTAGACATTAATGGCCCAGAATGGTGTTAGACATCACTAGAATGCAGGAGTAGCAGAAAACCTGCCAACACAGGGTGACACTAATTAAGCAGCAGCCTGTAATATAGCGTAACTTACTGACTTCCACTTTTCAGGCTTGAATTAAATCTGAAATGACCATTTGGTGCCTCTTTTTAACATATTTAAACTTTTTTTTTGTATTGCAGGACTCTCCATTAAAAGCTGTACAGATGTTGTGGGTCAATTTGATTATGGACACCTTTGCATCTCTTGCATTGGCCACAGAGCCTCCCACTGATTCACTGCTCCTGCGCAGACCATATGGGCGTAACAAGCCACTGATCTCCCGCACAATGATGAAAAACATCCTGGGACATGCTGTGTATCAACTGACCATTATCTTCACTCTGCTCTTTGCAGGTCAGGAATGTAGTTTGTTTGCAAACACTGATCTATTGTAACTATAACTTAGTGCTATGCTTTGTGCTGTATGATTACCAAAGTCTATTAATACTAAAAATAAGAAGAGTTGTTTACTAGCTCACAGTTCCCAGCCATGTGATGATGCTTCCCAGCCTTGGGAGCACTTTACAGTGCTCAGTGCAGTTATGTTTGCAAAAGAATGTAAATACACAAATCAGTGAAATATTGGTCTTTGTTTTCCATTTAGGTCTCATCACATGGTAGTGGGAAGCAGCAGGAGTTTAAAAAAAAAAAAAAAAAAAATTTTAGATTTTCAAACATTTATAATCATAAGCACAAGAAGCAAACAGATTATAATAGTCTTGTGCATGGACACTTATGGGTATATTTACTAAAGTGTGGGTTTTTAGAATTGGAGATGTTCCTGAACCTTATCGGGGCTAATGAAGAGTTGGTTGCAAACGCATTTGGCGTTTTTTTTTTTGCACCTTTTTTAACTGCACATGCACACCAAAAATTCTTTAGCATGCATAATCATGCTGCCTGAGACACATTTTGTGCTTACAACCCCTTGCGTTAATGCGGTCAGGATGAGTGGTGGAGTCGGCATGTAATAACAACCTAATTACAGTGAGGGCACCCTATGCTGACCACAAGCACCTGTTTGGAGATGGACTGATTGCAGGTGCTCGACCTGTGGTGTAAAATGAGAACTGATGATGACGATTACCGGTCATTTCTGATTAACCGAATGCTCCAAAATCCCTACAATTTAATCTGATTCAATAGTAATGTTCTTAATGCAATCTATTATTGTTATGGTGATATTTGCAATCAGTCCGCAGTAATAAAGTATATTTTCAGTTGACTTTAAAGGGGAAGTTAACCGATGTGTGTATTGATGTGAACTTAATTAAAACTTTTATTTTGTCTTTATGATTTGTTCTAACTTACTTTGATATGGTGAATCCAACTTTATTAGTTACTAATAACACAGTCTGGTCATGTACGGTGTGTGAATTGTGCATTTTATACTACCATTGTTGAAGCAACACCTCCTGGAGTAAACAAAGTGCATACGTTCTCTCCAGGCATAAAGCAGGGGCATATGCTGAGCCGGGCGCATCTTGCGTATATTGCCAGCACAGTGAGCTAAGCAAAATGTGCCTTTCTACTTCAGGGTCCATAGGGTATCCACAGGATACCTTGGGGTATAGGTGTGACGTCAGTCATCGGGCACCATAGAGTTATGCTTTCAGCCTCCCAGGATGCACTAGGGTCCCCCTCCTATACCCCGCCCCCGAGCCAAGGCACGCCAGTTTAGTTTGGTGCCCGGCCGGAGTCATCTGGATGTACAGCATGGACAGTCAGTCCTGACGTACATGCTGTCTTCCCTACACCCCCCGCCGGTACCAGAACGCCGGTAGCGATCCGGGGATGCTGGTGAGCATCTGGGGTCACAGCTAGGTATATAACCTGCGCTTCCACTACCCCCCTGGGACAGCGGACCGCAGCAGAGCGGTAGCGCTGCGGCATCCCGGGGGTTAAATGCATGCCAGGGGAGCGCACCTTCCCTGTCTCACAGCCAGCGCCTCCCACGCTGCACACAGCCCTCTCTGCACACTGCCGACTGGCCCTGTGGCAGCGCTCCTCCCCCAGGCCAGCCTCCTCTAAGCTCCTCGGCGGCCATCACAATGCATGGTGAACGCTGCTGGAAGCCTGGAATCATAGGCATCGTGGTCTGGGTCCCCCCGCATACCTCTCCTCCGATTTGGTCCAGGTCTGTGTATGCAGCACTGTGTCCTACCAGACTCTGTGTAGTTGATTTATCAGCGCTGTTAGTGCAGGAATTGAGTTTCTTTGCATTGTATGTGACTGTGCTAGCGCTGCTGCCTGTACTTTCCATTTCTGACTGTCCGCCTTATTACTGTCCCTGTTCTTTCTGCTAAAAGCCCTTGTGGTGCGCTGCTGCAGGGTGGTCTCTCGCCTTTTTAAAAACAATTGGTGAGAGGGGCACATACTTTGTACCATCATGTCTGAAAGTGACTTTCCTCTCCGGCTACAGTGTACTACGTGTAAAGTGCCTTTAGCGGAGGGGGAGGGTAGCGCGGAGGGCCTTTGCCGGCAGTGTTTGTCAATGGCGCGGCCTATTACGGTTACAGCACCGGTACAGGAGCCGCCCTGGGCTTGTTTCGCTCAGGCGCTTACAACCTTAGTGGGCCAGTTAGCTCCGCAGCCCGCGTTTACACCGATGGGTTTGTCCCAGCAATCATTGGTGTCGTCACCCATGCAGGGTTTCCCAAGACAATTGGTGGTACCCCGCAGTCTCCCTATTTCCCCTCTCCCGGTTTCTCAGGAGCCGGCGTGGGTTAACTCCCTGACGAGTTCTGTACAGCACTTGTCGGATGTGTTGCAGGGGGAGGCTGTGATGCGGCCACATAAACGGCCGGTGGCGTCTCTGTCGGCTCCTTATGAGGATGACGAAGGGACGTCTGATGATGGGGAGATTCTGGATCCTTACGATCAGGAACCTCTCCATACTAAAGACGCAGACGCTAGGTCCAAGGTATATATTCCTGGACTTATTCAGGCAGTCCGCACAGCCTTGGTGATTGAGGACGAAGTTCCCCCAGCGGCTAAATCCAAGTATGCCTTTTGTAAGGATGTGAAGGGTGACGCCAAAGTCTTTCCTCTTTCGGGTCAGTTGGCGTGGAAACAGCCTGGCAAGCGATACCAACCGCAGAGGCGCCTGGCGGTGGCTTATCCGTTCGCGGATAATTATTTTGCTAAGTGGGAATCCCCTCCACAGGTGGATTCTCATGTGACACGTCTTGTCCGTAGTGCCACATTGCCAATGCCATCCATGTCCTCTCTTAAGGATGCTACGGACCGCAAGGTGGAGATCTGCCTGAAGTCCGCTTATTCCCTTGCGGGGGGGCAGCGCGGCCGGCTATGGCCATTTGCTGGGTTGCCATAGCGATGGAGCGCCGGGCGGATTCATTGGAGGCGTCCTTTGTTTCCGACTGTCCGGCCGAACAGGCGGAGTTGATTGTAATCTCCGTGATTTGGCCTCTTATATCAATGAGGCGGCCTTAGACATTAGTACCCTGGTGTCTCGAGTTTCTTCAGCAGCGGTGGCTGCTCGTCGCACCTTGTGGTTGCGATCCTGGAAGGCGGACGCTGATTCCAAAAAGGGTTTGGAGGCGTTGCCCTTTAACGGAGAAGTTCTCTTCGGTCCAGATCTGGACAAGATTGTGGCCACGCTGGCGGCAGCCAAATCGGCATGTCTCCCGTCGGCCGCTGTTCCTTCTGGTTCAGGACCATCGTCCTTTCGGTCTTATAGGGCCCAGGGCAGGCCCAAACCACAGTCTTTTCCCCGACAGGCTGGTCCCAAGAAATCGGGCAAGCCCCGGAAGCAGGCATGGAGTACCAGACGTCCGGCCCCTAAGCCAGATGACAAGCCTGCAGCCTGACGGTCCGGGCCTCCCTTTGGGGGATCCCAAAGTGGGAGGCCGCCTGCTGCAGTTCGCCCGGTGTTGGTCGGTCACCACGACAGACACTTGGGTTCTCGAGGTGGTCTCCCACGGGTACGCCCTCTCTTTCCGGCACAGACCCCCGGCTCGATTTTTCACCACGGGTCTACCATCAGACCGGAACAAGGCCACGGAGCTGCGGAATGTCTTGCACACTATGCTCCAGGCTGGAGTTATAGTGCCTGTTCCATTCTCCCAGAGGGGCCAGGGTTTCTATTCCAATCTTTTTTTGGTGCAGAAACCCAATGGGTCGTATCGTCCGATTCTCAACCTCAAAGCTCTCAACAAGTCTTTGCGGGTGCCAAAGTTTCGGATGGAGACCCTACGGTCCATCATTCTGGCGCTGGAACCTGGGGACTACATGGTGTCATTGGACATACAGGACGCTTACCTGCATGTCCCTATTCTTTTGCGCCATCAACAGTTCCTCAGGTTTGCAATCCGCAGCGACCGCTTTCAGTTTCGGGCGTTGCCTTTTGGCCTGGCGACAGCTCCACGTGTGTTCACCAAGGTGATGGCGGCTTCTCTGCGGCTGCAGGGAAGTCCGCATGTTGCCGTACTTGGACGACCTTTTATTAGTGGCAGGATCTCTGGAGCTCCTTCTGCGCCACTTGGACCTGACCATTGCGCTACTGCAACGGCACGGCTGGTTAATAAACTGGCAGAAGTCCACTCTAATCCCGTCTCGGCGGATTCTGCACCTCGGAGCCTTATTGGACTCGGGACAGCAAAGGATCTTTGTGACGGGGGAAAAGATCTCTGCTTTACAGTCGAGGGTGCGCAGTTGTCTGCACAGCCGCCGGGTGTCTCTACACTCGGCGATGAGGTTACTGGGCTCCATGGTATTGGTGTTCGACATGGTGGAATATGCCCAGTTTCACTCCAGACCTCTGCAGCACCTGATCCTGTCCAAGTGGAACGGGCTGCCTCAGTCTCTGAAGTCCCAGACGATTGTGCTCACCCCGGAGGTTCGCCTGTCCCTTGCCTGGTGGTTGCAGACGACCCACCCACAAGGGACGTCCGTTCTGGGTACCAAATTGGGTCCTGTTGACAACAGACGCCAGTCTTCGGGGCTGGGGAGCAGTTTCGGGTCCACACTTGTTCCAGGGCAGGTGGACTCCGACAGAAGCGGAGCTTCCAATAAATATCTTGGAACTCCGTGCGGTCTTCAATGCCCTCCAGCTGGCACATCGGGTTCTCCAGGGTCGCCCAGTGCAGGTCCAGTCGGACAACGCTACCACCGTGGCCTACATAAACAGGCAAGGAGTAACCTGAAGTCGAGCAGCTCTCGTAGAGTGGTTTCGGATCCTGGTATGGGCGGAGCGCAATCTTCCGGCCATATCGACTGTCTTCATCCCGGGAGTGCTAAATTGGGAGGCGGACTTTCTAAGTCGCCAGGACGTTCATCCGGGGGAATTGTCCTTGCACCCGGACGTTTTTCAACTGCTGGTGGACAAGTGTGGTCTTCCAGAGATCGACCTCATGGCGTCCCGGCACAACAACAAGTTGCCGGTGTACGGGTCTCGCACAAGAGACGAAGAGGCGGCTCTGGTGGATGCTCTGTCCGTCTGGTGGACGTTCCGGTTCGCTTACCTGTTTCCTCCGGTTTCCCTTTTTCCACGGGTAATCCGGAAATTCAAACAGGAAGGAGGGACGCTCCTGTTGATAGCTCCCGCGTGGCCCAGACGGCACTGGTTCTCAGACCTTCAGGGTCTGTCCGTGGACAGTCCTCTGCGGTTGACGCTACGACCGGACCTTCTGTAGCAGGGTCCTTGTCTTCACCCGGACCTGACTCGGCTGTCTTTGACGGCGTGGCTGTTGAGAAGGCCATGTTAAGGTCCAGGGTGTTTTCCAGCTCTGTAGTGCGTACCATGTTACGAGCTCGGAAACCGTCTTCCGCAAGGATATATCATCGCGTGTGGCGTACGTTCTTCCAGTGGTGTCGACCGAGAGGTTATGCACCGCTGGAGTTTTGTCTGTCTCGGATACTCGCCTTCCTACAAACGGGACTAGATCATGGGCTTCGCCTTGCTTCTTTGAAGGTACAGGTTTCGGCCCTGTCTGTCTGGTTTCACCGTAGGATTGCTACAATCCCGGATGTGCGCACCTTTATGCATGGTGTTCTCCGCATTCAGCCGCCCTTTGTTCCACCTGTGGCGCCTTGGGATTTGGCTGTGGTCCTGAGGGCTCTCCAGGGACCGCCGTTTGAACCACTGGGCTCAGTGGATCTTAAATGGCTAACAGCTAAGACTGTTTTCCTTCTGGCCATTGCTTCGGCCAGACGTGTTTCTGATTTAGGGGCTCTTTCTTGTAGACCCCCTTTCTTGATTTTTCATGGGAACAGGGCAGTGCTCCGCACTCGGCCTGAATTTCTTCCCAAAGTTGTTTCCCAGCTTCATGTTAACGAGGAAATGGTTGTTCCGGCCTTTAACTCACCTGGCCTTTCAGTGAGTGAGGCCACTTTGGATGTTGTGCGGGCCTTAAGGACTTATGTTGACCGCACTTCTTCGTTTAGGAAGTCGTATGCCTTGTTTATCCTCTATGGCTTCCGTAAAAAGGGTTGGCCTGCTTCAAAGCAAACTTTGGCAGCCTGGATCCGTATGGCTATTTCTGAAACTTATCTTCATGAAGGTCTGCCGGTTCCTCCTTCTTTGAAGGCTCATTCCACTAGGTCTGTGGGTCCTTCGTGGGCAGCTCGACGTGGTGCCTCTGCAGTCCAGATCTGCAAGGTTGCTACGTGGTCCTCTGTCCATACCTTCGTGAGGTATTACAGGTTTGACACCTTCGCCTCTCAGGATGCTTCCTTCGGGCGGCGGATTCTCCTTTCAGCAAAGGAGCGTCTCCACCCTTAAAGGATACTGCTTTGGGACATCCCCAAGGTATCCTGTGGATACCCTATGGACCCTGAAGTAGAAAATATGAGATATGGTAAGAACTTACCTTTGTTATCTCTATTTCTACGAAGTCCATAGGGTTCAACAGGACTCCCGCCCTGTCGCACCTGTGCTGCAGATGGGCTTTGTTCTGGTCACCGGTTTTTCCGTCTCCCTCTGGTGAGAGTGTGATTCTTGTGTGTATCCAGATCTTCTTTCTCTCTCTTCCTTCTCCTCCTCCGGCCTATGGCTTGGTAACTAACTGAGGTGCCTTGGCTCGGGGGCGGGGTATAGGAGGGGGACCCTAGTGCATCCTGGGAGGCTGAAAGCTTAACTCTATGGTGCCCGATGACTGACGTCACACCTATACCCCAAGGTATCCTGTGGAACCCTATGGACTTCGTAGAAATAGAGATAACAAAGGTAAGTTCTTACCATATCTCATATTTTTTTCAGGGTGCGTTTTACATTTGTGATTTCTATTCACTTTCCATCCAACTCTACAAGAGCCCCACAAAATCTAACACATAACTGCCTTCTATAGTCCTATCGTTTGTATTGGCACTGATCACCTCTGTGTGCCTTAAAGAAGCAATATCAATTTTGTATCATTTACATTTATGATTAAATACATCATTTATAAGTATTGTTAAAACAGTTTATTACTGTAGCTTTCACTTTGCACTATTCTGCACAGTCACTACTTAAAATTAACAGTCACCAGTATGCATTTACCTGAGAGTGCAGGTTCACTTAATGCTGTTTGGCACTCAGATTTAGATGATGGGTGTTCTAGGGAAGAAGCCTGAGAGGCTTGTTAAAGGAGGTGCTGTCTGCAACTGCCCATTCCTTTTACTTTGTAAATTGGTGCCGGCTGACTATATTTTGTGGTTTTTGTGATGGACCGATGGATGTTTTTATGTTAAACATCCATGCTTTTACTATGCTATACGTATTATGAATGTTAATAGCAGCTCTTCATACAAATTTACCTTTTGACTCGTCACGCATAGTAAAGGCTACTATTTTTTAGCCTCACTGAAGCACTAAATAACCACTATTCATGAGGAAAAAGCTAGCTGCAGCCTTATAAATAAGCCCACACAATGACTGTGTGTAGATAGTATGCCCCCTTTGATTATTTAGCTGTTCTGCTGTTTAATACGCACATTGACAATACTTTTTTTTATGACTACTTATTATTTTATCAGTTTGCCCTCAATGTGTCACAGTTATAATGGGATTTCTGGTTAGCTATAATGGATAAAGTTACTTACTCATGTTTCTTCCTCCCACTATTCTTTACCTTATAGTACGAAAAAAAAGTTTATTTTCTTTTTCTCCGTTCACAGGAGAGACATTTTTCGACATTGACAGCGGGAGAAATGCCCCACTGCACTCCCCTCCTTCAGAACATTACACTATTGTTTTCAACACCTTTGTTATGATGCAGCTGTTTAATGAGATAAATGCCCGGAAGATCCATGGAGAACGCAATGTCTTTGATAGCATCTTCCGAAACCCCATCTTTTGTGCAGTGGTTGTGGGAACCTTTGCAGCACAGGTAACACAGTCCCAGCATTATGTGCACACGTATTCACCTAAGGGGGTATTTGTCAACTCTTCTAAAAATGAGAAATGGAGGTGTTCCCCAGAAACAAATAGGTTTCTAGCTATCATTTATTAGTACATTCAACAAAATGAAGCTAGAATCTGATCGGTTTTCCTTTTTGGATGCTCAGTCGGTCTTTCAATGTCCAGTTCCAAGAGTTCTTGGAAGAATCATTGGTTAATACAAACTGCTCATTGAAACATCAATGCCAACTAAGTCAATAATGCAGTGAGATGAACAAGCCAGACTCCCATGTCACAGTTATTTGGCTGCAGGGACTCTGCATATTTGTGTGTTTGGAAATTTATAACAGGCGAAGATTCATTAGTGCAAACTCTTTCTAGACACCCAATCCCTAATTGGACACAGTGGAAAAGCAATGTCCTAAAGATCACTACCCACATGCAAAGTAGACATGACTACCGAGTTTTCCTGCGTGAAATATAATTTCTGCCACAGTTAGAGGTGCTTTTTACAAATTTCACTTTATTGTGATTTTTCCTTTATCACCCAGAAAGGCCCCATCGGTTAATGGCAAAGAAAATCGGCCTCTTTAAGTAGAATTTTTGGCACACGTTTCTAAGGCACATTGCCTATTAATATTAGAAGTAAATATTAGAAGTAATTAAGTAGATTTTGATCCATGACTGCATTAATTGGTCTTTGGTCAAAATTGTAGCATTGCTCAATCTACTTTCTGAATAATATGAGTTCCATCACCTTTGCTATTTCCATGCTCCCAAGGAAAGCAGACTAAAGGGAAGGCATTCCGCTACTGCTCAGTTCCCATGTGCTGCAGCTCCCGTGAATATCAAAATAGTTCCCCTTTGAAAACAAATCATTGCATAAGCTCCGACTTCTTTTTGGTAATACATTTTCTTGTTTTTAATACATGTCTCCCTCCCTACTTGCAGATTGTGATTGTTGAATTTGGAGGAAAACCATTCAGTTGTTCTGGCCTTACCCTGTCTCAATGGTTCTGGTGCATATTTATTGGAGTTGGTGAGCTGTTATGGGGCCAGGTTAGTTCTCTCCCCCTCCCCTCTCTCTCTCATACAAAGTAGGGATCTGTCTGTTCGTTCGGGCTAATCTCTTGAACCACTGGACGGCTTTTGATGGGGATTGCTCCCTTTTGAAGCCGGGGCAGGTTGCTAGTGTGTGTGTGTGTGTATATACACACACAATGTGTATGTATGTATGTGTGTATGTGTGTGTGTGTGTGTGTGTGTGTGTGTATATATTTTGATAAATTTGTATTCCATATTATTTCCTTTGTGCACCTTTTCATATCTTGTTATCCTTGTTTACTCAGTTGTCACTACGTCACACTGATTTTCTCCTTTAATACTCTCCCTGTATTATTCTCCTGTCTATACAGTTAATCTGCACCGTTCCCACAAGCCGACTTAAGTTCTTAAAGGAGGCAGGCCATGGGCCAATGAAAGAAGATATTACACATGAGGAACTCCAAGAGGATACAGATGAGATTGACCATGCAGAAATGGAGCTCAGGAGAGGCCAAATCCTGTGGTTCAGAGGATTGAACCGGATACAAACTCAGGTACTATATCGACATCCAGGGGACATCGTCGAGAAATTGTCCAAGTTGATGTCCCCTGTAGTCAAATGAAAACAGACACAAAATCAATTACTTCATGCCAAACGTATGCTAACTTTAGTGCAAATCGATTTCATTAAAATAAACAAGTTAACGAAAACAACAATTTTGGCTGTATATATCACAGTCTACAGACACATAGAAAATAGAGATATCTATATCTATCTATCTATATATATATAAAAATTAACAAAATAGTCTCAAAATAAATCAAAACAAAACCATAGCAAAAAAAACCTAATACTAATAAAGCTAGGAAAGGAAAGAAAAAAACTTAAAGAAAAAAAAAAAAGACAAGTGCAGAAGAGAAAAAAAAGAGGGGTGGGAGGGAAATAAAGAAAAAAGGAGAAAGTGAGCAGCTTCAAATCCCACAGAAAACAAAAGAGAAAGAAAATGAGATCTGCCAAGTACAAGAGAACCAAATCAGTGCCGAAACCAGCGGGCCAAGGACCCAGAAGAATCTACAGACCGTAAGGAGGTATTAGGAGGGGTGATATGTGATAATATTCCTATAGGCCCCTGAGTCCTTGAAATCCACCCAGTGGAACCAAGTATCCCTGAAAACTGCATAGTTTCCTTCCGCAGAAGATAAAATATCTTCCATGTAGAAGTAGATTCTAGTAAACCAATCCCTAACCGTTGGAGGCGAGGAGGAGCGCAACCTTACCAGGATGACTGAATTCGCAGCGTTGTTTAGGTGAGACAACAGGGATTTTTTATATCTAGAGGTAGGGGCGGGGGGACAGGTGGAATAACCAAAACAACAGGTCAGAAGGAATCGGTTTTCCTATAATAATAGCAGAAAGTTTAAGAACCTCCGACCAAAATGGGTGGAGATGGGTGCATTGCCACGATATGTGAAATGGGTTGCCAGGGATGTTGGAGCACCAATCCCCATCTTGGAAAGTGTATCTGGGCACCTATACCAACGGGATATTAACTTGTACTGGGTCTCCCGAACACCAACACTAGGCGAGCAAGAAGCATGTGCCAAATTAAATATTTTAGCCCAGTTGGCTTCCCCCCACTTCCCTACCCAACTACAGATCCCAAGTTCTAGTGAAATGTGGTAGATGGAGACTCGCATCTTCTGAAAGAAAATTATGTATCAGCAAAATAGCATGAGAGGGTGCCGAGGGACCAGCACATAGGAGTTCGAAAGGCGTTAGAGTGGCATGAGGGGTGTTGGAGCCAAGAGAGTAGAGGAAGTGGTGAACCTGTAGGTATCGCCAGTATTCTCCCTGAGGTAAGTTCCATTTTCTCTGCCTATAAGCAAATGACGCAATTTTGCCCTCACCAGCTGGCCGACTCAAAAGAAGCCCACATCTAACCAGCAACGAAAAGCTTTGAGGTCCAACCCAGGAATAAAATGAACATTCCATAAGAAAGATAAGTACTGGGAAGTCATAGACGAGACAGAGGGATTCTTTCGAAGAGACCTCCAACAAGATAGCGTAGGACCAATGGTAGGATGGTAAGAGCTGGGGGGGGAAGGGAGCCATGGAACTATGGAAATGCGGATGTTAAAGCCTGTTTTTCTGTCTGAACCCATTGCTTCGGAGTATCTGTTCTAGACCATTCCAGAATTCTAGTTAGGTTACATGCGTGGTAGTACCCCTGAATATTGGGAAGCCATAGACCACCTCTATGCGTTGTCCTGTAGAGCAGATCTAGTTTCAGATGAGGTATCCCCCTTCCCCACACACAATCCCTAATAAGGGCCTGAATATCCATAAACCATCACTGGGGTATCCTTTTAGGTAAAGTTTGCAGAAGATACAGAATCTTTGGGATAGAATTAATTTTTAAAATGCCTAACCTCCCGAACCATGAAAAAGGTCTAGCTCTCCAAGATCGCAAATCTGAACGTATTTTGGCTAAAAGGGGAGTAAAATTAGTTTCGAACAAATGACCAAGGTCTCTAGTAATGACCACTCCAAGGTATTTCAATTGAGAGGCATGCCAGGCAAAGGGAAAAGCAGATTTACGTCCTGCCAACATTTGAGGTGAACCGTATGCTAACTTTAAAACAAATATTTAATGTGATCTACAGATGTGTCCACATACATCTATCCTCTGGGAGCTTCAAGTAGGGTTACACAAAACGTGCGACTTGGTAGCACCAAGTGTCTTTTCATTTCAGGCCTAGAGTCTGTTGTTTTTTTTAAGCTTGCAAATGGATTTTTTCGGTGGTTTACTATGCCTATGGATTTTATGCATCAATGTTTTTTTTTTTAATTTTATGAATTGTACTAAAAGCACAATGCAGGTGATTTCACAGAAACGTCTGGCGGAGTGCTAATTAGCCATGCAGATCGCATTCTCCATTATTATCAATGAGGCCTACGAACTG
Source organism: Taudactylus pleione (assembly GCA_031769625.1). Taxonomy (NCBI): domain Eukaryota; kingdom Metazoa; phylum Chordata; class Amphibia; order Anura; family Myobatrachidae; genus Taudactylus; species Taudactylus pleione. The sequence continues at coordinate 674,974 of JAUIMM010000813.1, forward strand.
ACCCCTATGTGCCTAACTCCAAAAAGCAAAGCTTTTCGAAGTTTGTCCTTTAGAGGCTTAAGCAGGAGAGAGATCTTTCGATCTCTCTCCCACAGTCACCGGCCAGCTGCAGAAGGTCTTTCACAAAAAAGTATTTTCACAAGAAAACGTCTACAATTTTCTGGGGCTATAACTCGCAGGGACTGTGGTTCCCCTTTGTGCTTAACGGGGACATTTTTATTAAACGAAAATATCACCCGCGATATGGATACTTAATAGTGAGAGTATTATTAGTACATAGGCCCTAAGTCACATATGTATCACTAATGCCTCAGTGAGAGGTACTGATTTTGAGTCTCCCCCAAATGTTCCTCTTGAACACTTGTGTTCACAGATTTAAATGAGAATATCAGGATGTCATTGTTGCCGGGGTACCCTAAAAAGAAATCATAATTTCTTCTTCAGGGTCCATAGGGATCCACAGGGATACCATGGGGTTAGGTGGAGGTAGGGACCAGACACCAGACAGTTAAAGCTGTTGGCACTCAGTAAGCACTGGTCCTTTCCCCTATACCCCATCTCCAAGCCAGAGGCCCTTCAGTTAGTTCTGGTGTCAACAGGAGTCAGATCACCATTTAGAATGTGGGCTGCATTAGGCAGCCCATATGCTTTTATTTATTTGATTTGTAGTTTTGACTTATTTTATCACTGAGTGTTCAACACCAGACTGTCCATGATACGTCTGTGCTGACACTCCATCACCTCTTCGGGCGTTGTGACTCCAGTTCCGTCTGGTACTCTCGACAGGCTCCCAGGGATCTTGCTAGTTGTCCCCGCGGGATGACCATAGACTGCAGCTCAGACACAGGAGATGGGTAAACCGGGTTACCGCTTGCGGGCAGTCTTTCCTCCGGTCTCGGGATGGACCGGAGGACGGTGAGTGTGTATACCGGGGTAGTCCGCGTGCTCCACTAAGACCACCAGGGTACATATGGTGTGGGAAACCAGCGTCCCTGGGTTCAATAATCAGCCAGGGGAGGCCAGCTTTCCCTGTTTAAGCGGCCCCTCCCGCAGATCAGGGCGCCAATCCGCAGGGTCTAAACCACACTGAGCTGCATTTCCTCTCCGGCCACGCCTCTCAGAGGTTTCCGGCGGCCATCTTCTCCAAGGCTCAGCCACAGCTATCTCAGGGAAACGCTGGGTCCAGATCCCCCTACATACCTCTCCCTGGAACTAGGTTATGTAGCGCTATAGCCTACCAGACATTAGAGCAGTGATTCCCAACCACGGTCCTCAAGGCACACTTAACAGTCCTGGTTTTAGTGATATCCATGCTTAAGCACAGATGGTTAAATCAAAATAACTGAGGTACTAATTAAGTCACCTGTGCCCAGCTATGGCTAGCCTTTAAACCAGGACTGTTAGTGTGCCTTGAGGACCGTGGTTGGGAACCCCTGCATTAGAGTCTGAGTAGTTGATTTTAGTGCCAATTGTGCAGTTACTTGTCTGCATTGTATGCGATCTGCTAGCGCTGTGTGTCTGTTTGATATTTTCATATGCTGTCAAACTTTGCCTATCACTTTTTTCTCTCTGTCTCCCTAACAATACCATTGTATAAAGGGTCCATATACACTTCATTTCTCATTGGAGTTGTGAAGTTATCACATACTGGGTCAGTTGCACTATACATAGTGCCATAAGTGTGCTGAAGTTCTACAGCTTAATACAGGCTTGAACAGGCTATTTATATTGCTTCCCCCTTGAGTTTGGCTTTTTCCACATACTCACCGGTTGTTTACTGCCTCATACCATAGTGCTATACTGCTCTACAATATGTCTAACACAGGCAAGAGTAAATAGTTTCTGCACCCACACTGCTCTCATGTAAGTCATGTGCAGCAGGATTAAATGAGGTTGATTTAATCCAAGAGGGACTTTGTGCCACCTGTTATAATAGACCTGGCCCATCAGTTCCCCAGTCCCTGTCCAAGAGCCCCCCTGGGCTTCCTTTACTCAGGTGCTAAATACACTTGTTGACCACCAAACAATCCACGGCTGTTAAAAATTTATTACAGGGTGAGAAATCATTACCTGTTTTCCTATCAGTCCATCCTCCTCCAAGATTCTGAGGTGTCCTCTTACAAGGCGGGAGAGGCTGATTTATCTACTTCTGAGTCTCCCTCAGGGGAAGAGGAACTGCAGGAAAAGATTAATATTCCTGCCCTAGTACGAGCAGTTAGAGATATACCTCACATAGAAGATGATGAACCCGCTCCGAAGTCAAAATACCCCCTTTTTGAAAAACAAAAGGTTAATCTGCAGAGTTCCCTATATCTGATCCAGTGGCGTAACTAAGGGGGGTCGAGCAGGGCGTGTGCCCTGGGCACCCTAGGATCAGCGAGGGGGGGGAGGGGCTGGGGGGGATCGGTGTCGTTGGTGGGGTGGTGGTTTGGGCGACGCCGGCCCCGGTCCGGCCCGCCCTAGTTAGGCAGTGTAGCGCCGACCGCAGTGTGTGCAGTGAGCGCTACACATTTACACAGGACCAGTGCTAGGCTTCCAGCGCCGGTCCTGTGCTGCACAGCCGAGCCCCTTCCCTCCCCCTGAGCGCTTACCCAATAGTGCCAGGAGGAGGGTGTGAGGCGGGCTCAGGCTGTGCTAACACACACATCGCCACCAGCTCTGGCGACGATGTGTGTGTTAACCAGCAGCCAATGAGAGTCAGACTACTCTCATTGGCGGCTGCTACTGCACACACATCACCGCCGAGCGACAGCGATGTGTGTAAATCAGCAGCCAATGAGAGTCAGACAGACTCTCATTGACTGCTGTAGCGCCCACTGGAAGAGCCGGGCTGGAGCTCACTCATGAGCCTGGGAGGACTGACGTGCAGTGGGAGCAGTGACCGGAGCCGGAGCGTGGATTCAGGTAAGTGTATTTTTTTTTCATTTTTTTTGTAACTTGTGTGTCTGCACTGTGGGGGTGGGGGTCTACTACTACTGGAGACACCATTACTGGGGGGGAGCTACTACCATTGGGGACACCATTATTGAGGGGGAGCTGCTACTACTACTGAGGACACCATTACTGGGGGGGAGCTACTACTACTGGGGGCACCATTACTGGGGGGGAGCTACTACTACTACTCTGGAGACTAGTACTGGGGGAACCATTACTGGGGGGGGAGCTACTACTGGGGGAACCATTACTGGGGGGGGGAGCTACTACTGGGGACACCATTACAGGGGGGGGGGCACCATTACTGGGGCGAGCTACTACTACTGGGGGCACCATTACTGGGGGAGACCTACTACTACTGGGGGCACCATTACTGGGGGAGACCTACTACTACTGGGGGGGGCTACTACTGGGGGCACTGCTTCGGAAGGGAGAACCTCTACCGGGGAGGAAAACTACTTCTGGGGGCACTATATAAGGGGCTTACTACTAGGGAACCACTACGGGGGGCACTAAATAGGAAGGACCACTACAGGGGGCACTGGATAGGGGAGATCACTGCTGGGGCATTGCATAAGGGGGACCACTACTGGGGGCACTGTATAAGGGGCACTACTGGGGTCAAGATGCATTTGGAAAGGAATGTTCAGAGTGACGATAGAGGGGTGTGTCATGTTGACATGCCCAATTTTTAAGTGACCACGCCCATTTTTCAACTTCGGCGCATGCACATAGTAGAAGGGGGGGGACTCCATTTTTACATTTGCCCTGGGCTCCAAATACCCTAGTTACGCCATTGATCTGATCAGCTAGTTGAACATTTGATGGCTGCCTGGCAGATGCCCGTTAAAAGGTTTCAGCCACATAAAAGACTGACTGACTCCCCCGGCAGTGGACTCTCATATCACGCATTGATCAAGAGTTCTACTTTACCTATTCCGTCTGCTTCCTCTCAGAAGGATCCCACGGATAAAAAGGTTGAAGCTGGTCTGAAATGTATGTATTCTCTTTCAGGAGCCTCTGCTCGCCCATCCATGGCTATTGCTTGGGTGGCTAAAGCAATTGAAGGCTGGACAGACGCCCTTGAGGAGTTCCTCCCTGAGGACGCCTCTCAGGACATGCTTTCCCTTATTGCTCACATTAGAGATGCAGCTTCATATATAGGGGATGCTACGCTGTTAGGAGTCTTCTAACCTCAAGAATATTGTCCATGTCAGTGTCTGTCCGTCGCTCTCTGTGGCTGCGGTCCTGGAAGGCGGATGCAGACTCTAAGAAGACCTTAGAATCGCTCCCTTACACAGGGGACATTCTTTTTGGCCCTGACTTTGACAAGATGGTCATCTCTTTGGCGGCCTCTAAGACTGCTTTTCTGCCATCTGCAACGGCTGCTAAACAGACGTCTTTTAAAGTCTTTCATCCCCAAGGAAAACCTAGTCCTTTACTCAACAGCAGGCTTCCTATAAGCCAAACCTCAGTCCAAGCAGGCTTGGGCCACCTGCCGTCCTGCTGCTAAATCATCCTACCCTGGGATCCCCCTCTGGGGGATCGCAGGGTAGGAGGCCGACTTCTTCTCTTTGCCCAGAGCTGGCATCAAATTATCTCAGATGCTTGGGTACAGGAAGTGGTCTCTTACGAGTACGCACTCTTTCCTAAGACGACCACCCCACCAGTTTTTCTGCATAGGCCCTCAGTCGGACCCAATCAAGGCCCTGCTTGTACAAAAGGCTATTCAGTCATTACAGCAGGCGGGGGTGATGGTTCCGGTCCCCCTATCTCAGAGAGGGACAGGTTATTATTCCACCTTGTTTCTGGTCAGAAGCCATATGGGTTTTACCGGCCTGTTCTCAACCTCAAATCCCTGACCTTATTTATCAGGGTGCCCAGGTTTCAAATGGAAACCCTGCGCTCTATAGTCCTAGCTATGGAGCCTGGGGACTTTATGGTGCCACTGGATATTCAGGACGCTTACCTACATATATACCTAAAGTGCCTCACCAGATATTTCTCAGGTTTGCTGTTCTACAGCAACATTTCTAGCTCCAGGCTCTGCCCCACAGGTTTTTACCAGGATTATGACAGTTATGGCAGCTCACCTCCATTGTCAGGGAGTCAGACTGCTACCACACCTGATACCTGGACGATCTCTTGCTATTAGCACGCTCCCCAGAGGTTCTTCAGCAACATCTTCAGGTTACCATTGCCTTTCTGCAGAATCACGGCTGGTTAATCAATTGGCAGAAACGTGGTTTCTTCACAAAGAATGGTCCATCTGGGGTCTCTCCTAGATTCTCATGCTCAAAGAATCTTCCTAACAGCGGACAAGATCTCCACACTGCAACAACGTGTATGCAGACTACTCCACAGTTGCCGAGTATCCATTCACTCAGCAATGCAGGTCCTGGGATCCATGGTCTCCACCTTCAACATGGTGGAGTATGCCCAATTCCACTCAAGACCTCTGCAACTCCTGCTCCTCTCGATTAAAGTCCCGAACAATGGTTTTCTATACAAAGGTTTGTCTGTCCCTCTCATGGTGGTTACAGATGTCTCACTTAACCAGAGGACACCCCTTCTGGGTCCCGGACTGGGTGATCCTGACGATGGATGCTAGTCTTGGGTTGAGGTGTGGTGACCAGGCCACATTAATTCCAGGACCGCTGGACACCGTCGAGACAGCTCTACCAATCAACATGTTGGAACTCCAAGCAGTGTACAAAGCCCTCACGCTGGCGCAATATATTCTTCAGGGACGACCTGTATAAGTACAATCCAACAACACCACGGCAGTAGCCTACAGCAATCACCAAGGAGGCACTCCAAATCGGGCAGCCATGTCAGAAGTGGTTCACATTCTCACATGGGCAGAAAAAAAAAAAACCCTTCCGGCAATCTCAGCAGTGTTCATTCCCAGAGTTCTGAATTGGGAAGTGGACTTCCTTAGCTGTCACAATGTACAGGCCAGGGAATGGTCTCTCCACCCAGAAGTGTTGGACAAGTGGGGCCTACCAGAGGTGGACCTCCTAACCTCTCGACACAATCACAAGTTGATAGTGTACGGATCAAGAACAAGGGATGCTGCGGCAGCTTCGTAGACGATTGTCCATAATGTGGACCTTTCGGTTGGTGTACCTGTTAACTCCAGTCTCCCTCCTTCCTCGCGTTCTTTGGAAGTTCAAACACGACAGAGGCACTGTCCTTCTGGTGGCTCCAGCGTGGCCCATCGATGCTCCTCTTCTGCTGCCTCAACGGTCGGATCTGTTATCTCGCGGTCCTTGTCTACACCCGGACTTCTGTCGTCTGTCTTTGACAGTGTGGCTCTTGAGACATCCCTCAAGGGATTTTCTCGAGCTGTAGTAGAGACTATGCTCAGGGCGCGTAAAACGGCTATGCCCGTATCTATCACAGAGTGTGGCATACTTACTTCCAGTGGTGTAATGCCAGAAGTTATGACCTGCATGTTTTTAGGGTCTCTAGAGTCCTTGCCTTCCTTCAGGCTGGACTGGACCTTGAACTTCGCCTGGCCTCACTTAATGGTCATGTCTCTGCTTTGTCTATCTGGTTCCAACGCAAATTGCTAAACTACCGGATGTTCACACCTTTGTACAGGGTGTTCTCTGCATTCAACCTCCCTTTGTGGTTCTTCAGGCTCTGCACTACCCTCCGTTTGAACTTCTGGAATTGGGATCTCAAATGGTTAACAGTGAAGATCATCTTCCTACTGGCTGTTGCCTCTGCCCGTAGGGTGTCAGACTTGGGGCACTGTCGTGTCACTCCCCATTTCTGATTTTTCATCCAGATAGGGCGGTTCTTCTTACTCGCCCTGGTTTTCTTCCCAAGGTGGTCTCTCAATTCCATATCAATGAGGAAATTGTAGTCCCGACCTTCTGTTGTTTTGGCTGGTGAGGGCTTCCTTAGATGTGGTCTGTGCCCTCAGGATCTACGTGGACCGTACCTGTTCTTTTAGGAAAACAGATTCTCTATTTGTCCTCTATGGATTTCACAAGAAGGGCTCGCCAGCTAACAAATAGACCCTTGCCTGATGGATTCGCATGGCTATCTCACAGTCTTACTTGCAGAAGGGTATCCCTGTGCCAGCTAACATTACTGCTCAATCCACTTGCTCTGTGGGACCTTTGTGGGCAGCTCGCCGTGGCGCCTTGGCTGAACAGCTTTGTAAGGCGGCCACGTGGTCTTCTGTTAACACCTTTTCTGAGGTTCTATGCCTTTGATACATTTGCTTCAGGATGCTTCATTTGGGCACCGGATACTCCTGTCAGCTCAGGAGCGTCCCCGCCCTTGAATACTGCTATGGGACATCCCCATGGTATCCCCGTGTATTCCTATGGACCCTGAAGAATAAAATGAGAGTTATGGTAAAACTTACCGTTTGTTAACTCTTTCTTCGAAGTCCATAGGGTGCCCTTCCTGACGCCCCTGGCTTCTCTGGGTTGGTTTTCCTGGTCACCGGTCTCTGGCTCCCTTGTGAGAGTATTTTTCTTCTGTGTACGACTGTCCTCCTCCTGCCATTGGCTTGCTAACTAACTGAAGGGCTTCTTGCTTGGGGGAATCCTGGGAGTCAACAGCTTTAACTATCTGGGGTCTGCTCCACCTAAACCCCATGGTATCCCTGTGGACCCTATGGACTTTGAAGAAAGAAAGTTAACAAAGGTAAGTTTTACCTTAACTCTCATTTTCAGTCTATCATGGTCAATATTTTACACATGCGATCTTTTCAGGGATTATTTGAATTTCTTTCATGAAACTTTATGATTCCAGTATTGTTGAAAGGTGTTTTTTTTGTTACTGATATCTCTGAAAAATATAATAGTCAAGCTTTCAAAAGATCCAGATTCTTCCTTTAAAGTACCACACTGTATTGATCATGCTTTTATTACTGTCAGAAGTAGATATTGCATATTAGCAGTCTCTAAAATTTCCTGGAAATATCACTATCCCACAATAATAATCGCCATTTACACTGCATATTTTCATTTATATATTAAATACTATTCTTTTTTGTCCTGATGTGCCGTAAACCCTGCAATAAATGTTTCAAATTTAAAATCATGATCAACGCAGAAATTGGGAGACTGATCTCTAAATAAATACAGAGGATCTTTAGAAGATTGGCGTTTTCTAATAAAGACGAAGAAGTCAAATGATCTGTTTACAAATGCTAACATACAGTTTCTTACTTACGTTTTCATAGTTTCTACACAAATCTATTTGTATGAGGTAAAATAAGCTAAAGGTAATTTACAAAACGGGAAAACTGTGCATATACTGTATTATAACCTGTTTTATATATGCTGTGCCTACCTCTGTGAAAATGCAACTGTTTTGTGGATTTACAGTAGAAGATGGCGGTGTTTGCAGGGGCCCAAACATTTTGCATTTTTTAACAGTAAGAGCTGGAATTTGGGCCAACCTTGCTGAGTGCCGGCTTGGCTGAATGTAAAGTACTATTTACACTGCAGTAAAGTGGACTTCACTTCTGTCAAGACAGATTCTTTACAACACCATACACTAGCAGCAGCCCAGTAGACTGTACAAAAAAAGATTTATGTGCTAACCTTTTCTTCGATTCCATAGGGGACGCAAGCTTTATTCTGGGTATAGGTTGGTGGGTAGGAGTCTGGGCACCACATAGTTAACTTATTCACCACAGCCCTGTCTGCCCCTATAGTGTTCACTCTAGCTCCGGTGGCAGGCAGGGCGCTGGACCTAGAGAGGGCACTTCTGCGCGCACACCTGAAAAGGGGGCGTGGTCATTGAAAAGGGGGCATATCTATAAGACGCGTCCCCTTTTCATCACTACTGGGGGCGTGCCCGGCACTTACGGACATGCCAGGAAGCCCCCAAGCACTGCTGACAGGTAGAATAGATGCCGGGCGCATGCGCCCAGCATCTATTCATCAGCAGTAACTTAGGGTTAAGGTTCCTAGCTGAACACCAGTCAAAGTAAGTCCTCAAAACCTGATGTAAATTCTAGCTGAAGAGGGCTTACTGGCATTTAGCATAGTGTTAATGACTGACGTGGAGAACCTCTTAACTCTCAAGACGGATGTTGCAAGAGCCACCCCATCAAAGCGAGACGGGCCAGATCTGGCTGAAAGCAGGGGCCCTGAGATAGCAAATCTGGCCGCAGTGGAAGACAGAGATGCGTAGACGGAGAGGCCTTTAAGATCCACGTACCATGCCCTATGCAACCAACCGGGAGCCATCATCGTGCCGCCCTCCAACTTCAACTTGCGGATGACCATGCGGATTCAGAGAGATTGGAGGGAAGATGTATAGGAGCGAGAAGGTCCACTGAACCGCCAAAGCGTCCACCACCAGAAAGGTCTCTAGAGCATGAGCAGTACCTCAGAACCTGGAGATTGTCAATACGCCATCATATTAATGTCCAGGAGGCCACAGCGAAGAACCAGGAGTTGAAAGAAGTCAGGATGTAGGGCTCATTCGCCCGAATAAACATCCTGACGGCTTAGGAAGTCCGCTTCTCAATTTTGCACCCCGGGAATGTAAACCGCCGACAGTGATGGAAGATGCCTTTCCGCCCACAGGAGAATGGGACTGACCTCCCTCATGACAGCGCGACTACAAGTGCCATCCTGATGGTTTATGTCGACGACAGCCGTCCTGTTGACTGACTGTACCTGGACTGGGCAATTCTGGAGGAGAGGCAAAGCCAGACAAGGAGATCTGTAAACTGCTCGGAGCACCAGAATGTTGATCAGCAATTGGCTCTCCTGAGCCGATCACTGACTGTGAAAGGTTTGCTGACATGACACCGCCCCCCACCCCCTGAAGACCTGCGTTGGTGGTGAGGAGGACCCAATCCTGAACCTAAAAGGGGCGTCCCCTGGTCAGATGGGACCCCTGGAGCCACCATAAGAGGGAGTGACGCACTTCCCGAGAGAGCACATTTGAGACCTGAGCTGTAGATGGGATTTGTTCCACTGGGCTAGAATCTCCAACTGGAAAGACTGCCAATTAAACAGGGCATACTCCACCATGTCGAAGGTGGAAACCAGAGAGTCCAGAATCTGCATGTAAGAGTGAACTGACCCCCTATGATGATGCAGAAATAAACAAATGTTGGACTGTAAGCCCTCAACCTTGTCCGCAGGTAGGAGCTCCGACTGAGCCTTGGAGTCCAGCAAGGCCCCCATGCACCATTTCCTGAAAAGGAGTTGGAGAGGATTTCTTCCAATTGTTGACCCATCCATGAGCCCAGAGATGATCTACCGTGACCTGAACGTGCTCCTTGAGAACCTCCGGAGGCTTGGCCAGAAGAGGCAAGTCATCCAGCTAGAGAAATATTCGGATTCCCCTGCTCCGAAGATGAGCCGCCATGACCTTCGTGAAAACACGTGATGCTGTGGAAAGTAGAAATGGCAGAGCCTGAAACTGGAAATGATCCTCCTGGACCGCAAACCTGAGGAATCACTGGTGACTGAGATGGATGGGAACATGCAAATAGGGCATCCTGGATGTCTAAGGAAGCTATGAAGTCCTCCCGGCTCCTTGGCTAAAATAATGGAGCGAAGCGATTCCATTCGGAACTTGGGAATCGTCAAGTACCCATTCAGAGACTTCAGGTTGACAATCGGTCGGAAGGACCTGTTCAGCTTCAGAACCAGAAACAGACTAGCATAGAAGCCTGTGCCCCGCTGAGACGCAGCAACCGGAACAATGACCCTGGAGGCCAGTAGCAAGCGAATGGACTCCCTCAATGCTCCTGCTTTTTATTGGTCTGTGGGGAAAAAAACTGGGTCGGAGATTGCCCATGAAAGGTTATCGCGTAACCCTGGGAGACCACCTCACTTACCCAGGTGTCCTCCGTAGTCGCAATCCAAATTTCAGAAAAAAGAAGCCGGCCTCCCATGCTGGGAGGCTGGCTTCCTAGGTGGTAGCCTTCCCCATCATGCAGAAGGCTTGATGGCTGGCTTAGCAGCCGGGCGTTTGGTAGACCAGGGTTGCTTACCTGCTGGTTTAGCACTTTTAGCACACAAGAAAAACAGTTAATAGTAATACAAAACAATGCAGGACAAGGACATGGCTTATAAACATTGCTGAATAACACAAGCAGCAGGGCCTCAGAACCAAATGTTCAGTGACAATTGTGGAGTTAGGAATAAATGATACTATAAGTAGGGGGAGGAGAAGCACGTGAGGGACAAGGAGGAGACTCCCATTTAACCCGATCGGCAGCCGGCGATCAATCATTAAGGCAGTAATGCGCTTAGAGACCTGGAAGCACCTATTAGGATGGGACAATGCCTCCACCAAACAGTCTTCTTTTGATGTTTAAACACTGGGGCATTGGACATAGGGGCCAGATCCACATCCTTGATCAGCAGAACTGATTTAACTGCTTTTATCAAAGAAACTACGTCCACCTGAGGTTATAGAATGGGACTCAACATCAGAGGCTCCAGATATGTTTTCCTCATGGTCAGAGGAAACATCAGAGTCTGATTCAATATCCGACAGTGGTGTAGAGCTGTCCCTTTTAGAAGGCTTACGCTTAGAAGCGCGCTCCCTGTCCAGCATCTGTTTGAAAGCTTCTGACACCTGCGCCAAACCCTCAACTGACCGTGTAAAGGACTGCATCTAGGGAGGCTCCACAGCAGAGGGCAGCAAAGGTGATGGTATCACATTGGATAATTGGGCCATGCCTGAGTGGACCCCAGGGATGAGAGCCTATCAACTACCTGCAACATTCCTGGGATAGCGTGGAAACCCAAGCCGGTTCTTGGCTGGCAGAACCTCCTGCTGTGGGGTTGTAAAACAGCTAACACAAAGACCATCGTGGTCTCGATCTATGAAGAAAACAGCGGCACAGGACCTACAATTCCGCATCACAGAGGCACCAACCTCCCTGGGAGCTTTACCCCTGGAAGACATTGTACAGAAATCCAAGGAGGTCCCCACATACCAGAGCCAGGAACTGTGATGTGCCAATAAGGGTAGAGCAATGAATGTAAGGCCAATAGAAAAAAAAAAGTGGGGCTATACAGAGAACTAGACTATACAAAGTACACTAAACCGTGATTGCACAGTAGAAATAGGCAATAAGCGCTCAACAAACCAACCCCAATAGGGGAGGAAGGAGCTAAATCTATAACCTGACCACTGAGTGCGAGGAACACAGGGAGACCAGGAGCCTGCACTCTCCAGAGACGAGGTGCACCAGCAGGTACTGTGAAATTTGTTGCCCAGGAGCGGAGAAAAGAGGAGTGACCCTGAGATGGAATGCCTCTTAAGGGATAGCACCAAGGGGCGGAGGAGGAGCCAACAGGGAGAGCCTACCTCCCCCTTCTGGTATGGACCCCAGGGCATAAAGGCCACCTACACCGCTGCGCCCCATTGCCCAGCTGCCCTGGTGATCTAGTGGGGATGCGGAGAGGTCCTAGGTTCCCACTGCCAGTACCGCCGGTGTCTCCCTGACCGGCAGTGAGAACCCGCGACCACGTGTCTCCCTGCAAGTGGGGAGCCGCCTTACCTGTCCCCTGGTGCTGCGGCTTGCAGCTCCTTGTCCGGAACTCCGACCGAAGATGTTGACCCAGTCGCCAGCGCTGAGGCCGCCGGAGCTGGGTTCATGGAGTGCTGGTCACTCAGTGGAAAATAAAAAGTGAAGAAAAAAAAAACAACTTACAGAGAGTGCTGCTGCTGCTGCAGGCACCAACATTAAACTGAGGTGGCTGGGGGCGGCCTATAGGGGGAGGGGGGAGCCTGGGCTTTGGTGAACTAGTTAACTATGTGGTGCCCAGACTCCTACCCACCAACTTACAGTATACCCAGCGTAAAGCCTGTGTCCCCTATGGAGTAAGAAGAAATAACCTTATGTAATTTACTTTTTACTCTTCCCATAATAAGTGGCACAATTATTTTACAGTATGTAGTCCAATACACCATTCCAGTGATAAAAGAGATTGGATAGACAAATTAATAGTTAAATAGCTGGAAAAACAAACAGTAATACATGTATTAGTCCCTTCTATTTACAACTTTTCTTATACATTACAGGGTCCCGTAGTAGCCTCATGCAATGTTTCTGCACATAAAAACAGCAAAACATTGCCCATACATGCCGAGGTGCCGGCAGAAACTAGGGAAGATTAATGCCATAAACATCTTTTTGAACCCCTTGTGTGCAGCATCTTTTTAACTTGTGGTTAATTGAATCAGCCCCATAATATATGATTAAACTCCAGATTTGGTTCCGGAGCTTTCCAGCTGTATGCTCTGGAATCAAATTACAGCCAGAGCAACAATTAGAATCAAGTTTCTGGAAAACAATGTTATTTAAAGTCCTTGATTTTTTTTTCCATCATTCTGGCAGACTGGGTCTGCTGAGAAGAGATAAGGTCACTAAGCAGCTTAGTGTCGGTCAACTTGGGATCTTTTCTGGCTCTTGCTTGTGCCTTGTGGTGTCTTGGGAATCTCATTTCACTTGTCAAATAACAATTTTCTTCTTTTCTATTTCTGATGTTTGTTAATAAAAAAAATAATTATTATCCAAAATTACTTTCTTTTCTTCTGCTATTCCCTCTCTTTCTCTCTTTTTTTTTTTTTTTTTCTTCTTAATCTTCTATGACCTATTTTAGTTTCTTTGTCTCCCTTTCTTCTCGTAGCCAAGGGTTAACGATGTACCAACTAGATGCAAATCTATGGCCAGTAACTACATGATTGTAACCCATAGCAACAGATCAGAGTTTTGTTCTGTCAATTCAGTGTAATAAAAGCAAGCAATTGTTGTTGCCTAAATTTGCAGCAATTTGGAACATCATGCTCTTGTGTTTATTTTATTCATCCCCTCCCTAATTTCATTCTGTTTTTTTTTGTTATATTCACCTCCTTCCTGTATTGTACAGAATTCTGTATTTTTTCTGACTTTCTTGCTGTATCTGTATCTGTCTTCTTTCTCTTTCTCTCTTGCTCTCGTTCTCTCTCTTTCGTTCTCTCTCTTGCTCTCGTTCTCTCTCTCATTCTCTCTCACTCATTCTCGCTCTTGTTCTCTCTCTCTCTCTCGCTCTCCCTCCCTCTTTTCTCTTTTTTTTCTGTTCATCTCTCTCCTTTGTCTTTCTGGGTCTGATTCAGAGTTGGATGCAATTGATGTTGGTGCTGCATGATCGGTAGCAGCGGATCTAAGAAGTTATGTTAATACAGTAAAAAGATACCCACTGTCGGCTTCTCAGATCTGCTGCTTGCGGATGGGATCACCATTGGCAACATCGGGCGGCTCATTGGGCATCTGAGCAACCAGATACCCATGCGCAAGGACAGTGCGGCTCCTGTGCATGCACAGGTCTTAAAGCATCTGTCAATTGTGACTGAACTGCCACAGCATCTGGGCATGAATCATGCCCTTTGTCTCCATGTCTCTCTCTCTCTCTCTCTCTCTCTCTCTCTCTCTCTCTCTCTCTCTCCTCTCTCTCCTCCTCTCTCTCCTCTTCTCTCTCTCTCCCCCTCTTTTTTTATATTTTTTGCCCTTTCTTTCTCTCTCTCTCCTTGCTTCTTCCTCTGACTTTGGTGTGTCTCCCTCTGATTCCTTACAGATGGACGTAGTTTATACATTCCAGACGGGCGGTACCTCTTTACAAGGGGCTCTGAGGCGCCAGCCTTCCACCATTAGCCAGCACATCGATGCTAAACATGTCTCTAGCCCAACACATGTAGCTCTGTCCTCTGCTACCTCTCCCCCAGCCACTTCTGCTGCTGCTGCTTCTGTGGGCAGTGAGTTCAACACTATTTAAATGCATGCTGTGCACTTCGGCTGCTGGTCACTGCTCTATCTGTCTCTAACACTGTCACTATCCAAATAACCTAATCATCTAATACAGGGATTGATGTGATGCGAATTGTTCTTTCCTTTTTATTTTTTTATTCTATTTTTTTTTTCTTTGTTTTTGTTCTCTTCTTATTTTGTGATGCCTTTCTCCCCACAGGTGGTGGATTGCTTTTTCCATACACAGCTGGACTAGTGGAAGGGAGGGTCTTTCTCTTGGGAATAGTGCTGATGTCATTATTTTGTAGACTGTGACTTAATCTTCCTCATTTATAAAATTGGGCTTTTTATTATAAATGGATAGATGCATAGATAGATGTAGTTTTTGCATAGGGAAAATATATTCTTAAAGAAAAAACATTCAGCAATGATCAGTTTTGTAGGCATTGGCATAAATCATGAATTGCAAGTAGGTTGTTCAGACAGGTGTTTTCATTTGCATCTCACAGGTCTTCTACCGAGTCCTGACATTTATTAGTGTGACCTTTCAAAATATTATAATTTTATATAATTTTTTTACTTTTAAAAAAACAAAAAGTATTTTTTTTGTTTTTCTATTAATTCATGTAATTCTACTTTGCCTTGCTATGCCCCGTTTCTTTCAGTAACTAGAATTTTAAATTAAAGTTTGATGTCAGAGAAAAGCCACAGTTTCTATTCTAGATACTGTACCTCATAACATTATTTCGTTTACTCTGCATGATTTATTTCCTCCTTTCTTTTTTTTATATTATGTCCCCATTTGCTGGCCTTGAATGTTTTTTTTAAGCTGTTCTTTCCATATAAATATTGCTTTGTAATTAAACAAAGGTTATTCGATTCTAGGAATGGATAATTACTTCTAGTGTTGCCCTAGCAATTCATGCTTAACTTACATTATGACTGATGCAAGGGCGGAATGTGAATTAGATGATAGATTTTATTTGGACATTGGACCTCATTTGGAATCGGTCAGCTAGGATGTGCAAAGATGCACCTTGGCAAAACAATATTGCATTGCAAGATGGGGTAAATCGTGCTGACAGATTTGTAGTTTGCAGGGAGGTATGTGCTAGAACTATTGTAAATCCCAGCTTAAATTAAAGGTGGTCAACAAAAGCTACATACAAAGAAGCCAATTTTTTCCCTGCATTTGCATCGCAACAAGATTTGTCTAGGTGCAGATTTTCACCTTTTATCTGGATTTGCACCTAACTCTACATGAGGTCCATTGTGTCTGAAACCCACAGGGGACAGCTTATATAACACTACTACTAATAAATGTAATACCTCTTTCAGCATTAATTTGATATCCACATTCGCAGGAGCCCTGGACTTGTGTATTTTATTATCTCATAGAAGGGGCTATAACTTGCTAAATATGTTTACTCCTTTTGTACTTCTGAGCTGTTTTTGCTCTTTCAGTTGAGTGTCTGCATGGGGATCCTAATGCCTGCTGTGTATGCATGGGTGTGCATGCTAACTCCTTTTCTGGATTTTGTGGATGTGCCGTGAAGGGCTTAGACCAATGTATAGTATGGGTATTAAAGGTGCAGACCCTCTTAGAACCAACACTGACCACTAACAAATATTTATTTACCTGTTTCTCATGGCTTTTAAAAGACCTAATTATAAAAGACAGGCAGATTTGTTTGTGAAAAAGTGACACTATTTTTTTATAATTCTGTAGAGTTTCGCATTGTTAAATCTGACCATAATGGATCCAAAGACCACTATAACTACACTTGTTTTTATTTCTTTGATTCCTGAGTGGGGCTGCAACTTTAAGAAGATGCTTGACTGTGATATATATATATATATATATATATATATATATATATATATATATATATATATAGAAATAATATACTGAGATTATACTGTTTGCACCAAAGATCGTTGTGGTATGCCTTGTTTTTTTTAGTGCACTGAAGCCATGCCTAGACATTGGGTTGAAGGGAAGGGGAAAAGGGGTATCCACTGTCATTTATTTGTTTTATTTAGTGTGTTTTGTGCTTTTGGGGGCTTTGTTTTTATGCTTTTTTAGCAGTTTATTTCCATTTTGATTTTAATAGTTTTCTTAACTCATTGATTTTAAGTTGCAAGATTGCTCTTGTATGATACAGTATCAATTATCAATCCCCAATTAGATATTAATGTAAAAATCCTCCAAACTTCTATTATTATGTAAACTTGGTAGAGATTTCTTGAAACTAGTGATTTTGTTATTCACTTTGTTGATATCATGGGCTTTCTTGTTCAACTTTTTTTTTTTTTTATGTTTTCTTTACAGTTTACATTTACTCATTATGTCATATTCAGTACTCTAATTCCTTCCTTTATCTCATTTAATCTTTATTTCCCGTTGCACTATCTTGTCTCTTTTCCTATCTCAAACCTCTTTAGATTTTGCTACTTCATGTATCCTTAAACACTTTTTTTTTTTTTTTTTTCTCATGGAACAGATTAAAGTGGTTAATGCTTTCCGCAGCTCCCTTTATGAGGGGCTTTTGAAGCCACAGACCCACAGTGCCATCCATAGCTTCATGACCCATCCGGAGTTCACTCCAGGGGAGACAAAGCCTGACCCGCAGCTAACAGACAGCGACAGTGAGGGCGAGGAATCTCTGGGTCTTTTGAAGGGACACATTGTACAGACGCACAACCACAATAACAACTCCTCTGCTGACCCTCGCCCATTGGACATCACAGTGTCACCGTGTGAGAGCCCTGTTCACAGCATGGAGACCTCCATTTAACAACAAAAACAAAGCCCAACTAAGCTGGGCATCTGGATGAGGTCACTGCTTCTTCCCTTGCTGTCCTGTCCTTTCACTGTCCGTTACTCAACGTGGCTCCCACTCTCCATTTTCACCTCATTCAGACACCCCTCGCTTTCTACAAACAGTCAGACAAACTATATAGGTCATCCTATAATAATTATCAATAAACTAACCCATAAGCATACAGTATCCATGAAACAAAAGAATACTTACCGATGAAGCCACAGTCTTTGTATAGCCATAGATTCATAGACTGTGGCTGTGCTAATATTGCTATAAACATAATTTTCAACCATAACAAAACAATTTTTTCATTAAGAGCTTTATCCATCTCCACATTAACATGGTCTGAGCAATTATAATTGTACACTAGGTCTGTTCTTCCTGTGTGCAGCATTCATTTGTGGTCATTGTGCAATTATTCAAAACAGTACACTACACTTATTATAGAGCCATAAACTTATTGAAATTTATGTATAAACTACATATAGTGTCTTAAAAACACATACTCCAGGTATTCACACATTGGCGAGCTGCGTGTGAGCCATGTAAACTTTATTTTGATTCTTTTGTTCTGTAACATTAATACAAAATTTGGTCATATAATAAATTTCACAGTTACACAAACGCTTGATAATATGGTCATATACACAATGCATGTGTGTTTACGCTTTTACCGTTTAACTCCCTCTGTTTGTTCTCCTTTGTCTTGTGTGTTTGCATGTTTAATGACACTGCTTCCCTGTCCTGTTGCATCCGTACACCCTATATACCTTGCTTGTTCTTATCCCAGCCTATATCCTTTGCCTTTACCCAAAGGTGCCACTAAAAAGGGAGCTGGGCAAAGGTTCCTATTTCCAACCAAAGTGTGCCATTCCTTACTGCTTCAACCAGGCACAGCACCCGTTGCACCTGTCTTCCACCTGTAGGACTGCACCAGCCCACAGCTTCCCTCCCAAAGACTGTGAAGCTGTGAACATGTGCAGCACCCCAACTGCCGGATATCTCCCAGTACCAAGGAGTAAAAACTGTGCCATTCTGCCAGCTTAGCTGGTGTTTGTACCCCCTAAAACACTGATCCTTTAACCTGGAAGAGACCAACACCAGGTGGAGGGGTCCAGGGTGTGTTTAATAGAAGGAGGGCTACACTGCCATATAAAAATTGTGTGTGTAATATTAGTATATACATATGTATAATTACACGCTGCATACATTGGTACGTTTACAATCACTGTTCCTGAAAGAGGGCTATTGAATTGTGGGGAAGTCCGGCACTGCTGCTGACCCCACTCTACTGCCTGTACATGAAACCTCTGATGGGGCACACACTGCGTAGGGTGGATGTTGACAATGCATGCTTTGCCCAATCTATATACTGTCACTGTATACAGCAGGGCAATGTTTGAGACTGCTCTTTATGAGGATTAGTAAAACATGTTTTGAAAACTAGCCTTGGCTGCAATGTACATGCACTGAGTTAAAATGGATAGTATGTTATGTGGAATTTGGGGTAATATTAGAGCATTGCTACTGCTTATTTCATTTAAACCTGTAGCAATGGTTGGTACCTGTATATGCTGAAATCCAGAGTCTGGAGCTAACTGCCTATTTTCCCAAACTGGCAGGGTATATCCATCTTATATCCAATTTTAGGTAGGCAAGAGTGAGAGGTAGGAATTAAATGATTAAACTTTGCCTGATTTCAGTTATTGAGCACGATTTCTTAGGTAAGGAACACAACACATAGTTTAATAAATCAGTGTGCCAATTTCTACAGTCTTTAACTCACAGTATAATGAAACACTATCATAGAAGGTTTCAGTTTTGAATTTAAATTTCATATAACTCAAACAAGAAATTTGTGACCGTTTGCTTACTTAAGACTTTACAGGCATAGTAACGATTGTATACTATGACATAAGACGTCAACACTATATATTGAGCTAATCACAGATTTATAGTACCCAGTTACTGAGTTCCGCAGTGGATTGAAAGAAAACAAAACTATATATTTGGACAGTGTACATTGGTTAGAAGCAGTAGTACTGTTAACCCCACAGAACTTGACTTATTGCTGTTAGTGTTAATGCATTTGCCCTTTATTCTCTGTTAATTGCAATTAACAATCCTTAAATTTGCTACTGGGACAGTGATCTGGGATAACTTTAAATGTAGGCATAGTAATGCATTGCAAGCCATTTTTGAGCTGCTGGGATTAGATATAAAATAATTATAGACACTATAACGTTCATTGCATTTTGTTAAATTGTTTTTATTTTTATGCTTTTAGAAAAAAAAAAACATAAAGCCTTTCTAAATAGTAATGCAAATGTTCTTTTGTTTATTTAGAGAACTAGATCGCTTCAGGGCCGTGAGCACAATGGATTGGGAACAGACCAATCACAGATGGTGCAATGCTAGTCTTATGACCAGCAGTTAGTGCAAGTTGTACAAAAGCCGATATTGTATTTTTGATTTCTCATACCACTGCCAGCTCAATGCTTAATATGCATAGAGCTGTCATACAGAAATGTGTTTTTATACATGCATATATATATATATATATATAGATATATAAATTATGTTCATATATGGCAGGTCATCCTGCAGTGTACGCTTTTTATGTGCTGAAATTTTTTTATGTAAAATAGGTTTTTCTATTTTGTTCTGATGTTGCGTACACAACAGAAGTCCTGAATGTTTTGTTTCTTTGTTTGATTGGGAAAACTGTAAGAAAAACAGTTTTGGGAGATTTTATTCTTTATCTTTATATTTTTTTTATAGATCATTAAAATTCTTCATTGCCTGGGACAATTTGACACATGCTGTTACGTCATGTGCAGTAAAATTTTTGGCATCGAAATACTTAGCCATATGAACGGTAGTCTTACAAACATGCTATGTTGGACAATGAAGAG
Organism: Taudactylus pleione; assembly: GCA_031769625.1. Taxonomy (NCBI): domain Eukaryota; kingdom Metazoa; phylum Chordata; class Amphibia; order Anura; family Myobatrachidae; genus Taudactylus; species Taudactylus pleione. Next base: position 695,385 of record JAUIMM010000813.1, read on the forward strand.
CAGATGAATGTGTTGTGCACTTTTCATACTGTGCACAAGGAGTGTTATAAAGCAGCTGTCTATTGGTTGCAGAAATGCCAATAAAACTCCACAGTCCTTCAACATTCCAAACCCACTGATTGACTGGAATCCTATTGCTGTCAAGCGAGACAGCAAGTTATACAAAGAGGCAGAGCAATGTCATTTTCTTAACTAGACTGACGAATAGCCACAATAATAGGAAGATGTTTAATTACATTCAGTTAGATGTTGGGTAGCAGAAAACAATCTGCCGTCAGCAGTAGCTGATGTACAATACGATTGTACCTACCTTGTGTACAATATGATTATACTGTAATCTACATACAGCATCCCCTGTTCAACTGCAAATTCCATGGTTCTCTGCTACCTACTGACAGGATGAGAATCATGGCACTTGTAGCATGAAAGGCCCATTGCTCTCTGGCTTCCTTCTACAGCAGCTGAAGAGAATAATGCCCTTGTTTTTTATAATGCATGTAACATGAGATACTTTTTATTTGCAATTAATAACATAAATCCCTAGATAGTTACAGTGTAACACATATGGTGCTGTGGACATTACCATGGCACCATGTAAATATATACCTAAGCCTTAAAGAATTGACATCTGTTTTAGTAACGTGTAGTAGAAATAGAACCAATTTGCTGTGACATTTAGCAACCAATCAGAAACTTGCTTGTCTTTGTTTAACTTCTGGAAGACTTTTTTTATTGGTAAAATTTGCAAAGGGATGCAGAACATTTGTATAGCTTTTACATAATGTTACTGAATTAATAATATAGAGTGGCAGGTTAAGAAGTTGCGTTATTGAATGCTTGTATTGCTGACATTCTCAAATTAATCTGCAGCTATTTTTATTTATTTTTTTACTCTTGTTTTCTGCATCAAAAACTAACCACCTGTCTGCTGTTTTCAGTCAGTCAGGCCTGGGTTATACGTCACAAATATGGTGTTACAATATTTACCAGTGTCGAAGCACAAACTTTCTTAGAAGCCTACAGAAAGTTGTAACAATTCTTTGGATTTATTCACAAAATTACAAGAAAAAAAGGAACACAAGACCTTTGGAAAAGCGTAAATAATGCACAGTTATTTGGTGTGGCTGCATATGCTATATTTCCATATATTCATTTTCCTTAATATAGACTACTGTCCTCCAAATCATTCACAAATCTTGTAACCATTCATCTGCCCCCCCCTCCCCCAGAGAGAGCATGCCTTATTAAATGTGGGTTTCCAGACTTGGCTTATTCTTTTTCTTTCACAAATTGGTAAAACAAGCACTGTTATTTTGTATAAAATAACTGATGGACTCAATGAGATTTGTGTGTGCATGATCTTAAAGAAATAGTGATGCAACTTTTTTTTTTTTAAATATATATTTTTTTTTTAAGTCCATTTGTATCACACAAGAGATGGCCAAGTGTGGGCTGTTGTTGCATTCTACTGTGTATCTGCATCACGCAATGTAAAACATTTTCCCTTCAAAATAAAGCCTGTGCATGTTACTATTGGATCCCTGGAGGAAATAAATTATGTAAGACACTTGGAGGAAGCTGGAATGGATTGTGCGATGCTGCCATCTAGGGATTTCAACAGAAGCTGCTGGAATGAAAACAGTCCTCATGAAGCAGTGTAGATGGATAAGACGGAATGGGACTATTGATGACTATGCTTATGGGACAGAGAATAAAATTAGTAACCACAGACATATTGTAAATGTCTCTGCCTTTGCAGTATGAATTTCCATGCTGGCAATCCTCAGAATTGTCAGGGTTCGTTGAATGTGGTGGAGAATGCAGAATAAATTGTGTGTTTTGTATGTGGTATGAAATGCACATACTTGTACATCAGTGGTGTCAAACTCTGGCCCTTCAGCTTTTGTGGGACTATATATCCCAGCATGCCCTGCTACAGTATTAGCATGCCCTAATAGCAAAACTGTGGCACTGCATGCTGGGATGTGTAGTTCCACTGCAGCTGGAGGGCCCGAGTTTGACACCACTGATGTACATCATTGTTTTATATACAGGTTGAGTCTCCCATATCCAAATATTCTGAAATATGGATTTTTTTGAGCATGACTGAGATAGTGAAATCTTTGCTTTTTGATGGTTCAATGTACACAAACTTTGGTAAAGACACAAACTTATTGATAATATTGTATAAAATTACCTTCAGGCTTTGTGTATAAGGTGTAAATGAAACATTAATGAATTTCATGTATGTACACAAACTTTGTTTGCGCCACAAAATTATTGAAAATATTGTATAAAATTACCTGCATGCTGTTTGTATAAGGTGTATATAACACATAAATGCATTCTGTGCTTAGATTTGGGTCCCATTCCCAAGATCTCTCATGGTATGTAAATATTCCAAAGTACGGACTATTTTGATATCCAAAATACCCCTGGTCCCAAGCATTTTGGATATGGGCGACTAAACCTGTATTCTCTTTTATTTATATGACACCATCAAGTGTCCGTAGAACTGTACAGACGAAAAAATACAGTGAACATTTTTATATAAAAAGGTACAGACAGTACAAAAAAAAAAAAAAAACAACCAGCAAAATACGCACAGCAAAATGAGTGACAATAGGAACCAGTGCCTTAGGAATGGTGAACAATAAGGATTATAAACATTGACTGCGAGTGATAGCGCTTTAAAGACTGGGATGGTGCAGGGAGAATACATGGGTGTGAAAGGCCCTGCTCGTGAAGAGCTTACAGACTAGGGTGGGGGGGTTGAGGTATAACTGAGTTGAACTAGGAAGAAATGAGATGGGGCTAAGGGCCCGATTCAGACCCGCTCGCTAGGCTGTGTTCACACGTAGCCTGCCGATGTTTGGAATGTGCGCATGTGTATGCAACACAGTGCGCAAAGCGATTGCCCCTTGTACACAGACGCCTCGCTAGATTGAGTGACAGGACAAGCCGTTTGTTGGTGGTAATGGGTTGGTTGATGGAAACGGGGGAATGGTGGTGCGAACGCAGGCGTGTCTGAGCATCTTAACGACGTTTCAGAGGCGTGCATAATTAAGACGGAGCGTCATAGTACACGTCACATGGTTGAGTTTCACACTGAAGCACTCGCAGTGCTTGTGGTAGTGTATGTCAGCCACAAGTGCTGTGTACAGGTACGATGGTACTCGATGTTACCGATGGTTGCATACACGTCCTGGAGATGACGTAGTATTGTAAGGGAAAGTGGACGTCTTAAGACAGGCTGGTGGGTGTCTAAATACACACCGCGATTGCACGCCAAGACATAGAGGGCGTGCTCATGCCTTGCTGTGCGATCGCGGTATTTGCATGCTTTGAGGGCTGCGTGCGAATGCATCTAGCGAGCGGTCTGAATCGGGCCCTAAGAGTCAAAATGAGTGGAGCTGATAGCATTTGATTAATAGGTGCATTTTTAGGGCACATTTTAAACAATGGATGTTGGTAGACAATAGTCTGATAAAGTGGTGAGTGAATTCCTGAGGATGGGAGCAGCACTAGAGAAATGTTGGATGTGGGAAGAGGTAATTAATGCAGAGGCAAGGTGACTGAAGAAGAGCAGCAAGAGGGAGTGTGGATTTAGATGTAGAAGAAAAGGAGTAATTACATGCTTTGATTGTTAGTGGGAGGGGTTTATACTGGTTTCTGTAGGGAAATGTGAGGTTAGGTGAGAGAAAGATAAGATGATCTGTAGTATAAAGGATAAATGTAAGGGGAGAGATTGGAAGACCAGAGAGTAGGAGGTTGCAATAGTCCAAGCGGGAGATGACAATGGCATGAATAATGCTGGGTACACACTGATAGATACATTGGCCGATCAATTAATCGGCCAATATATCTGCTGCCCGCCTGCTGATAGGGTACCCGCCTATCCCTAAGTCCCCCCGGGGCCCTAAACCTAGCCCCCCCCAGGTGGCTGTCTGTGCTCGGAGCCCGGCATCACTTTGATCGGGATGCCGGTCTCCTGGCATCGGTAAAATGACAGGCATCTAGATTTAGATGCCTGTCATTTAACCCTCTCCGGGATAAAGCAGTTGGGAAGCCGGCTGTCGGGATTAGGTCCGCCGGCTTCCCGACTGCATACCATTCTAACCTACAGCCATACTTCATTGGGTCTGCCCAATCTCGTCTGATCTTGGAAGCAATACAGTAGTAGGCCTGGTCAGTACTTGGATGGGAGACCACCTAGGAATACCAGGTGCTGTAGGTATTAATATTGATTGAGGAATGGGACAGAATGTCACATGGCGCAGCAAAAATATTTGACTAATTGACTGAATGCATTGTTAGTGTACTCCAAAATACGGATACTAAATAATTGATATCTGTCTTATGTATGCTCAGTGGAATGCAGAAATTAATATTTTCGCCAATCCAAGAAATTAGGGTGTTAGTGGTCACAACACCTACTTATATATCTAAATAGATACAACTTATAAAAATATATTTTTTTATATACATATCATAGGTATACCTCTTTAATTTTATAATAACATATTAAAAGTTTTATATTTTAACAAATTTTCACTTTGGAATATTTGTGTGCCCCAACAAAGAGCCTTTCTTCTTCTCTTATTGGTTTCATGTCAACTCTTGGGCTCTGGGAGCACCACCAACATTACTCCCGAAAAAAATTTTTTTAGAAATGTAGGATGGTTGGTCTAACAACAAATAAATAACTAACAAATCATTATTCATATAGTATTGTTTCTGTGCGGAATCATCCCCCCCCCTTTTTTTCTGAAGATTTTGTGAAGGCTGTCACAGATTGCATTTATTACCTTTTATTGAACATGTCAAAAGATAAAGGGAAACGGGAGTGGGAGCTCCCTGTGCTGATTTCATGTAAATCATGTATGGCCTGTTTGTACCCTTAGGACTTAAAGGATTGTTTGTGTGTTGTCTGTTATAAAGAGCCACCTCACCAGTGAAGGTTTACCTGTCCCTGGACAAGATCCATCTTTGGTATCCTTTTTGTTCCAGGTAATCAAGCAGTTTGTGGATCGTATGGCTGCTCCCATTATGCTGTTCACAGTATGCGATGTTTGCACCTCCTATGCATCCTTCCTGGAAGGATGTTTTTGGCCATTCTAGTCAGAGTATGGCACCATCTAATGTTCAAAGTAGACTGTTAGTTACTAAGGTGCCTAAGCGCAAGTTATCTTTTTATCAGTCTGCTCAATATAGGGATTCAGATGCATCATCACAGGAATCAGATGATGCGCAGGGTTCCTCTCCAGGGTCTAGCTTGGGGGAGGAGGCCCAACTGTCCATAGTGGATGTTTCTTTGGTGAGGGTGGTTAAATCAATCCTAGATATTCAGGATGATGAACCAGCTCATAGTAAGAAGGCTCCAGTGTTTAATCACCCACGGGTGGTGGGCAAAACGGAGTTTCCTGTAGCTGAACAGCTCATGGTTGAGGCATGGGGTAACCCGGACAAATGGTTTTATGTGAATAAAAGAGTAATATCATTGAATCCTTTCCCAGCTTCTGTATGTACTTAGTGGGAGGTACCTCCTACTGTGGATGCTCATGTGACACATTTAATCAGAAATGCTACATTGCCTATTCCGTCAGCATTATGGTAGACTTGCCTAGCTAACTCCTTTTCTTCGAGTTCCATAGGGTCCACAAGGCACCCACCCTGATGCACCTGACTGCATGGGTACCATAACTCAAAATTTTATGATTTCATAGCTAGGGGAACTAGCTAGCAGGCTCCCCGGACCCCAGGCTGCAGCCCGGAACCCAGGGGACAGGTAAGGCAGAACCCGTTCGCGGGGACCTGCATCTTAGTGCAGTCTTGCCTCCAGTCTCAGGAGACAGACCGGAGGTGCTGATGTGGATGCTGGCTTGTCCACTACACTAGACCACCAGGCCACAATGAAACTGGTGCAGAGGCATATTATAAAGGCCAGGCGACCCGGGATAAGGTGCTCTTCCTGCAGCCCCTTCCCCAGCTCAGGGCACCTTTACACTGTGGTTTTGGTGTTCCTTGAGCTGCTCCACCCTTACCCTCTTGCGCCTCAGAGATGCGTGGCAGCCATTTTAGGCAAGCAGGTGTCCGGGAAACACTAGGTCCAGTGTCCCTATATACCTCTCCCACGGGCCAGGTTATACAGCACTATATATATATATATCCTACCAGCCCCTGTGGTCCTGCATTTGTATGTGACTTGTGCTAGCGCTAATCTCTACTTTCTATAGTATCATTTTTATACCTGTCCTTTTTTTTTCTACTATACCCTGACATACTAAGGTATTGGGGGTTCATTGTACCTCACATCTGCTATATAAGTGTGAGGATTATCACATACTATATACCGCGGTTGCACACTACACTGCCATATATAGCGTGGTTGCACACTACACTGTGCCATATATAGCGCAGTTCCACACTACATTGTGCCATCTTACACATACTGCAGGCTGTTCATTGCACTGTATCATATTGTATTCTATTATTCTTGTGGCAGAGGAAAGAATAACAAGCAGCTCCTACTCTGGTGTCTTGTAAGTCCGCTCTGCAGGCTTAGCTACAGAGGACCTCATTCAGGATGGTCTCTGTATTACTTGTTACACAGGTCCATGAGCCCCGGTGTCTCTCCCTCAGGACCCATCCTGGGCTGCCTATTCACAAATGCTAGCAAAACTTCCATGGGGGAGGCAGAGTTTGGCTAATACCTCTATGGTTTTTCAGCAAATGCAGCTAACTACTACACGAACTATGATATCTTCCCAATCCACACAGTTATCTGATTCTGATATATCATCTCTGACTCCGTCTCAGGAGAAGAGGAGCCACCCTCTAAACTAAATATACCTGCTCTTCGTAGAGTTGTTAAAACTATTCTACAAATAGAAAAGGATGAGCCCACTCCTAAGAAAAAACATGCACTTTTTAACTGACAAAAAGTAGTTTTACCAGAGTTTTCTCACTCTTACCAGCTATGGGCGGAATTCAATTGATTTTGCGGCCCGCATCTCCCGTCTAAAGTGACAGGAGATCGCGGGCCGCTATTCAATTGTGTCAGCGTTTCACGCTGATCGCACCCAAAGTGGTCAGGTTTAGCCGCGTAAAACTGCTAACCCCCGACCAAAGTGCTGGGCGCGATCGCGAAAGTGCCGTTTGGGCGCCCAAACAGGACACTTCGCCGATTTCAGCCCGCACCCCTCTGGGACTGCGAGCTGAAATTGAGCGCTAGCAGCTGATCGCGCCCTACAGGAGCAACAATAGAATAGCTCCGTCGGGTGCGAAGGGGGGAATAACCAATTGAATTCCGCCCTATGTGTTCACATGAGTGAAGCTTGGAATATGCCCGGTAAAAGGTTTCAAATTCCAAAACAGTTCAATTCCTTTTACCCACTTCCAGCTATTGATTGTACTAAATGGGAAGTTCCCCCAATGGTAGATTCTCATGTAACATGTCTGGTTAAAAATGCCACCTTGCCCATTCATACTGCAACCTCCTTGAAGGAAACTACAGATAGACACATAGAAGCTTGACATAAATCTATATACTCTCTTACAGGAGCTATTACTCGTCCGGCTAGGGCCTGGGTGGCAAAAGACATTGGGAGTTGGTTAGGGGCCCTAGAAGAGACACTTCCCCCTGATGTTTCGAGGGAACAGCTGTCCTACATAGCTCACATTAGAGATGCAGCTTCCTACTTAGGTGAAGCAGCTATTGATACGGCTCTCCTGTCCTCTAGGATATCTGCCACTTCAGTAGTGGCTCACCGTATTCTTTGGCTACGTTCCTGGAAAGCAGATTCAGAATCAAAACGGGCTCTAGAGAGTCTGCCTTATGCAGGAAACATCTGATTTGGTCCAGAATTGGATAGAATTGTGACTACTTTGGAGACTAATACGAAGCGCATTCCTGCCCTGCATATAATACAAAGTCGCAGACGTCAGCCTTTCGGTCCTTTCGCCCTCAAGGCAAAGCCAAGGGTCAGTGCTTTCCATGGCAATAGACATCAGGCAAGGCCTCCAAGCCTAGGGCCAAACTAGTCTGGACTACTATATGTCCACCTGCCTAGTCTGAGGACAAACTTGACGAGGTGGGCCTCTCCCTGGGGGCTCCCAGGGTGGGAGTCCGACTTCATTTCACCCAAGTTTGTCATCAAACTACGTTGGATGCCTGGGTAATAGAAGTGGTCTCCCATGGATATACCCTCACCTTCCTGAGATCACCACCCCAACAGTACTTTTGTTCAGTACCACCAAAGGACTCAACCAAGGCCGTGCTGCTCCAAAAAGCCATTCAGTCCTTACTGAATTCAGGAGTAATAATTCGGGTCCCGGGCAATGGGGCAAAGGCTATTATTGTACCCTTTTCTTAGTACAGAAGCTCAATGGGTCTCATTTGCCTATCCTCCACCTCAAGTCTCTGAACAAATTTATCAGGGTACCCAGGTTTCGTATGGAAACCCTTTGTTTTATTATCCTAGCTATGGAGCCAAGAGATTTTATGGTACCCCTAGACATTCAGGACACTTGCCTACATGTACCTATAGCGCCTTCTCATCAACAATATCCTGTTTGCTACACAGCAACATTACCAATTCCAGGCTCTGCCGTTTGGCCTCTCAATGGCCCCTCGGGGTCTTTACCAAGATCATGGCAGTTATGGCGGCCTCTCTTCATTGTCAAGGTATCCGACTGCTCCCATACTTGGACGATCTCTTGCTGTTGACAAGCTCCCCAAAGACTATTCACAGCCATCTGCAGGTAACCATTGCCTTTCTGCAAATGCATGGCTGGCTGATCAACTGGAAAAAGTCTTCCCTGAAACTCTCTCAAAGGATAGTATATTTGGGGGCCCTCCTGGACTCTCGAGTTCATAGAATCTTCCTAATGGTGGACAAGATTTCAGCACTACAGCACAGACTACGCAGACTTTCACAATCAGAGTGTCAATTCACTCTGCAATGCAGGCCTTGGGATAAACGGTGTCCAACTTTGGCATGGCCCAGTTTCACTCCAGGCCCCTGTAACACCTAATTCTCTCCAGGTGGAAGGGTCTACCCCATCTGCTCAAATCTCAGATGATGAGCCTCCCACCAGAGGCTTGCCTGTCCCTAGCCTGGTGACTACAGACTTCCCATTTGAAGAAGGGTCGTCCCTTTTGGATCCCAGACTAGGCTCTCCTCGCCACTAGGCTCTCCTCACCACCGAGGGTGGGTGGGGGCGGTAACTGGCCAGAACTCCTTCCAGAGCCTATGGTCCCCAGTCGAGGCAGTCATGACAATCAACATCCTGGAACTTTAAGCCACATACAGAGCTCTCTCTCTGGTTCAGAATATTCTGAAAAACAGGCCAGTACAAGCACAGTCCGACAATGCTACGGCTGAGGCTTACCTTAATCACCAAGGGGGCACTCGAAGTCCATCAGCAATTACAGAAGTGTCCCACATTCTCACCTGGGCCAACCGCAATCTCCCAGCCATCTCCGCAGTGTTCATCCCGGGGATGCTCAATTGGGACCCGGATTTCCTCGGCCATCATGACCTGGATGTAGAAACAATTCTCCTGCATGCACAAGTCTTTCAGCTTCTAGTGGACAAATGGGGTCTGCCAAGGGTGGATCTCATGGCCACCAGACACAACAACAAACTTCCAATTTATGGAGCCAGAACAAAGGATCCCGATGCGGCATTCATATATGCATTGTCGGTGAAATGGAACCTCAATTTAGCAAGTCTCTTCCCTCCAATATCCCTGTTTCCTCAAGTTCTTCGATAGTACAGACAGGACTGAAGCACAGTCATGTTAATAGCTCCAACCTGGCCCAGACGTCACTGGTACTCCGATCTTCAAAGGCTCTCCCTAGACGTTCCTCTTCAGCTCCCTCTATGAGTAGACCTGTTGTCTCAGGGTCCATGTCTACATCCGGAGCCCACCCATCTGTCTTTAACGGCTTGGCTCTCAAGACATCCCTCTTAACGGCTAAGGGTTTTTCCAGCTCTGTGGTCCAGACCATGCTAAAAGCATGTAAACCAGCCTCGGCCAGGATTAATCACAGAATATGGCAAACATAATTCCAATGGTGTGCTCCAAGAAACTATGACCCTCAGGTCTTTAAGGTTTCTAGAATTCTTGCCTTTATTCAATCTGGATTGGATCTAGGCTTCTGCCTAGCATTTCTAAAAGTGCAGGTCTCTGCTTTGTCTATCTGGTTTCAGTGCAGAATTGCTCCTATACTGGATGTTCACACCTTCATGCAGGGTGTTCTACGAATACAACCTCCCTTTGTCCTTCCTGTGGCTCCATGGGATTTGTCAGTGGTGCTCCAAGCACTTCAGAAACCTCCATTCAAACCCGTGGAATCAGTGGATGTCAAATGGCTCACTGCGAAGACTGTTTCTTCTATCCATAGCATCTGCCCGTAGGGTATTGGATTTAGGGGCGCTTTCATGTAACTCCCACTTTTTGATATTTCATCAGGACAGGGCTGTTCTTTGAACACGCCCAGGCTTCCTTCCCGAGGTGGTTTCTCGCTTACACCTGATGAGGGAATTGTGGTTCCGTCCTTTAACTTACCAGTCCTCTCGGCAGGTGAGGCCTCTTTAGATGTGGTCTGTGTTCTAAAGATCTATGTGGACCATACTACTTCTATCAGGGAATGAATTCCCTCTTTGTCCTAATATGGATTCCACAAAAAGGTATGGCCAGCTAACAAACAGACTCTGGCCAGATGGATTCGCATGACTATCTCACAGGCTTACACGCAGATGAGCCTTCCTGTGCCCACTACAGTTTCTGCTTATTTAATTCTGTGTCCCTCGTGGGCAGCCTGGCGTGGCACCTCAACTGAACAGCTATGCAAGGCGGCCACCTGGTCTTCTGTCCACACCTTACTTATGTTTTATGCCTTTGATACATTTGCCTCTCAGGATACTTCCTTCGGGCGCAGGGTTCTTCTACCTGCTCAGGAGCGTTCCCGCCCTTGAACAACTGCTTTGGGACATCCCCAATGTCTCCCTGTGGAGCCCTATGGACCCTGAAGAAGAAAAGGAGAGTTATGGTAAAACTTACTTTGGTTAACTTTCTTCAGTCGATCGGGTCCACAGCGCACCCACCCTGACGCTTCTAGCTTCTATGGGTTTTCTTCTCCTGGTGACTTGTTTCCTTCTCTGTGTGAGAGTGTGATTCCTCAGTGTACCAGTTGTCTTTATCTCCTATCCTGCTCCTGCCTTGGTCTTGTTAACAAAACTGAAGTGCCCTCAGGCTGTGGGCAGGGTATAGGGGGAAGGACTGGAGCATCCTGGGATTGAAAAGCTTTGCTGTTGGTGTCCGGTCCTGCAGGTCCGACCTCCACCCCAATGTCTCCCTGTGGACCCTATGGACTTTGAAGAAAGAGAGTTAACCAAGGTAAGCTTTACCTTAACTCTCTTATTCGTCATAGCGTGACTTTAGTTTGTACAGATTGGCCAAGCTAGTTTGTTGCTCCATACGCCATATACCACGCCCTGCATCTCGCACCACATGGTATGCCTTGAGTCACGCCTTTCAGTATTAATTGCAACGTAGTGTACAGCGGCACTGGAAAAAGTCATAGCGTGTAATACAACTATTTGTCCACCAGGTTTCGCTTTTCCTAAAGTGCACTGCGCATGCGTCCGATATCCAATACGTTTTCTGTACCACCGCCCGATGATTGGGTGACAGAATCTGTGATTTGATACACTGTAGTACAGCGTTTTCGTCATGAAATCAGGGCTGTAGAAGAATGTGTAATAGTTTTAAATTATTACAGTATGTGTATGAGTCCTGTACATTTTTAAAAAAATATTTTTTTATATTTTTGGCTCAGACCAGTCACACGCATGCACAGCTTTCAATGAGACGGTATGAATTAATATTCACTATTGCTCAGGTACTGTGTCCCTCACTGCGCCCTCCCTAATGACAGCGGGTGGGTGGAGTGCACAAGGATTCAGTAACTGGATGTGAAATCCTTCTTGGCCTAGTGGTAGCACTTTCATTTTATATTGCCATGGTCCATGATTCAAATCCCACCACAGCAAATATTATTTCGTAATCATGATCATTTTAGATTCTATTCTCTATTTTATTTTTTTCATACCATCCGCACTAATCTAGTTTTAAACGTAGGAGTTCAGAGGACTTGAATGCAACCTCATGATTTCCTGTACAAAAATGTTGCAGTGGTGGACTGAAGGCATTGCATTGCTCCACAACCCCATAACACCCCCATACAGCCATGGGGTGCAGGGGCTCCAGTGTCTGGTTTCAGATGCACCCACAGCGTCAGGGTCTGAGGCAGGTCAGATGCACCCACAGGTGTACTGTATACTGTAATTACTGTAACTGCACAGTAATCCTGTTCTTACTGTGCAGGAGGTGCCTTCTTAGCCTCTCCAGCCACAGGGCGTCCCTGCGTGCTAAATCGGACCAGCGTCACTGCAGGGTCCGCACAATATGTTCCCGGCCCACTTTGGCCAGGATCTCCCTCCTGACTCTGCTGTAGGCCCTCACATTCTCCACATTGTTGATGAGAGGTTGATCTATCCATTTTATTGAAATAAGGGCCTCTGTATGGGAAAGCGACTTTGCCTGGGGGCCATTATACAAAAGGAGTGTAGGGCGCATGATGCACACTACAATATGTGCATGCTCATAGTAGTTGTCAGTACTAACTACAGTATGTGTGCGTCTGAATGTCTGTGTCACATTGCAGGGTGCGAGGCAGTTGTGGAGCAATGTAGTGCTTCAATACAGTATCCCACTATTATTGAACATTAACATTTCAAGGGGTTGTGGAGCAATGACGTGTCTGCAATCCATCACTGCAACATTATTGAACAGGAAATCATGTGGTCTTATTTAAAATTGAGGTTGAACTCCTAAACCTTTGGGTGCATCTGAAACTCGATTAGTGCGTATCACTGTACTTTATAAAGAAATAAAATATTTACAGGAATGAATCTAAAGCAATCATTGTGATGTGGTGGGATTTGAACCATGGACCATGACCATGTAAAACCACTGCGCTACCACTAGGCCAAGAAGTTTTCCACATCCAACTAACGAATCCTTGTGCACTCAACCCACCTGCTGCAGTTAAGGAGGGCACAGTGAGGGAAGCATAATAATAATTAGAGATGAGCGGGTTCGGATTTCGGAGATCCAAACCCACCCGAATTTAGCAGATCCGAGTCTGATCCAAGCAGGCTCTGGGTTTCCCGCCTGACTCTGATCTCAAAACTTTCGGTTCACGAGCTTACGTCTCTATGATCAATGTAATATATAGGGACCACGCGGTGGATGCCATTTCACTCTGGCTGTGGAGACTGAACAGGGAGGGTGAGTAGTGTAGTGCTGGGAGAGTTGCTGGTGTTGTGCTGTCTGCTGTGTCCTGGGCTGGTGCATTGCTGATCCATTCTGGGCTGGTGCTGTCTGCTGTGTCCTGGGCTGGTGGTGCTGCTGTGCTGTCTGCTATGTCCATCTGGGCTGGTGCAGAATACATCTGGGCTCTGCTGTGTCCATCTGGGCCCAAGTTCTGGACTCAAACAAACAAAAAAAATAGTCAAAATAACAAAACAATAAGTGTCTTTTTGTGTAATATTTTTCTGTGCGTGATTGCGTGCATGTTAGGATTGACCACACACACGATCCAGCCAGCAATGCAAGTTGCAACCTAGTGCTGCCCGACTCCAGTCGTGATAAATCTGTGCTCTAGGCCCGAGTTCTGGAGCTGAAAAAAAATAAAAATATATTGTTTTGTTTTTTTTGTCAAATTTTTATTGTGTGCATGTCAGCCACACCTGGCTGTCACTGTCATCCGTGTAGGTGCGCAGGGGTGCTGTGCTCCTGTCTATCGAGTGGCTTCTGCCCAAAATAATAAATAAACAATTTTTATTGTGTGCATGTAATCCACACCTATCATCGGCGTAGCTGCGCAGGGGTGCTGTGCTGCTGTCTGTCAAGGGGCTGCATGAATATTGCAATGAAAACTTTTTTTATTTTAAGTTATTGGGTTACAAAGTTTTTTTAAAATCTTAAACATAGCAGAAATGTTATCCTAACAGCTTATAAAGTTATATGCTCTAAAAATCTAATGTCTATATTTATTTACAAACTTATATAGAGTAGGTATCCTAAATTCTAAAACTGTTCTATTCAAAAATGTAAACAAAAGCAAAGATTATAAGTCTAGTGTGTTATTAGGACAAGTGGAACAAAGCATTAAATGCAACATTTAATTTTAAGGGTTAAGTTTTACATTGTGTCTGGAGATCATTTAGAACTCACACAAAGGTTTAATAGAAATAGATACAACACCAGATCAGATGTTTACCCTGGAGGATCTGTCTGATTCATGATGGTGCCCCCAAGACCAAGATTGTGCAAATTTTGCCAAAAGAGAGACTGACCACGGCTAAACATAAAAGTCACCATCTGGATGTGAATTGTCTCATTTGCATAGGGAAAACCCAACCCTCAGATAAGATGGATCTCAGCCAGTGGACAAATCACCATTAAAAAGTCACAATGGAAGACTACAGTGTGGAGAATCTTTCTTCACAGTTAGGAGAGGCCTCAGAGAACATGAAAAAAGATGCTCTAGGTGCTGAACTTCAAGGGATTTCTCCATCATGTTCTGCAGTGTGGAAAGGTTTCATTCACATGTTTTCTATAAAGGAGTTCAAAGCTACAAAGTGTCTGGCTTTAACACCCACCTTTTCAATAATCTCTGGTAATTCCCTGCTAGGAATTATCAAAGATTATTTCAAGCAAATAATCTGTCTGGGATTCATGGATCGTATTTGGCGTGAATGCATGAAGACATCCAGTGATTCTGTCACTGTGTTCCGTAGCCGACTTTATTCCTACCTGAATCGTAAACTGAAATACGGAATAGTAAGCACAGACAACATTGAGGCCTTTGTTATTCCGCTGCCTGCATGCCAACCAATACCTCCCAGACTACATCCATTGGGGGGACCAGGTCTTGATGATGACCATCCCCATCTGTTGCTAGGCCTTCTTCTTCCAAACCATCCATCCTAGACTTCCTGTCCAAAAAAGGTGAGCAGGGTACAGAAAGAGGAGCTAGATGTCCCCGATGACATTTTTTTTTCATCTATAAGAGCTTCAGATGTTGGAACAGGGGCTCCCACCTATTTGGCTTCCCTCCAGAGAACAGAGCTCTGTTCCTCAGGAAGTGTCTATGACTGAGCTGATAGGTAGTCTCTGTCTGTTGGTAAACACCCTTCAGGTGTAATAATAATAATAATGTGTCCACTGATAATGATAACCAGCCTGATCCCTTAACAGCAACATACCCCATATGGCCAACTCATAACATGACACCCAGTTTGCAGTCTCCTCTTCCTTATGACACTAATCCAGTTGCCATGGTTGATCAATCAGCCATGTGTGGTCCACCCAATATTTGGCCTTCTACATTCTAACATATTCACATATCTAAGAAGTGGACAGTGGGAACAATGGCAATTTGAAGGTCACTAACAAACTCTGTTTTTTTAATGTCCCTGTACAGGTTGGGAAATTCCTTTACAGAATAGAAGGTTTGCAAAGGATTATTTAAGTCAATTGTTTATTTTTGGTAAGCACGCTTCCTGGTCCCCTTCTGGGATGAAAAAAATCCACTCCCAGCAAGCAGGCACGGCGCTCAAGAAAGAATTCCCAAGAAAGACACAACGTAAGACTTAAACCTTAAATCTGAAATGTTGCATCTAATGCTTTGTTCTGCTTGTTCACATATCTCATATGGTTAAGTGGACAGTGGGAACAACGGCAGTTTGAAGGCCAGTAACTAAATCTGTTTTTTTTAATGTAAGTTAATTATTTAAGTCAGTTGTTTTTTGGAAGCACTCTTCATGGTCCCCTTCTGGGATGAAAATCCACTCCTAGCCGCAGAAGCAGGCACAGGATTCTCAAGAAAGACACAACGTAAGACCTTAAATCAGGGATAGCCAACCTCTGTCCTCGAGAGCTCACGATTTCCAGATGACCTAGCTGGTCCACAGGTGTATTCATTACTCATAAAAACATTTAGAAAGATCCACAGGTGGAGTTAATTATTATAGTTTTGATTCTGTGAGGAGACCTGGAAAACATGCACTGTTGGTAGCTCTCGAGGACCAGGGTTGGCTACCCCTGCCCTTAAATCATAGATCTTACACTTGTCCACATATCTGTGCTGGTTAAGTGGCACTTTGAGACCACTAACTATATTTTTTTTTATGTCCCTGTACAGGTTGGGAACTGCCTTTTATAGAAGGTTTGCAAAGCATTATTTAAGTCAATTGTTTATTTTTTTTATAAAGCACTCTTCCTGGTCCCCTTCTGGGATGAGAAAATCAACTCCCAGCAGCAGCAGCCATGCTCAAGGATTCTTCTGTGGCAAGGACTGATGTAAATGTACTGTATCACAGTTTTTTTTGTAAATGCCTCATTCCCTCCCCTTCTCCCTCATAAATGTTCTTTTGAATCAAAAAATGAAATAAAATTTACTACCAATCAACCCTTCCTGTCCCTGCCCTAACTTCAACTACATACATACATACTCCAACTCCCTCAGGCCTCTCTTGAATAATAAAAGTGTTTTCTGATGTGCCATGTTTGAAGTTGAACTGCCATGTGTTTGTGCCGTCCACTGCTGCAGCTTAGCTTAGTCAGCCAGCTATCTTGGTGCAAATTTTGGGCCTAAACAAGATGAACAAATCAATATTGTGAGCTGTGAGGTGGTCAAAATTGACTGGAAAAGAGTGGAAATAAATGTTATTGAGGTTATTAATACTGTAGGAACAAAAAAGGCCCATTTTATGTGATTTCAGCTGTTTTTTTTATTTTTTAAGAAAAATCCAGATCCGAAAACAAAACACGGAGGTTAGGTTTTGGCAAAACCAATCCAAATAAAAAACCAGGGGAGATCCAAAACCAAAACACGGGGGTCGGTGCACCTCTCTAATAATAATAATAATGATGATAAAAATGTATCTTCCTTTCAAAATATTATACTGGTACATGTAAACACAGTACCCCACCATTAGTGAATAATAATTCATCCCGTCTCATTGAAAGCTATGTGTGCGTCTTGTTAATGTATCTGTTATACCGTCATAACAACATGGTAATTGCACTAATGTTGCGTCCTGAGCATTAAATAGATTACAGTATTAAAAAGATTGGCTGTTAGAACATGCAACCTGCAAATACTGTACACTGCGTGAATTTGATTGACCCGCTTGTCATCCATTTCTACAGTATGGTATTCAACAGTACAAATCTCCTTAGTGGAGCACTCGTCACCCAGCTGTTAAATGGTGTATTACATGCCGTGGATTCTGTTACATTATAGAATGCCACAGTACAGCCCTCACGCAATGTTACATGGCACGACTCAGAAACCGAAATGTCGCCCTATGAGCAACAAACTAGCTGGGCCCATCTGTATACTGTATTTAGCTAAAGCCCCTTTTGCATCTGATAATATAGTGCTCCTACTTTATATATACACACCACCTTTCTCATCGCCTACAAATATTATCAAAACAAAAGAAATCACTAGATTGTATCCCTATATATAACATTTGTAAGATATATTTAAAATGTGGATGTTAGAAAATTTTAAGTAGAAACAATAATGCGTCCCCTACTGTAAGGTCATTTGTATTAAACACTCATAGGCTTTTGTTTGTTACAGAACTCTAACTTCAAATATATTTTACTGTAATATGTAAATTTTCCTTTGTAAATGTCCATTTTTGGTATAATTACCCCTATTAAAATTATACTTATAGCCTGTATTTTAAGCATGTCTTATGTGCCGACTTAGTTAGTATAAGTACTATTGCTCTGAATAAGTACCTTAAGATTAAAGGCTCTATTTATAAAAGCAAAAAATACATTTTCAACTGCTTTCTGGCAGGAGGAAAAAGTTCTTACTACTGTTAAAGAAAACAAAAAAAAGCAGAAATAGCAGAGATCTCCCCTGTTTTTCTTCGTACTGTGTGGAAGAAGAAAATAGATACGCAATAGATACGCAATAGATACGCCATAGATACGCAATAGATACGCAATAGATACGCAATAGATACGCCATTGCCGTGAAGAATAACAAGAAGAGAGAGTTCTCTAGCTCCTTTCACCCACAGTGCTTGCGCAGTGGCCAAAGATCATGTCTTTCGCAAAGGTGAAAGATGCCAAGAAGAGCCCACTGTGGGCTACTTTTCTCCCTGCATTATAAAAATATATAATTACAGAGAAATTTTTCAAGCGAAAAGCTGCAACATTTTTCAGCTGCTTTTCACAATCCTTTTTAAATGAAGCCCTATGACATTTTCTTCCAATTTTTATGAGTTTACAAATTCTCAAACTATTCATATGGGTTATTTTTTTTTGACAGGCAATGTATCTCTGATGAAATGCTTGGCAGTATAGTGCTCTGGAGGTGTTTGTGGGAATGTTGAATCACGCATAGCAAAAACCTGGGTTGATGAGCGGGTTTTTGCACTGTGAGAAAGGGGTGTAACTAGTGATGTTTCTGAAGACAGTGAGTGACCATCTAATGCATACTTACTGACTTTTGTATATTGCTTTCCGGGAGCAGCCTGGTTCACGGAGTGGGGCCGGGCAGGTGACATAATTAGGCCCGCCCCTTTCCTGTAAAAGTCTGTGATCCACGGGGCCGCGATAAGGTGGAAGGGCTAAATTACGCAAATCCCACCATTTAGCCCCGCCCCCTCCCCGCGTACATGCAAATTCCCCATTAAATCTCCCCATCCTGCCTGCTTCACTAGGAAGTGGGCAGGATGCATGAGATCAGCCTACACTTCCATGGGTGCAGGGGACTAGCCGAAAAATCGTGAGCCTCTTGCAACTTCCGGGAGTCTAATGTATGGGTTTTATCAAAGGTAAGAAATCTGAAATTCTGCAAAAATGTTATGTTTTTGCCTATTTATCGCCTTCTATTTATCATGGACAGTGTTAGCCAGGGGTGTACAGAGAGGGAAAAAAAGCTTTAGGAAAATAAATACTCTGTTTTTAATTTATTTACTTGTTTTATTTCATATTCTTTATGATGAATGAGATGATAAAAAAATAAAACATTTAATTTGTTGTCTAGAGTTGTGCATAACATTAACTTCAGCATGGGCTAAGCTGTAATGAACAACAAAAGTGAACACGAGAACTATATGGCGAAGTGTAGGAGAGCGGAATCTATTGAGGAAGCTTAACCTAGAAATGCCTGTGTGTGTGTGTGTGTGTGTGTGTGTGTATATATAATATATACCAAAAAATACACTGTGGGGGCGCTCCAATACCAATAAAGAACTTTATAAAGTCAATATAATTAATACAGTCATATGCTTTCTTTGCTGAGGAGCAGATGACAATCCCTTTAGAGGCTTTGTGGTACCAGATTTTATCTTGAAAAAACACTCCCCTTATGGGTATTTTTCCGCACTTCAAATGATGACAAATTAGTCCATATAATGTGTTTGAGCCTGTCTCTAATTTTCATTGAGGCACTAAAAAGACACCCTCACAACAAAAAACACCCCAAAAAAAATCAGGCCGAAGGCCAACATTATTTGATATACTGTAAAAATGATTTTATTAAAATGTAACAATTTTAAAATAGTACAAATTGCTTACATGGTATCCGTATTATGTTCCACAACTAGGGAATGTTCCCAGAACATCAGATTGTGGTTAGGTCTCAGCAAAATGACCAACTTAACCACTTCTGAAAGCCTACGCGTTTCGTCTCTCCACAAGACTTCTTCAGGGGTATATCTCATATGAGTGTGTACATATCCCAATTATTGGGTCACATGTAACAATACACTTAAAGATTTACCATTTTAGACAATGTAAGGACCTTCACTGTTCCAACTAGTGAAGATCTATCGCAGATGTGTGGTCCGTTGATCACAATATATAAACCTACATTCAAACTGAGCTGCTGCTATTACAAGCTGCAAAGACATCATTAAATGTATTCATTATATTGAATTAAAGTTCTTTATTGGTATTGGAGCTCCCCCACAGTGTGTTTTTTGGTATAGTTTTGTTCGGCATTGCTAACAGAGGACTTACTGAGGGGAGCTGCTGGAGTGAAATTTGAAGTGCAGGATAAAGGATAGGTTCTTGTGTTATATACACATTGTGTCTGTGTGTGTGTGTGTAGCTATGTGTCTATGTATATACTTTGTGTGTGTGTATATAAATGTATGTGTGTATATACTCGGAAGTCAGCGGCACTCAGATCAAACAAAGAGACTGTACAGCCAGTATTATTCCAATGTTTACATGGATTTATTCCATCATCATCAGGGATAAAACATACAATAAACACTCACCCTTTTATCATCAACACCATGTGCCTCATCCTCTGCTTCCGGTGTCAGACCCGGGACACCCACTGATGATGTCACGTGCCCATTGCCAGGACGCATAAAACATTGTAACATTGTATGTAAACATTACCATGGATACATAATGTCTGCCAACATTGATATATGCAAATTAATACACTAAAGAGATTCATATAGCTATCATATAACAGTTAACAGTGATAGCCACTAAATATGTATATTTATAAATATCATAAACGGATAATACTGTGCCCTCAGAAAAATAAGCTGCATATTGTTTAGTAATTCAATGTAAAAGTTTGTCTTAAATTTTTCAATCATTAAAGGTATTAAACCTACATTGTAAAATATACACACCTGAAACATTGAGCATGCACCATATTACAAAAAACAATACAACCCTAAGTGTTCATTCAGACCATGTGGGGTTAATGTACCTAATCTATGGATCCACCTTGATTCACATTTGATAAGCCTAAGAGAATGGTCCACACCCCTTAAAGAAGGGGGGATATGGTCAATAATATATTGAAAAGATGCCATGTTATGGCCAGCTTGCAAAAAATGTCAAGCCACTGGTTGGTCAATATATATATATATATATATATATATATATAGCATATGAGATGGCACTCAAAAAACACAATTTGGCAGGGGGGTGCTAGGTCCAAAACAAGTTGTAATATAAACACCGTCACTAAGCAAGCTAAACGCCTGCAGAGTAAACAAAAAAACAGTACTCACATTTAGATGAATCCACAGGTTTATTCACAAGGCATGTAAACAGACATACCACATAGCAATCAGTGGCCCAACAATCGTTTCAACTGTACTTCAGTTTTCCTCAGGAAAAACCTGAAGTACAGTTGAAACGATCGTTGGGCCACTGCTGGTTTTTTGTTTACTCTGCAGGCGATTAGCTTGCTTAGTGACAGGGTGCATTATTTATATTTATATTAGGGATGTGCAGGCTCGGATAGGTTCGAGTTTACACGTTGAGTTCGGATTTTTCCCTCCAAAAAAACGGAACTCAGAAAGAGGCAAAACGTCATCTTACATGGACGAACATCATCATTCCTGGACAAAAGTCCCAGGAATGATGATGTTCATCCATGTAAGATGACGTTTTGCCTCTTTCTGAGTTCCGTTTTTTTGGAGGGAAAAATCTGAACTCAACGTGCAAACTCGAACCTATCCGAGCCTGCACATCCCTAATTTATATATATATATATATATATATTATCCATGATTGTATTAATATCTTAATTAAATTGTAATAATAATATATTAAGAATGCATAATTATTGTAGGGTATGTAAGAAGCCGTGTGTATATATAAGTACGGTTAGTTCTTTGTATTTATATGGGATCATTTAGATTGATTTTAAAATGTTACATTGTGTTTATTTGAAAGGCTTCCTTCTGTAAGAGAAATAGTGGTGAACAACTGTGACATATCAACTAATCAATTCAATTAAACAATGATGATTGGGCTTTAAAAGGAGACCAGGAAGAGGTATCCCCTATCTTGAAAAAGCTCTTGGACAAGAGCGAAACGCGTCGATCAAGGATACCATCCAATATTTCTTATTCTTTGCTGTATCCCAAGACGGACCTTCCCTAACCTGTGCTCCACTGATTTTCATTGGGAGATACTTCCAGTGCAAGGCTCATGGCGCGAGGCTTACAGCGAGACCGAATACTGTGCAATCCAGTGAGCGCAGCATGCTGGACAGACCTCCCCGCCCTCAGTGCTCAGAGGTAAGGAGGTAAGCCAGATGCACAGCAGCCGCAGCAAGGGTCGGAGACACCAAGCTGACACATACGCGGTGCAACCACTCTACACGCAGTGAGCTGAGACGGAAGGGAAATGAGCACTGTAAGTACTGGACACTCAATTGATACAGTGTGCTACATCCCCCGCATTGCCGACTATATACAGACAGGTGAGAGACACTGCAGGCCTCTCACATAGCGGCATATAAGGAAAGTAAGCACACTTGCTATTACTCTGGGAAAACAGATTGCCTTTGGGAACTCTGGTATTTGGAAAACCCAAGCCGGTGAGCATAATATTCTAACCACCAAAGTAGTATTGAACGACTATCATGGAACGAGACATTGTATACTAATCAAATTGCTACAACCAGCTGGTGAGCAAACAAGTATCAATCTTGGAGCTATTACATCTATTATAGTGGTTAGATGCCAACTTAATCACGAATTGTAATAATACAGCATTTTGAATAAGCATTTTAACTGCTATATGTATTTATCAGAAAATTGTGAATACATTTATATAATTTTTATTAAGGAAGCCTTTCTTTGTCAATCCAACATATTATTAACAGTATATATTTGTGTAAGTACTTTGACATTTGCCCAGTTCACTAGACGGTCTTTTTGTCCCGACAATATAGCCATTCTAATACTAGAGCGGTACACAGCCATTCTTTCCCTCAGCGTTCTGTCTTCCCCACATAAGCTTACCACAGTGGCATGTGATAAGGTAGACTATGAATTTTGTTGTGCAGGTTACTCTGTCTGATGAGAAATA
The DNA here is from genome assembly GCA_031769625.1 of Taudactylus pleione. Lineage (NCBI taxonomy): Eukaryota > Metazoa > Chordata > Amphibia > Anura > Myobatrachidae > Taudactylus > Taudactylus pleione. The sequence goes on from JAUIMM010000813.1 coordinate 718,350, forward strand.
GTTTTCCACTCATAGGATGACAAAAACTGTCACCAACAGTGAGGTATCTGCAAGTAAGGCAGTTAATGCACCTGAAGCAGCCATTCTTGCATGTTAAAAAGTGGTCCGGTGCATTACTGCCTAATCCCGTGACATCAGTTCTAACTACAATATCATGTATATTTCTGCTACGAGAGTAACAGGACATTAACAGTGTATCTTTCAAGTTTAGATCTACATCAGACTCAAGCATCGGCCAAAGCTTCCTCGCCACTTGTCTGATATCATTGCTAATAACATTATGATGATTAACCCAAGACATTTTTTTTCTTGGAATTCATCTTTCTTATACTTCTAGCTAATAGATCCTCTCTAGATATCAACAGTGCTTTTTGTTTAGCCTTATAGAGAGTATCAATGTTGTAATCCCAGGTCAAAATCTATCAATCATTCTATCAATGTTGTCCTTAGCTGTGTGTCTATTACTACAGATTCTAACAGACCGTAAAAACTGAGAATAGGGGAGGCCATATTTAAATAATTTTGATGAAAACTTTGGGCATGTAGAAAAGAACTTCTATCGGTGGGTTTCACAAAAAGTTCTGTTTCAATATGACCCTCCTTCAAAGTAATCTTTACATCCAAAAATGTTACTGAGATTTCATCAATAATATAAGAAAATTTCACCAGACTAGCTGTAGCATTATGAGTATCAATTACATCAACAAATTGCTCTTTAGTGCCTGTCCAAATCATAAACTGGTCATCTATATATTGGGCATAGAATTTAATCTTGCCCGATTATACAGGAGTTAGCAAAAAACATCTAATTTTCCACCGCAAACATGATTGCGTTAGCATACGATGGGGCCACAATGGACCCTATCACTCATCCAGATGTTTGCCAAAAGAATCTCCCATTGTACAAAAATTGATTCCCACTCAGATTCATGTCTAGCAAATCCCTAAAGAATCTAATGTTCGGTCCCGTATATAACACATTATCCTGAATCAAGTCACACACCACCTGTATACCATCATCATTAGGAATGACGGTGTACAGGCTGTTGACGTCAACACTGCATAGAAAACTACCACTAGGGATATTGACAACCTTCCCCAACCGATTAAGAAATGAGGTGGTGTTCAGGATGTCCAACCACACATGGCTGAAGTACAGAGTCAATAAAAATAGAAATCGGCTGGAAAAGTGATCCACGGGAAGAGATGATAGGTCTTCCCGGTGGGGGGTTTAAACCCTTATAAATTTTTGGCAGAGTGTATAGTAGTGGTGTTACAGGATAATCAGTTGATATCATATCACATAATTTTTGAGAAATCACTCTCTAATCCACAGCCTGATTAATCTATTATCTAGATCCCTTTTTAAAGACAGGGGTAGGATCTTCAGGGAGTAAGTGGTACACATTATCATCCCTAAAATGACGCTCAATCTCTGATTTGTATACTGTAAGGTCCTGAATTACAATAGCCCCACCTTTATCAGCGGAGCGTATTATAATAGTGTACGAGGCCAGATCTTTTAGTGCCTGAAATTCATAGCCAGACAGATTATTGCAATGTTTATTCCGCTCAGGAACTCTAGGAACAACAGATCCTGTCACATCATAATCAAGCAAACGAGAAAATGTTCTGATAGTAGCATTATTACTTAATGGTTCAAAAACAGCTTTTTCATGTAATTTAAATAGCTGCCGGGGTACATCATTGTCCAATGTGGGAGGAACAGGTTGTGCTTTGGAGCCATTGAAATGTTCGTTTAATCTTAATTGCCTATGTGTGATATATATAATATATCTATGTGTTAATGGCCCTTAACCACTTTTCCTGCATATCACGTCACCAGGCTATTCGATGAGTATATCTGTTGCCAGTTGTCATTTGATGGTTAGAACACTGCTGTTACATAAGGTGTTCATTTGACTGCTGCTCCATTATACATGATGCCGGATTATACAGTGACATGCACTGATTGGAATCTTTCAACTGTATTTTTGTGATGATATATGCAAAAAATATTGTATTCAAAAAGTCATGCAAGAGGTATGCTGGGCTCTTCTCCTGTTCTTTGTAACTGGATACTAAAATATCTACTCATTATGGGACTTCAGCACCTGAACATTGTTTATATACTGTAAGTGTGTGCTATTCTTGCTTGTAAATATATAAATATATATATAATTATTATCCTTTATTTATTTGGCGCCACAAGTGTTTTGCAGCACCTTACAATGTACATAGACAACTAAGTGAACAAGAAATGAGTGACTCACAGTAGAATACAATTCAATGCAGGACAAAGGATCACTAATGCAGCAATGTGTATAAACTAGGGATGAGCGGGTTCGGATTTCCAAAATCTGAGCCCCCCCGATCCGAGCCGGGAACCGAGTCAGGCTCGGGTTTTCCCGCCTATTTCGGAACTGAAATCGAGGCAAAACATCATCATCCCAGTGTTGGATTCTCACGGGTTTTGGATTCTATAACAGGTCCTGTGATCCCCGCCATTTTTCATTCCAGCTGTGGAGCGTGCAGAGGGAGGGAGCTGGGATCTGGATCTGTTGTTTAGTACTTGTGTCACACACACTGTCACTTACTGTATAATATATACATTACATACTGGACTGGCTAGCTACTGTTAAGAGGGAGGGAGCTGTTAAAGCTGACTATAGGGGCTGGCTGGCTACTGTTGTCCAATCCAAGTCCACTCCATATATACAATACTACACACACACACTGTCACTTACTGTATAATATATACATTACATACTGGACTGGCTGGCTACTGTTAAGAGGGAGGGAGCTGTTAAAGCTGACCATAGGGGCTGGCTACTGTTGTCCAATCCAAGTCCACTCCATATATGCAATACTACATACATAGGGGCTGGCTACTGTGAAGAGGGAGGGAGCTGGGATCTGTTCCTTAGGGGCTGGCTGTAGTGCTGTGTTGTCCAGGGGGTGCTCTGTCCTTCAGGGGTGCTCTTCACCCATCCCCAGTTTGAAAATTTTTTTTTTTTTCTGTGTGCCTGTTGCACCTGTCATTGACGTAGCTGCGCAGGGGTGCTGTGCTGCTGTCTGTCAGGGGGCTGCTGCCTCTTTCAGGGGTTCACCCCCAGTGTTCCCAAAAAATAAAACCTTTTTTTGTGTGCGTGTTAGCCACACCTGTCATTGGTGTAGTTGCGCAGGGATGCTGTGTTCCTGTCTGTCAAGGGGCAGCTGCCCAAAAATCAAAATTATTTTTACAGGTGCTGCCCTGTGTGTTGTCATGGTGTAGGCCGCTGCCTGCCCTTCCTTCTTAAAAAAAGAGTGTAGGCTGCTGCCCTTCTTATTCTTACATTACAGGTGCTGTCCTGTGTGTTGTGGTGTAGGCCGCTGCCCTTCTTATTCTTACATTACAGGTGCTGTCCTGTGTGTTGTGGTGTAGGCCGCTGCCCTTCTTATTCTTCCATTACAAGTACTGTCCTGTGTGTTGTGGTGTAGGCCGCTGCCCTTCTTATTCTTACATTACAGGTGCTGTCCTGTGTGTTGTGGTGTAGGCCGCTGCCCTTCTTATTCTTGCATTACAAGTACTGTCCTGTGTGTTGTGGTGTAGGCCGCTGCCCTTCTTATTCTTACATTACAGGTGCTGTCCCGTGTGTTGTGGTGTAGGCCGCTGCCCTTCTTATTCTTACATTACAGGTGCTGTCCTGTGTGTTGTGGTGTAGGCCGCTGCCCTTCTTATTCTTACATTACAGGTGCTGTCCTGTGTGTTGTGGTGTAGGCCGCTGCCCTTCTTATTCTTGCATTACAAGTGCTGTCCTGTGTGTTGTGGTGTAGGCCGCTGCCCTTCTTATTCTTGCATTACAAGTACTGTCCTGTGTGTTGTGGTGTAGGCCGCTGCCCTTCTTATTCTTACATTACAGATGCTGTCCTGTGTTGTGGTGTAGGCCGCTGCCCTTCTTATACTTACATTACAGGTGCTGTCCTTTGTGTTTTAGTGTAGGCCGCTGCCCTTCTTATTCTTACATTACAGGTGCTGTCCTGTGTGTTGTAGTGTAGGCTGCTGCCCTTCTTATTCTTACATTACAGATGCTGTCCTGTGTGTTGTGGTGTAGGCCGCTGCCCTTCTTATTCTCACATTTCAGGTGCTGTCCTGTGTGTTGTGGTGTAGGCCGCAGCCCTTATACTTACATTACAGCTGCTGTCCTGTGTGTTGTGGTGTAGGCCGCTGCTCTTCTTCTTACATTACAGGTGCTGTCCTGTGTGTTGTGGTGTAGGCCGCTGCCCTTCTTATTCTTACATTACAGGTGCTGTCCTGTGTGTTGTGGTGTAGGCCGCTGCCCTTCTTATTCTTGCATTACAAGTACTGTCCTGTGTGTTGTGGTGTAGGCCGCTGCCCTTCTTATTCTTACATTACAGGTGCTGTCCCATGTGTTGTGGTGTAGGCCGCTGCCCTTCTTATTCTCACATTTCAGGTGCTGTCCTGTGTGTTGTGGTGTATGCCGCAGCCCTTATACTTACATTACAGGTGCTGTCCTGTGTGTTGTAGTGTAGGCCGCTGCCCTTCTTATTCTTACATTACAGGTGCTGTCCCGTGTGTTGTGGTGTAGGCCGCTGCCCTTCTTACTCTTACATTACAGGTGCTGTCCTGTGTGTTGTGGTGTAGGCCGCTGCCCTTCTTATTCTTACATTACAGGTGCTGTCCTGTGTGTTGTGGTGTAGGCCGCTGCCCTTCTTATTCTTCCATTACAAGTACTGTCCTGTGTGTTGTGGTGTAGGCCGCTGCCCTTCTTATTCTTACATTACAGGTGCTGTCCTGTGTGTTGTGGTGTAGGCCGCTGCCCTTCTTATTCTTGCATTACAAGTACTGTCCTGTGTGTTGTGGTGTAGGCCGCTGCCCTTCTTATTCTTACATTACAGGTGCTGTCCCGTGTGTTGTGGTGTAGGCCGCTGCCCTTCTTATTCTTACATTACAGGTGCTGTCCTGTGTGTTGTGGTGTAGGCCGCTGCCCTTCTTATTATTACATTACAGGTGCTGTCCTGTGTGTTGTGGTGTAGGCCGCTGCCCTTCTTATTCTTGCATTACAAGTACTGTCCTGTGTGTTGTGGTGTAGGCCGCTGCCCTTCTTATTCTTGCATTACAAGTACTGTCCTGTGTGTTGTGGTGTAGGCCGCTGCCCTTCTTATTCTTACATTACAGATGCTGTCCTGTGTGTTGTGGTGTAGGCCGCTGCCCTTCTTATACTTACATTACAGGTGCTGTCCTTTGTGTTTTAGTGTAGGCCGCTGCCCTTCTTATTCTTACATTACAGGTGCTGTCCTGTGTGTTGTAGTGTAGGCTGCTGCCCTTCTTATTCTTACATTACAGATGCTGTCCTGTGTGTTGTGGTGTAGGCCGCTGCCCTTCTTATTCTTACATTACAGGTGCTGTCCCATGTGTTGTGGTGTAGGCCGCTGCCCTTCTTATTCTCACATTTCAGGTGCTGTCCTGTGTGTTGTGGTGTATGCCGCAGCCCTTATACTTACATTACAGGTGCTGTCCTGTGTGTTGTAGTGTAGGCCGCTGCCCTTCTTAGTCTTACATTACAGGTGCTTTCCTGTGTGTTGTGGTGTAGGCCGCTGCCCTTCTTATTCTTACATTACAGGTGCTGTCCTGTGTGTTGTAGTGTAGGCCGCTGCCCTTATACTTTACAGGTGCTGTCCTTTGTGTTGTGGTATAGGCCGCTGCCCTTCCAAAAAAAAAAAACTTTTACAGGGGTTATTCACTCCATAAAAATTATGCACTCCATAAAAATAATGGAGGATAAAATAGGGGAAGATCAAGAACCACTTCCTCCTAGTGCTGAAGCTGCTGCCACTAGTCATGACATAGACGATGAAATGCCATCAACGTCGTCTGCCAAGGCCGATGCCCATTGACATAGTAGAGGTCATGTAAAATCCAAAAAGCCAAAGTTCAGTAAAATTACCTTAAAAAATAAATTTAAATCGTCTGAGGAGAAACGTAAACTTGCCAATATGCCATTTATGACACGGAGTGGCAAGGAACAGCTAAGGTCCTTCCCTATATTCATGACTAGTGGTTCAGCTTCACATGACGATGGAAGCCCTCCTCCTCCCAGAAAAATTAAAAGAATTAAGCTGGCAAAAGCACAGCAAAGAACTGTGCGTTCTTCTAAGAAGATATCACAAATCCCCAAGGAGAGTCCAAGTGTTGCGGTGGTTGCGATCCCTGACCTTCCCCACACTGGACAGGAAGCGGTGGCTCCTTCCACCATTTGCACGCCCTCTGCAAGTGCTGGAAGAAGCACCCACAGTCCACTTGCTGATATTCAATTTGATGATGTCACTGTTGAAGTACAACAGGATGAGGATATTGATGTAGCTGGTGCTGAGGAGGAAGTTGACGAGGAGGTTTCTGATGGTGATGTGGTTTGTTTAAATAAGACATCAGGGGAGACAGTTGTTGTCCATGGGATGAAAAAGCCCATCACATTTGGCAAAGGACCAAACATTCCACCTCTTTGGTCTGGAAATATTTCTATCCAAATCGGGACAACTGTCTTGTCATATGTGCCATATGTAAAGGTGGAATAAGTAGGGGTAGGGACGTTAACCACCTAGGAACAACCTCCCTTATACGTCACCTGCAGCGTGTTCATTAAAAGTTACTGTCAAGTTCAGAAACTGGCGAAGAGCGTAAGCAGTCCAGGGTCACCTAAATCCCTTTGCCCTGTTGTATCCAAGTGCATGCAAACCACACTGTCACCTCCCTCCTCGTCAATTTCCTCCTCAGTCAGGATCAGAAGTAGTCCTGCAGGCCATGTCACTGGTATGACTGACTCTCCTATCCGGGATTCCTCCGGAGGGTCCTGCATTGCTACGCCTACTGCTGCTGTTGCTGCTGGGAGTCATTCATCATCCCAGAGAGGAAGTAGGTACACCACTACTTCTTTTACTAAGCAATTGACCCTCCAACAGTCCTTAGCGAGGAGGATGAAGTACGACAGCAGTCATCCTGTTGCAAAGCGGATAACTGAGGCCTTGACAGCTATGTTGGTGTTAGACGTGTGTCCGGTATCCGCCATTAGTGCGGTGGGATTTAGACAATTGATGGAGGTAGTGTGTCCCCAGCACCAAATCCCGTCTAGATTCCACTACTAGGCAGGTGATACCGAGAATGTACAGAGACATCAGAAAAAGTGTCCTCAGTGTCCTAAAAAATGCGGTTGTACCCAATGTCCACTTAACCATGGACATGTGGAACAGGGCATACTAAGGACTATATGACTGTGACAGCCCACTGGGTAGATGTATCGCCTTATGCAGCAACAACAGCAGCATCACCAGTAGCAGCATCTTAGAAACGCCAGCTCGTTCCAAGGCAGGCTATGCTGTGTATCACCGGTTTCAGTAAGAGGCACACCACCGACAACCTCTTAGAGAAACTGAGAGAAAGCATCACCCAATGGCTTGCCCACTTACACTTTCCTGGGGATATGTGATATGACAATGCCACTAATATTGTGTGGGCATTACATCTGGGCAAATTCCAGCACGTAACATGTTTTGCTCAGACAATAAATTTGGTGGTGCAGAATTTTCTGAAAAACGACAAGGGCATGCAGCAGACTCTTTGGGTGGCCCAAAAACTTTCTGCCCACTCTCGCAATTCAGCCACTGCGTGCTGAAAACTTGAGCACCAGCAAACACTCTTGAACCTGCCCTGCCATCACCTGAAGCAAGAGGTTGTGATGCGGTGGAACTCAATCATCTATATGCTTCAGAGGATGGAGGAGCAGCAAAAGGCCATTCAAGCCTATACATCTACCTATGACCTAGGCAAAGGAAGGGGTATGCACCTGACTTAAGCGCAGTGGAGAATGATTTCCATGTTCTGCAAGGTTCTCCAGCCCTTTGAACTTGCCACATGTGAAGTCAGTTCAGACACTGCCAGCTTGAGTCAGGTCATTCCGCTCATCAGGCTTTTGCAGAAGCAGCTGGAGAAAGTGAAGGAGGAGCTAAGATGGAGCAATTCCACTCTATATGTGGGACTTGTGGATGAAGCCCTTCATTCTCTTTGCCAGGATTCGAGGCTGGTTAATCTGTTGAAATCAGACCACTACATTTTGACCACCATGTTCGATTCTAGGTTTAAAGCCTACATCGTGTCTCTCTTTCTGGTGGACACAAGCCTACAGAGGTGCAAAGATCTGCTGGTGAAAACACTGGCCCTGATTCAGAGCCGGATGCTCTGACAGAGCATTCGCTCTGAATCAGGGCCATCCTTCTTGATTTTTAGAGCGGCCTCCTAGCCGCTCATATAGCTGTGGGTGACCACCCACAGCTATAGCGAGTGGCCAGGAAGATGGTCACGATGGTCATGACCATCGCGAACATCGGGCTTGCGACGAGACCCTTGTGGTAGGGTCTCAACGCTGCAAGCCCTGGAATGCTTTCTACACTATCAGAACACCGTTTAGTAGCTAAATGCGCATGCACCTGCATGAAGTTAACTAGCGTCTTTATATCAAACCCCGCATACTCACACATTACATATTCACATACAAGGTTTCATAAGCTTTAAGGTATAAGATTTAAGTTGTTCATTTAGTATAAATGCTATGAAATAAAGATTGTTTGGTAACTAAGGTTTTATACATGCTAATTAAGCCGTGTTTGGTTTTGTACTGATGCGTACTCTTTACACAGAATTCCGGTACTATCGGTGGGGAGATCGCATCATGCATTCTTGAGTTATGGACCGCAGAAACTTCAAGCAACAAAATGTATATGATATAAATAACTGTTAGGATGTTGCATGTGGCGGGAGGGCAGAGACCCCCAGCTGTTAGAGGCTGGGTGAGTCTATTTGAACCAGCTTGTTAAATTCTCTGTAACAGATGCTTCCTCCCTGGGAACCAATGACATCAGCAACAAACTTCTCTATTGTCCGGTCTATTCTGGGGGGGTATAAATATGTGTGCTAAAACACTGGGTCTTTAGTCTTCGTGCTGAATGCTGATAGACGAGGGGTTTCTTGCTGATGCCTAACATCTGGTCCGGAAGCGCTGCGTATGTATACTGTACTTGGGTCTGTATAATTCCTTTGCGCCGAATTGTGTCTGGATCAATAGCGTTTAACTGACTGTACTTTTACTTGAATAACACTTGTGCTTTGGAACCACAGATTCCAGGTCTTAAGTCTTTATTTACTGTATGACTGCGTATGCAAATTAGCGTAATCTTTAGAAGGTATAGGCAGGATATTAGAAGGTATAGGCAGGATATTAGAAGGTATAGGAAGGAGTGTATAGAGGTTCTGATATAGTATCATTAGTTGGGGGCTCTTAGTGAAGTCACTTACCTGCTCACACGGTACATACGTCTATCGATATTTCAGCAAAGGGTGGAGTGGCCACATGCAGGGTTTACCTGCAACCGCTTTGTGCTGAAAGATCGCTATCCATCTCCGTGTGAATGAAGGAAGCTGACTAGAATCCAGGGACAAGAGAGGAAAAAGTTTGTTTTCCTCTGTTGATAGAACCTTACATTTAAAGGGGTGCCGCAGTACTGAGTACGCGGCTGAGTCACAGGTTTGCGCACAGCAAAGACGCACTTTTGTGTGCGCAGCTAAAGGTTGTCATACGGTTGTGTGGTAGCCGCATTATTGTGTATGCGACTGGTCGCACAATAGCGTATTTGTACTTCCGGTTGTGCTGCCATGTGCTTTAGATAAAGTCGTCGAGGTTTACATTTTTCAATTTTTATCAATATCTGGGTTAACGTGTATTTTTGTGCGCAGGAAAAAGTGTGCAACAGTGAGTGTTTGTTGGTAGGGGTAACTTGTTCCCGACAGTTAAAGGTACCGTATGATCTTTAAGGGCTAAGTGCTAGTCGCTCGGTAAGCAGCTTTACCGTTCTATACACAGTAGCAGGTGTACATGTTGTCTTTGTTGTAGAGAGGTGCGTGGAAGTGGCCGACATACAAACTTCCATAGGTGTGGAAGTTGCCTTAGTAAATCTTATCCGGGTGTGGAAGTTGCCTTTTTCAAAACATATCCAGGTGTGTGGGCGTCGCCGACTTAAATCGTCCACAGGTAAGTGAAAGTATCTTGATTGTCTTTCACCAGTTTAAATCTTCATTGAAAGAGTAGGATTTTGTCTCAGAATGGGAGCCGCGCAAACAGTAGAGATGTTAGACAATGATGTGCTGCTAATGGAGGCGCCGATCGGATCGGCTTGTCGTATTATGCATACTAAGTACGGTACTTATGCGATAAGGTATTGTGATGTATGGTTTAAAATGACGATGAAGAGTGTTAGACCGTTTCCCAGAATTGGTAGTTTTGATAAAAATGTATTAGATAGTTTATGGGATCACATTAGTCTGATGCACTCCCGAGAGAAAAAGGTTAAATATTATAAATGTTTAAAACTGTGGCAGCATGAAGGGGATGTGTGGCTTAAATATGTGCAAACGACGCAAACTAGCGTCGCGAGCACATTGCCAGAGAATACATCCACGACGCTAAATTGCAATACGGGCGAGCCGCCAAATGGCGCTCACGTGCAGCAAGGTAGCGTTGTGGAGAGTATTGCCAGCAGTTCACGCTCACCTCCCCCACCTTATGTGGATGGAGGTGCAAGTAGTTACCAAAAATACTCATAAAAATGTAACAAGCAATTTGTACCCTCTCTTAAGCAACCATAAAGAAAATGTTTATGATGTGGATGATGAGCCTATTGTAATGTCTGATATTTCCCATGCAATGCAGATGATTGATGCTGCATCACCACAATCACGAGTGGTGCCGCCATCTCCATTGGTAACAGCAAGGGAAGTGTTACCCTCTGCACCCATAGAGGAAGTTGTTCATACCATACGTAGCAGCAGCAGACTAAACCCCCAGCCAGGTAACCAGGTCAAAGGTAGCAGCGCTGCCGGTCTGCATCCAATTCGGACAATAACCATTCCAAATGGAAATGCAGATGCGAACGGTATAGTGCCCATGAGGGAAGTAGTAATGCATTGTCCATGGACAAGAGCAGAACTAAATTCCATCATAAATGGTTTCCCCAATCCCAAAAAGGAACTAGCCAAATATCAAACTTTTTTTGAGAAATTTGGGTAGTTCACATGAGCCCACTAATAAAGATTGGCGTGTAGTGTTAAGGGCCTGTCTACCACGCAATACTGACGTGACAAAATTTATCACGGATTGTGTATTGGATGGTGACGTTCCCTTAACCGACCAAGTAAGCCAAGGTAACATTTCCCGCATTGTAACTCAATTGGGTATATATTTTCCAGTAGTAGTTAACTGGAACAAAATTTTCACCGTTAAGCAAAAGGAGAGTGAATCTGCAGAAGATTATTGTGACCGGGCACTGCAGGCTATCACCCAGTACACTGGGATAGAGGATATTAAAGATAGCACTCACCACAGGGGAATGATAGTCACGGTACTCGTGGACGGTGTGAAAGAGAGTTTAAAAACCCAGGTTCAGACCTCACAGCCTGGCTGGCGGGGACTCACAATAGATACCCTCATAGAAACCGCCATCGAACATGATAAAAACATCTCAAAGAAGAGAGAAGCCCAGAGCAAAAAACTAATGGCTGTCAGTATCCAAGCTCTGGAGGGAATGATGGTAACATCACAGCCAACAGACACACTTGCACACACACTTACATCTGAACAAGTATGTGCCCTCACTAACCCCACGCAACCTGGTCAGTGATAAAATCTCCCGTTAATTTACAGGTGACCAATGAGACAGTACCAACAATGGATGTAACAGGTAAAGTGGAACATTATCCATTAACAAAGTCCACAGAGGTTACTATTGGGCCGTTGAATACTAGGCATTGTTTCCTCCTGGCTGCTGCGGCTCCTACCTTCTTGCTGGGAAGAGACTTGTTATGTAAGATGGGATGTGTTATATACTGCACCCCTGATGGTGTATTTTTAGATATCCCAGAGAGAGTTGCACACGAGGTGCGGGATATGTTGGACACACCCCAAAGGATAATGTATCACTCTACAAGTTTAAATGAAAATCCATCCCAGGTAGATGAAATGTTGTCCCAGATTCCCTTTGGACTAAGGATGGACAGGACACTGGATTAATGGCAAACATAAGCCCTGTAATGGTAGATTTAAAAGGCGGTAGGCAAGCTCGAAAAATTCCCCAGTACCCACTAAAACAGGAGGTAGAATTAGTTTTTCCAATAATTGAGCGATTATTGAAACAGGGAATTTTATTTCGTACAGCTAGTATAGCCAACATTCCCATTTTTCCAGTGAAAAAGAGAGGTGGGAGGGGTTATAGGCTGGTACAAGACCTTACAGGTGTTAATAAGGTAGTAGAGAGCCAATTCCCTGTAGTGCCAAATCCAGCTGTCTTCCTGATGCAGATCCCACCAAATGCAACCCATTTCACTGTCATTGACCTCTGTTCTGCTTTCTTCTCTGTGCCTCTCCATCCTTACTGTCAGTATCTATTCACATTTACATACAGAGGTTTACAATACACATGGACACGGTTACCCCAAGGTTTCATAGACAGCCCCAGTATCTTCTCCCAGGCATTGCACGACTGTTTACAATCTTTCCAACCTGCCAATGGATCTGTTCTAATTCAATATGTGGATGATTTATTGCTATGTTCTGACTCATTTATATCATGTTTAAATGATACTAAACTTTTGTTACTTCATCTCTCGCATACAGGACACAAGGTGACTAAGGACAAACTACAGCCGTGCCAATTCAGAGTAAAATTTTTGGGACACTGCCTAACCCAGGGTTTACGACATCTTACAATGGATAGAATCCAGGCCATACAAAACATGACACTGCCGCAGAATCAACAGCAAATTCGTACCTTCTTGGGAATGTGTGGATACTGTAAAACGTGGATCCCAGGTTTTTCTATTTTGGCCTTACCTTTACAGGAATTAGTCTCTTCCTCAAAGCCCGATCGTGTCGTACACACAGAGGAATCAGAGCAGGCTTTCCTTAATCTTAAGGATAGTCTGACAAAAGCTCCTGCATTGGGAATACCTGATTATGAAAAACCTTTTGATTTGTATTGTACGGAAGCCGATGGTTGTGCTGCAGGTGTCCTTACACAAAAACATGGTGATGCCAGTAGGCCTGTAGCATACTACAGTTCCCAATTGGACACTGTGGCAAGATCACTCCCCACCTGTTTGAGAAGTGTAGCAGCTACCGCTCTATTGGTGAGTAAAAGTGAGGACGTAGTATTTGGTCATGATATGATTGTCTACACTCCCCATGCTGTATCTGCTCTGTTGAACCCAGCTCAAACCAGATACGTCTCTTCAGCTAGGTTTACCAAATGGAAACTAGCTCTAATCGCACCCGCAAACATTACTGTTAAACATAGCAGCACACTGAATCCAGCAACGTATTTACCATATGTACAACATGATGTACAAAGGGTGGAAGGAGTTGCTGGCGGGAGGTGAGTTCAGCGAACATAATGATACGCGCGATTGTATGACATATCTGAATCACACCTTTACTGCTAGACCTGACATACATGATACACCTTTAGAGAATGTGGATGTGACCTTTTATACAGATGGGAGTTGTCATAGACAAACAGACACAGGTGAATTATGTACAGGTTATGCTGTTGTAAATGACACAGACATCATAGAAGCTAAGCCTCTTGGTCCTCCTCACTCAGCCCAGGTGGCAGAGTTAGTAGCACTTACTAGAGAGTGAGATGGGGCAGCAGGCAAATCTGCTAACATTTACACTGACTCGAGGTATGCGTTCGGGGTGGTGCACAATTTTGGGACTCTATTGCATCTGAGAAATTTTATGACAGCAGCAGGCACACCAGTTGCACATTCCCGACATATAAAACAGCTTTTAGAAGCAATCCAACTGCCCAAAGCGGTGGCAGTAATTAAATGTAAAGCCCATACATGTGAGGATGATCCAGTGTCACTGGGCAACAACAGAGCCGATGAAGCTGCAAAATGGGCAGCAGGGTTAAAAATGTTTTCTCCAACTGAAAAAATTATGTCTTTCCAAACAATTGATATGCTGAAATTAATTGAGATGCAAAATTTGTGTTCAATTCAGGAAAAATCCATTTGGAAGTCCAAGGGAAGGCAAGAGTCCTTCTGGCTCTGGAGGGACGGACAAGGAAAGCCAGTAGCCCCCAATACATATTACCCCAGCCTGGCTGAGGCAGCACATGGTCTGACTCATCTGGGTAAACAAGGTATGTGCAAGTTGGTGAGGGCATACTGGTGCGCACCAGGTTTTTCTTCACAAGCAGAAAAGATAGCAATGTCCTGTCTGACCTGCTTGAGGAAGAACATAGGGAAAGTGATCCCTACCGAACCGTCCCACATTCCACCGACTGATGGACCTTTCCAGGTGATACAAATTGATTTCATCCAATTACCACCCTGCAGGAACCTTAAGTATGTATTAGTGTGCACAGACGTATTTTCTAACAGGGTTGAGGCCTACCCAACGGCCACTAATACTGCTGCGTTTACTGCCAAGAAAATAGTTCAGGAATTTGTATGCAGGTACGGTATCCCTAAAATCATTGAGTGATATGGGTACTCATTTCACAGGTGATGTTTTTCAAAATATGTGTAAGCTGATGGGTATTAATAGCCGACTTCATACCCCCTACCGACCGCAAGCCAGTGCCAAGGTAGAGAGGATGAATGGGACTATTAAAAATAAGTTAAGTAAAATCATGGAAGAGACTGGACTAGGATGGCCAGAAGCGTTACCTTTGGTCCTACATAGCATAAGGACCACTCCTAGACCTCCTCTGAATCTGTCCCCATTTGAAATATTGTTCGGTAGACAACCTCATTTGATCATAAGTCCACAGGAAGACCTGAAGGGTAACAACGAGGTAACTGTAAAGTATCTTATATCAATGAGTAAGCAGTTAAAGCAACAGCAGCAGAAACTGAAATTGTTGTCTAATGATATCCCTGAAACTAACTGTCATGATGTTGAACCAGGAGAATATGTAATGATCAGAAATTTCTTGCGTTCAGGTTGTTTGACTGATCGGTGGGAAGGTCCGTACCAGGTGCTGCTGACGAGTACTACATCTTTGAAGGTGGCCGAGAGAGATACCTGGGTCCATTCCACTCACTGCAAAAAGGTCAATCAACCGGTGGAGAAACAAGTCGGAGACAAGGCTGATAGTGTGGACCTGTCGCTCGCGAGCTTGTTCCGGGAGTAAGGAAAAGGTTGTAGTGAGATACCTGAACTAAAAGAAACTTGCAGGTTTTGTTGTGACAATGGACGGGCCTGCTGTGTTCATTTTCATATTCTCTTTTAGAGTGTTCACCATCTTGGTCGGTCCGGGAATATCCAGTTTCTGTGATGGGAGACCGATCGAGGAAATGGGAGCTGATGGCAGTGCTGATGGAGTGGAGTCAGGAGGAGTGCAATGCCAATCAGGGGAGTGTCTGACCGATCTTAGTATTGTTATTGTTAAGAGAGCTGTCATTCCGGATACACGGGGAAGGTGTGGAGGTTTATCGTCTGAAGATTCCTGTATTTGTGAGCTATGTGGTTCCCTAGTTGATGAGAACTGTATCCAATGGTGCCAACCTAAATATAACCCGTACTGGGGTGGGTATCCTTTAGAGGATTATCATAGCATAGTAGGCAAAGTGTTAAATCAAACTGATTGCTGGGTATGTTCACATGTGCCACAGGGACAGCATAATGTAGGGTTGGTGTCATTTCCACTGAATATCACGGCAATTTTAGAATTACAAAAAGGGAAAACATTGGATGGAAAATTTCTGTCATCCAAACCACCTCATTTGAAACTCTATCAATTCCAAGTAGATAGATCACTTTTGTGTTTAAACATAACCAACCCCAATAAACCCGGGAGTTGGGAAGTGATGGGGAATAATCGGACGATGACCTTCTCACAAAGAGCTGATAATGAGTCCATAAACCATGATCTGTTACGCTCAATTAAATCTGATGGGAAACATTTTAGGTATAGGTATACATTGAGTAACATCAAAGAAATTATTGGTAAGGTGCCAAATGGTTATTGTGCTAAAATAATACAGCCAGAAACTTGCATGTACCAGATGGAAGACCCAGAAATAGGATTGTCTGCAAGGGAAATGTGCTTAATGATAATGATGCATACCATTCCCCCTGATAATGTATATTTCATCTGTGGAACAAAAATGTATAAATGGCTCTCCCCGAGTTCCGAAGGTTTGTGTTACCTGGGAAGAGTAGTCCCAGAAGTTATAACCCTCACACATGTTGAAATGCTTGGTATACATAAAATCACACAGTCACCATATCTTCACACACAATATGAACACAGAGGCAAAAGAAATATGATACCTGGTGATGTGCATAAAGCCACTCAGTTAATCAGTGAGACAACTGGCTTTCAAGTTTTAGTCGCATTGGATCCCACCAGGATTGCTCGGGGTACACTAAATTTTAGGTATATTCAGGAACTTGCTAAATTGATAATATCACCGAGATGTATGATGACACATTCAGGTATACAGGGAGAGAATTGCAAGCGTACAAGAAAGAACTGGTGCAACACAGGCTAGTTTTGAATTATTTAACTGCTGTTACTGGAGGGTATTGCATAACGTTAGCCACCCAGTTCGGAGTAAAATGTTGCACCTATGTCACCAATGATACCAGCGACCCCAAGGAGGTGATAGACCGAAAGATGGATGAAATTCTGCAGCTAAAATGGGAGTTTCGTAAGAACCATAACGCTTCAGTGGCTGAAGTAGGGGAAGAGATAGAAGGATGGGTTTCATGGCTGAACCCAGTAAAATGGTTCTAAGGTCTAGGGGAATGGGTCCAGGAAGTGATCACCAGCATAGGCAAATTCTTGATTCTTATACTAATTGTCATCATAATAATTGGCATATGTGTCCGGTGTGTTCCTATTGTGTTGAAGTGCGGAAAATGTAAAAATAGAGTAAAACACAAGAACAAAACTATGATGGTGGTCAGTAATGACAATATGAATACCGAGGTATATATAGAACTGCATTACAACCCTGAACTAGGAAATACCACCATTTGATGTATTATATTTAGACGTGCATAGAATGTATTATTGAAATGTTATTTTTAGAACACCTCAGATAATGTAAAGTCTCAATTCCCCTTCAAGACTGCTTTTATAAGACTGGTGCCAAAAAATGGTACTAATTAACACTTCTTAATAACATAGTTGAAGAGTATCAGGTGTGTGTAATTGGTGACTCCGGGTTCGGCAACATTACATGGTTAGACACAGTACAAAAGACAAACAATATATATAGTGAATAAAGTATTAGGAAGTAAGGATAAGGAATTATATATAGTTTTGTTAAAGAACACAATTGAAGTTCAGTTCTTCATTCAAACCCAAAGGTGATAGAGTTTGTAGATTATATATCCAGCGGCTTTCACCCTGTAATAGATGTTTATTTCGATCTCCACCTCTTGGTAATGGAGGTATGTGGTCAATAGGCAACTTTAAAATCCAATGGATGATGATTACTTTCAACAAAATGTCTGGCAACCGGTGGAGTATTTCCATCAATGATCTGAAATGCTTTACGTATAGAGGACCTATGTAGCGCAATACGTTCTTTCAGCAATATGACTTTTGCCCACATATAGGTGGTTACATGGGATTTTGATAATATATATTATAAATTTACTTTCACAATTGAGACACTGGTTCATTTTAAATAGTTTCTTAGTTTTGGGGTCCTCAATATGGTCACACGTGAGTAGAAATTGCAGTTAATGCATCCCGAGCACCGGAATACACCTCTCTTTAAGGATAGCCAGGTTCTAGGGCTCTTAATGCTGATATTGGACCAGGTGATGATATCTTTTATGTTATTACTTCTTTGTAGCTGAAGAGTGGTGGATTTTTACAGCATTCAGATAAAAAAAGATCCGTTTGCACTATATGCCAATGGCGTAGCACTGCACTTTTGATAATTGGTGAACTGTTTGAAAAAAATAGTATTAAAAACCAGTCTCTCAGATTTTTTATTATTGTCAACTGTTTTGCTGCTATCAAGTAAAGTTCTTCTGTCAAACTGTATACATTTCTGTATGGCCTCTTGGATTTCATTTGGATCATAGCCCCAGTTGATAAATTTCTTGCCCATTTCGTTTAGAGCATCTGATTGATTTCTATTAGAAGTTATGCGGACCACACAGAGAAGTTGTGAGTAAGATAGACCTCTTTTAAGAGGTGAAGGATGAAAGCTATCCGCTGATGAAAGATTATTTTTGACAGTTTTCTTTGAAAAGACAGAGGTCTCTAGTACACCAGTTGACACATCTATGTTCACATCTAGATAGCTGATAATCTGTGAGCTGAAATCTATGGTAAATCTAATAGTACTCTTAACTGTATTCAATTCATCCACAAATTTGAGGAGATTTTGCTTACCACCAGTCCACACCATGAAGATATCATCAATATACCGCACATAAAAACGAATATATTTGGCAAAATGATGGGACATAATGTACTTTTTTTCATAAACGTACATAAATTTGCATATGCTGGGGCCATATTTGAGCCCATCGCGGTGCCACGGTGCTGTAGGTGGAAGGTATTATCAAATAAAAAATAGTTCTAATGAAGGATTATGTCAATAAGTAAAATAACAAAATCGACCGGTGGACCTTCATAGTGTGGACTAGTGATTATATCTCTGATGGCCTGCATGCCATCTTCATGTGGGATATTGGTATAAAGATAAACAATATCCAACATAACTAGTAATACATCATTTGATGGTAGTATGAATTCTTCAACATATTTAAAAAATGTGTGGTGTCTTGTATATAGTATTCAGTATTCTGAATCAGTGGCTGCAGTAGAAAATCAACATATTGGGAAAGAGGTTGGCATAGAAAATCTTGAGAGGAAATTATCGGCCTGCCAGGTGGATTGACTAGGGACTTGTGTATCTTGGGTAAGATATATAGCAGGAGGATGACAGGATGTTCTTGAATTAGGTATCTGGAAGTGCTTTCATCAATCCAAAAATTAGTTAAACCCATATTGATGATATTATCAATATCTTTTTTTATATTTCCATGTGAGGTCAATTTATATATAAATGTGTGTCTAATAATATATATATATTATACTGTGTATGTATATATATATATATATATATATATATATATGTGTATATGTATATATTTAGAGATACTAAAAAATTGAAGCAGCACTCATAAAACACTATTGCGGTGCCCAGTCCACAGTAAAATTATGAAAATCACCCACACTTTCAAATGAAAGGAAGGTTTATTTGTATCAGAACAGTTATGATACAGATGCAGACCTAAAGTATTTACGGTTTCTATTTCCCTCCTTCACCTCTGTAGTAACACATTATCCCT
This sequence comes from Taudactylus pleione, assembly GCA_031769625.1. Taxonomy (NCBI): domain Eukaryota; kingdom Metazoa; phylum Chordata; class Amphibia; order Anura; family Myobatrachidae; genus Taudactylus; species Taudactylus pleione. Next base: position 737,786 of record JAUIMM010000813.1, read on the forward strand.
GCTCCCTCTTGTAGTAACACATTCTCTTCCCTTGCCCATGTTGGAACACATTCTCTTCCTTCAATCCTTGGTAACACATTTGACTTTCCCCTCCCTCACCTGTGTAGTAACACATTTCCCTCCCATACCTGTGTAGTAACATATTCCTCTCTCACTGCTGTTGTAACATGTTTTCCTCCCTCGCCTCGTAGTAACACATTCTTTTCCCATATTATTTAAATAGAGGAGCCACACCAACTGCCAGTGTTGTTTGGCAGCACGTGGGATAACAGTTGGTATTTGAATACTGAACTGTGCTGCAGCCATGATGAGACAGGCAGGACATTGCACAGGGGGAGGCAACATTTTAGCCATTTTTACCCCATTAATGCCAAGCCCAACCCTCTGGACCTAGAAATTTGAAATTTGGCCAGTATATTCCTTCCATGACTTAAGCATCCACTAAGCAGGAATTTTTTAAATTCGACCCTTTAAGGGAGTGAAAAGTGGTAAAATGTTTCCTCTCGACTGAGGTGATTGGGTAACAAAGCAACATGTCCCAAGTGCTGTGGGCTTTAAGCTCATTGTCTGGGTCAAGTGGCAGCTTCAGCGGTGGGTCTGCAACGCAGTCCAATATTCAAAAAGAGGAGCCACACCAACTGCCAGTGATGTTTGCCAGCATTTGGGGTGACAGTTGGTGTGGCTCCCCTATTTGAATATTGGAGTGCGCTGTAGCCCCATCTTTGGAGTTGCCACTGCTAAGGACTAGGTTTTTTTCCATTTGGATACTTCATTTGCTTTGAATTTTCCCAAACTTGGCAATTGAGTTTTTGAATGTTAAATGGGAGATGGTGCCTCACACCATTGTCCCCATTACAGGAGATGGAGCCTGTCTCCTCCCTCTCCTGTCTCATGTATAACACTCAGCTAATGACTATGGAGGTGCATGAACTAATTGTGAGGCACATGGTGGACAACTTGGAGGAGTTCTCAATCATGTCCCATGACAGCAAGGGAAAAAATTACACCAGCTCCGCTGAGTACTTCCTTGACATGTCTTAACCCTTTACTTATGGTGGTTTATGCAAACTGGTTGTGGCTGGGCAACTGCTCCAGTTCATCTTAGAGGTTTATGGCTCTTAAGCTTGATACTAGCACCAGGGCCAGCCCGAGCCTAATTTTTTAGTAAGCGGATATAGATTTTGGCGCCCCCTAGTGAAACAATCCAAATTTTTCAGCACGAGAAAAAGGCTATTTAATTGTACAACCTTTCCCCGTGCAGCATGGATTATTGATGGTGATTAGTCATGGGGGAAACCCTGCAGCTAATTGAATACCCCCCATTGGCTACGCATAAAAAAAAACATATTAGCCCCCATGTGAAAATAATTGTGCTTTTATGCTTTGCAAAAAAAAACCAAAAAAACACATAGACCCCACATGAAAATAATTAAAAACACACATATGCCCCCACATGAATATTAAGGATACTGGATTTCAACCTCTATACGCACCTACCTATACCTTCTAAACCCTGTCTATAAACCTCTAAAATTTACGCTATTTGCGTACACAGTCATACAGTAAAAATAAAGACTTTAGACCTTGAACATGTTTCCAAAGCACAAAGTATTATTCAAATAAAGTACAGTCAGTTACACGCTGTGATCTAAGTACAATTTAGCGCAAAGAATTATACAGACCCAAGATACAGTTATACATTACGCACGCGGTCTGGACCAGATACCAGCATCAGCAAGAAACCTCCATCAATCAGCAAACAGCAAGAAGACTCCAGACTGGGGTCACAATACACACATTTATACTCTCACAGAAACAGACAACACAAAAGAGGGGTTTGTTGCTAATCCCATTGGTTCTCAGTGCAGGTGCATCTGTTACAGGGTATTTAACAGATTGGTTCAAATGAACACAGAACAGCCTCTAACAGCAACCTGCCGCCTCTATTTCCCCTGCATGCAAATCTAGGCTGTTGGTTTCACAAAATAGATTTTGGTGCTTTATATCTCTACGGTCCATAAGTTGAGAATGCATGTTGCGATCTTCATACCGATGATACCGGGAAGCTGTTGAAGAAATGCAGATCAATACAATACCAAACACGGCTTACTTATCACGTATTAAACCTTAGATACCAAAATAGTCTTTATTTCACAGCATTTGTAATAAATGTATAAAACTTGGATCTTATACTTTAAAGCTATGGAACCTTTTATGTGAGTGTGCATTATGTAAGTATTAGGGGTTTGGGAAAAACCGCTAGTTAGGTTTATCTGATTTGGGGCAGATGTGCACGCATACAGCTAATAAACAGCGTTCGCATGCAGGATATTGTGCATTCGCTAATGTGCGTCATGTTAGCAGCGCAACTGTGCATAATGTGCAGTGTTTGCGCATGAGATTCTATTTATGATGGATTTAATATAACTAACATGACTGAAGCAAACCCTCATATGGAGATGGTGGCAACACTTGGGCTTGTCGTGGTGCCGCATATAACATGTGTACAGCATGGGAAACGGCAGACATAACAATAGGCTCATCATCCACATCATAAACATTTTCTTTATGGTTACTTAAGAGAGAGTACAAATTGCTTGTTACATTTTTATGAGTTTTTTCAATAACTGTACCTGCACCCCCATCCACATAAGGTGGCGGTGGTGCGCGTGAAGTACTGGCAATACCTTCCACAATGCTACTTTGGCGCACGTGCGCCATTTTGTGGCTCACACGCATTGCAATTTAGCGCCACGGGTGTATTTTCTGGCAATGCGTTCGCAACGCTAGTTTGTGTCGCTTGCACATTTTTAAGCCACGCATCTCCTTCATGCTGCCACAACTTTAAACATTCATAATATTTTACTTTTTTTCTCTAAAGAGCGCATCAGACGGATGTGATCCCGGACATTATCTAATACATCTTTATCAAAACTACCAATTCTGGGAAACGGTCTAACACTCTTCATCGTTATTTTAAACCATACGTCTCAATACCTTATTGCATAAGTACCGTATTTAGTATGCATAATACGATGGGCCGAACCAAGCGGCGCTTCCATTAGCAGCACATCATTGTCTAACATTTCTATTGTTTGCGTGGCTCCCATCTTGGGACAACTTTTCAATAAAAATTTAAACTGGTGAAAGACAATTAAGATACTTTCACTTACCTGCGGATGCCTTTGAAAAAGGGTGTATCCGCAAACCCTATGGAGGACTTCTAGACGCTTCCACTCCCCTACGGAAGTAAAGGCCGCTTCCGCTCAGCAATCCCTTTTTGACTACCTTTCAACTGCTAGGGGGCAGCAAAGTACCCTTTGTGTTCCAGTTGATTTCGTCCACCCTCTCACCAGCTCACAATCACAATTTAACCAAAATTATGTGGTTCAATTATAGTGTTCAAATAAAGCCTAAAGGTGCCCACACATATACCGATGTGCTCACGATACGATTTTATGGCCAATTTCCTCATGAACTTTCACGGGAGCTCCCTTGCCGTCGTGATCACGATTTGGGAAAAAAGACACCCAATCTGTCTTACGATCTCACGATCTATCGGATCGTACGCTTCGTGAGATTGGACATAACAAATCGTGAGTTGAAAAAAAAAAAAAAACAGGCTCTTGACTATTGGTGGGAAATTTAAATAGCCATAACAATGGGAGGGGCTATCTAGGGAGTATAAACAGCAGGAACCCTTTAAACTCTGTGTACATTCTGCTCTGCTACTAGATGATGCTAGGTGTATTCCTGCTGAATCCTGTACATTGCTACTGTGCTCTTTGTATTTGGCTTGCCTTATACAAAGTTTATTCTACCTGCAAGTGTGTGCTACCTACCTGCATTCTATCCTGTTCCTGAATTCTGTACTGATGCATCCCTATCAGTATAAAGTGTTGGTCGCTGAAGCCGGGGTCCGGGAGATTAGGAAGAGGGCCCATCGAAGAAGGACGAGAGCATGCTGGACCAAGGAGTGGCTGCTACAAAGGGATACCCGCTCTCACATGTCCCTGCTGATAGAGATCAAGGAGAACAACCCGGATGACTATCGGAACTACCTGCGCATGGATGACGCCAGCTTCCAAGAATTGCTGCATCTGGTGACCCCCCACATCAAGAGACAGGACACAAGGTTGCGGAGGGCAATCCCTGCTGAAGACAGACTGGTGGCTACCCTGAGATACCTGGCTACAGGAAGGTCACTGGAAGACCTAAAGTTTGGGACACTCATCTCACCTCAGTCCTTGGGCGTCATCATTCCGGAGACCTGCAAAGCCATCGTAAAAGTGCTACAGTACCAGTATTGCAAGGTAAGTTAAAAAAAAACACCACACATTGGTTTCTTGTGCAAAGAAAAAATTTTATATTTATTTTTTACTCAACATAAAGCAAGAAATTGCCTTCTTTTAGTACAATGTGCACTGAACTGCAGGCAACTGAAAGTGTGCACTAAACTGTGTGCAAAATACTTTTTTATTACAACTTTACAAAAGAACATTATCACCAAATTTTATGAATCCCAATAGGTAGCTGGCTGTATGTGATAGGGTGGGTCAGACGCCAGTTTGAACAGGCCAATACACACATGGCACAAGTACACATTGTGGCCCCGGCTTCCAGCTATGTGTACTTGTGCCATGTGCGTAGTGACCTTGTTCAAATGGCGTCATCACCACCCTATCCCATGCAGCAAGCACCGATTGGAATTCATAAAATTTGGTGACATTAAAAGCAAGACAAAAAAACAACCAAATTAAATATCACCAAATTTTATGAATCCCAATAGGTAGCCGGCTGTATGTGATAGGGTGGGTCAGACGCCAGTTTGAACAGGCCAATACACACATGGCCAAGTACACATTGTGGCCCCGGCTTCCAGCTATGTGTACTTGTGCCATGTGCGTAGTGACCTTGTTCAAATGGCGTCATCACCACCCTATCCCATGCAGCAAGCACCGATTGGAATTCATAAAATTTGGTGATATTACAATATAGAAAAAATTTACATCTCTGTATATTGGGGCGACTCATCTGCTGCATCCAGCAGAGCATTATACAAGGTGGTGCTGGTGCTTGGGGTGCTTGGTGGGGGAGTAATATCTAACTGGGCAGGGGGGGGGCGGACATACCTATTTGGGGCAGGGGAAAATAGCATTGGATCTGCAATGTATGTCGAATTTGAGATATTTTTGCTCATACAGCGACTCAAGAGGTCGTAGTTTAACCGTAAAAAATTTCGTTGGATATCTGCATCCAGATTTCTCAATGTGCTGTTCACATGAGCTGTGAAATCATCAATTGCATCTGGGGGTTTCTGCAGCAGACATTCTGCGTTTTGTAAAAAATGGTCCTCTCATTCTGTAAAATTCTCCTTTCTGCCTTTTTTTTTCTTTTTTTGGGGTTGTTGCGAAGATGAGGGTCCAGGTGGAACTTGACTTTCCACTTGTGTGCTATTCTCTGGATCACTGTCGCCACCGAGCAGACTGAGGTCCGGTGTTGATGTTAAATCAGGGTCTTGGGTGGGAGTCTATATAGGGAAAAAAGATATAAAAAATATTATAGTCATGTTTTAACATCTTTTTTCCTATTTTTACAGTTTCCTAACACCGTGGAGGAGTGGACCAGTATTGCGGAAGATTTTGAACAACGTTGGAATTTCCCTAACTGCGGAGGAGCCATCGATGGGAAACACATCCGCATCAACCCACCTGCCAACACCGGATCATATTACTACAACTACAAAGGATTCTTCAGCATCGTTCTCATGGCAGTGGTGAATGCCAACTACGAATTTCTGTTTGTGGATATCGGCAAGAATGGGCGTGCTTCAGATGGTGGGTCCTTCAAAAAGACGGCTTTCTACCAGAGACTCGCCAACAAAACCCTCAACCTGCCCTCACTGGACCAGACAAAGCACGGCCTAAATTAAATTTTCGTTACAGACGAGGCTTTTGCATTACATGAACATGTGATGAAGCCATTTGCACACAGGGGCCTGACCAGAGAGAAAAGGATATACAACTACCGTCTATCCCGGGCACGGCGCATTGTGGAAAATGCGTTTGGAATAATGAGCAACCGCTTCCGCATTTTCCACACCACCATCAATCTACATGTGGAGAAGATAGACTGGGTCGTGATGGCGTGCTGTGTGCTGCACAACTTTCTGCGAAGAAAATCTACTCAACGAGGACCAGTCCCAGCTAGACCAGAAGATGTAGGACCCCTGGAGGACATTGAACATTTGACATCTGTGTCTGCACCAACAACTACAACAACATCCACCGCACTTGCCAAAGAAGTGAGGGAGGAGTACATGACCTATTTCAATGGACCAGGTGCTGTACCATGGCAGGAGGACTATCTGTGAACTACTGACTAAATTGGACATTTGGGATTTAACAACAAAAACATTAAGGATTTTGGTTTAAACTGTGTCACTACTTACCAAGACTTCTGCAACCTCCTCATCTCCCTCATGCTCAGACATGAAGATGATTGATTCCCTTTGAGGCTCTTGTTCACTGATGAATTACATAATTTGGTAGTACCTCAGTGCAGGAGTATATATTTCATCTGTAGCCGCTCCTGATTTTTTGGAGTCATCCACCTTCTTTTTTTCTTTGATGTATACTGTCCTGAGATTTTGTATCTTTTGCCGTACAGTTTTCAGGTCTGCATCAGATATGTATTTTTTTGTATACACCAACAGTTCCTCGAGTGCGGCCAACTTCTGCGACTTATTGTGGTACTTCCAAGAACTGATCTTCCACACAGTCTTTCGAGTGCAGGATTTCAATGAATCCTGTAATGAATTCACGTTCTGAATCCATGGACATTATCTATGAATAAGAAAAAAAAGGACATTTAAATATTTGTGTATATAGTTTTGTAAAATGTAATGTTGTTATAGTTCACATTTTTAATGTTTTAATATTTTCTTTTTTACAGGTTTTTAAAGGTTTGTTATGGTATTCTAATCATGTTTTCTTTTACAGGAATGTTATGTGTTTATTGCTTGGTAATATAATGTTTTTCTTTGACAGTATGGGTTTTCCACCTTTGGGCCTGTCGTTGTGGTAGAACTACAGATCCCAGGATGCCCTAAAAACAGTTTCAAAGGTGGGTTGCAGGTCATCCTGGGATCTGTAGTTCCACAGCAGCTGGAGACCGAAAGGTAGAAGACCCCCAGCTTGAAATGTGTGTTTTTAAATGTAATGTATGGTGTTTTTTTGTAAAAAACGTGTTTATTTATTTATTTGAGGTATTACACACATTGGTGGGTAGTGGGGGAGCTTAATGCATGACCCAGCCACCGCCCGCCTCAATACGGCGGGCGGTGGCTGGGTCATGCATTTATTGCCTGGGGGCACACATTGGTGGGCAGTGGGGGAGCTTAATGCATGACCCAGCCACCGCCCGCCTCAATACGGCGGGCGGTGGCTGGGTCATGCATTTATTGCCTGGGGGCACACATTGGTGGGCAGTGGGGGAGCTTAATGCATGACCCAGCCACCGCCCGCCTCAATACGGCGGGCGGTGGCTGGGTCATGCATTTATTGCCTGGGGGCACACATTGGTGGGCAGTGGGGGAGCTTAATGCATGACCCAGCCACCGCCCGCCTCAATACGGCGGGCGGTGGCTGGGTCATGCATTTATTGCCTGGGGGCACACATTGGTGGGCAGTGGGGGAGCTTAATGCATGACCCAGCCACCGCCCGCCTCAATACGGTGGGCGGTGGCTGGGTCATGCATTTATTGCCTGAAGGCACACATTGGTGGGCAGTGGGGGAGCTTAATGCATGACCCAGCCACCGCCCGCCTCAATACGGTGGGCGGTGGCTAGGTCATGCATTTATTGCCTGGAGGCACACATTGGTGGGCTAGGTCATGCATTTATTGCCTGGAGGCACACATATAGGTCCACATTGGAGAGACTATGAACATAGCGGACTTTCGGTTGGCCCCACTGGCCTCCACGGCAACCTAACTGCCACGGCAGGAGACAACTTGGGAGTCTAAACATCACCCCCGTTTTAGTGAGCTGTACGGACCTAAGAGGGTATTACACCACGGCATACTCACCCACGTCTGTGTTTCCTACTCTCCTACTCCAGTGACAACAGGTAGAGACTATTGGAACTTTCACCTGGTGCCCTGTGGATAAGATACTGCAGAGCCTCAATTAGGGTGAGACATTTACCTTCTATTGTTCCCCATTTCTGGTCTCAATTGCATGAAGGTATTCATTGCAATAACATCCACCCCATATATCAATATTATATATGGGGTGGGATAATTATATCCCATATTGATCAGGATTATTCTTTTTATATGTACCATTCATGTGCACAAATGTTTTATTATATTAATTAAATTTTGTTGTCTATCAGCGCTAGACTGTGTTTTCTCTATTTCCAATTTTTAGTAGGTTGCAGATCCCACTTTGTGTAGCAGCTTAGTAGCACAACTTTATTATCACACAGATCTCAGTGCGCACTTTGGGCCTGATTCAGACCCACTCGCGAGCGGCTGTCCGCTCGCAAGTGGGTCGATGTTATGCACTGAGCATGCGCACGACGGAGGGAGCTCCGTCGTGCGCATGCGCCAGACGCGACGAGCGAAGGAAAGTCCTTCGCTCGTTGTGTCCGATCAAAGGGGGCGTGCTGTCATTGTTGATTGACAGCACGCCCCCTTTGGTGGGCGTGCCGGGGGCGTGCCTCCCTGACGGGGGCGTTCCCACGGGAACGCCTCCCGTCAGAAGCCGGCCCACTGACATCACTAGTGATGTCAGTGGGAGTGATTTTGGCTCTGATAGAGCCAAAATCACTCCGGAGCTTGCGGTTGAAAACCTCAACCGCAGGCTCCGGCTCGCAATTTCGATGATCGCGATGGTCTCGACCATCGCGGCCATCACAAAGCACGCTCGTATAGCCTGTGGGTGGTGACCCACAGCTATACGAGCGTCCAGGAGGACGCTCCATGAAAATGGAGCCCGGCCCTCATTCAGAGCGTGCGCTCTGCTCAGAGCGTACGGCTCTGAATGAGGGCCTTTGTCTTTTAACCCTTACTAACACAGGACCTGATTCAGAAGTGCACACAAGTACACTGCTGAATGCAGATTCACGATTATCTGCGATTGTTCTGCGAGTGTGCAGACTGGGTCCTGCTAAGTTGCACGCAAGCCCTTGAATGCCTCTGCCTGATTTGTTTGTGTGTGCGCGCTAGCCACATTTATCAGCAACGTAGGGGTGCTGTGCTGCCTGTGTTGCCTGCCTCATTCAGGTGCTCTCCCTCCCAAGTGCCCCCCAAAAATTAATTCAATCAATCTGTTTTTTGTGTGTGTGTGCGCATGTTAGCCATGGCATCACAAAACACTTCTGCTGAGATTTGCATAAACATTTTCAAAGGTGAAATTAGAGGATATGGTTTAAAAAAATGGAATAAAGCAGCTAAAACTGCGTTCTCTGTCCCTACCCATGGCCCCTCTACCTGAATTTCAGCAAGGCAGAAGGGCAACTCAATACAACCATATTCCAGAGTGCAGCTGCTCCTCCTGTAGCTCATGTCAGAAGATGTGTAGGGGGTGATGATATGTACTAAAATGGAGCTCACATCCACTAAAGTGGACAATGAATCCCCAATCTAACAGGGAGCGCAGTTGTAATTTATACACAACACAGGATGGGATGATGATATAGGCTTGGGTGATGGTATAATCTGGGGTGATGTATAAATCATCCTCTTCATACAGTATTAATTTGTCCCCGCTGGAATTCACCATTACAGGTGCCTCTGTAATTTTTGCACGTAATTGACAGTAAAAGTCTTTCTCGTAGAATTTGTAGTTCATTTTGATGGGCATCATCTTTTCCACATTTTGGGGAAGTAGTCTCAGGCCGATCACTGACAAGGTTCCCAGCTGTGCTGAAAACTTTTTGAGTACACACTGGAAGGTGGGCAGCTCAAGTAAAGCAAAGGCAGTTTTGTGTAAGGGCCTCCAAATTGCCTCTTTTACCTGTCAGTAGTTATTTACATCTATTCAGATCTGTGTCTGTTGGGAAGATAAAACAATGTCTTCATCCCTTCTGGGATGAAAATCCACTCCCAGCAGCAGGCTCAAGACACAACGTAAGACTTAAACCTTAAATGTTGCATTTGCTACTCTGTTCCACTTGTCCACAATATCTGCTCCGGTTAAGTGGACAGTTGGTACAACGGCAGTTGAACTGAAGGCCACTAACTAACTGTTTTTTTAATGTCCCTGTACAGGTTGGGAAATGCTTTTTTGGAAGGTTTGCAAGGATTATTTAACAGTCAAGTGTTTTTGGAAAGCACTCTTCCTGGTCCTCTTCTGGGATGAAAATCCACTCCTAACCGCAGAAGCGGGCACAGGATTCTCAAGAACAATGTAAGGCCTTAAATCAGGGGTAGCCAACCTCGGCCCTCAGGAGCTACTAACAGTTCACGTTTTCCAGACCACCTAGCAGGTGCACAGTAGTATTCATTACTCAGCACCACAGTTGAAAAGAGCCACAGGTGAAGTTAATTATTACAGTTGTGATTCTGTGAGGAGACCTGGAAAACATGCACTGTTGGAAGCTCTCGAGGACCAGGGTTGACTACCCCTTTCTTAAATCATAGATCTTACACTTGTCCACATATCTGTGCTGGTTAAGTGGCATTTTGAGGCCACTAACTAACTGGTTTTTTTAAAGGATTATTTTATAGTCCATTGTTTTGGAAACCAGTCTTCCTCATCCCCTTCTGGGATGAAAATCCACTGCAAGCAGCAAAAGTTGACGCATGATTCTCAAGAAAGATACAACATAAGATCTTAAGCATTTCCCACCCTGTACAGGGACATTAAAAAAATGTAGCTAGTTAGTGGCCTCCAAACTACCACTTAACAGCACAAAGGGGTAAATTTAATTTACTAAAGTGAGAGTTTTTAGTGCATTTTAGAAGTGATGTTGCCCATAGCAACCAATCAGATTCTACTTAACTAGTCACTTTCTAGAATATAATAGCTAGAATCTGATTATTTTCTATGGGCAAGCAACATCACTTCTAAAAACTATCACTTTAGGAAATAAAATTTACCCCTTAATATCTTTGTGCTGGTTAAGTGGCAGTTTGGAGGCCACTAACAGTTTTTTTAATGTCCCTGTACAGGTTGGGAAATGCTTTTTCATGTGGAAAGCACTACTAGAAGTCTTCCTGGTCCCCTTCTGGGATGAGAAAATCCACTCCCAACAGAAGCAGCAGGCATGGCCCTCAAGGATTCTTCTGGGGCAAGGACTGATGTGAAGTGTCAAAATTTTTTTGTAAATGCCTACTCCCCTCCCCTTCTCCCTCATAAATTTTCTTTTGGATCAAAAAATTAAATAAAATTTACTACCAATCAACCCTTCCTGTCCCTGCCCTGCCTTCAACTACATACATACTCCAACTCCTTCAGGCCTCTCTTGAATAATAAAAACATTTGTTTCCTGATGTGCCATGATGGAAGTTGAACTGCCAGGTGTTTGTGCCGTCCACTGCTGTCATTTAGCTTAGTCAGCCAGCTAGCTTGGTGCAAATTTTGTGCCTGTTATTGAGGTTAACAATACTGTAGCAACAAAAACAGGCCCATTTCATGTAATTTTAGCTGTCTCATGATTTTTTAAGAAAAAAAATCCAGATCCAAAACCGAAAAACAAAACACGCAGGTGAGGTTTTGGCAAAACCAATCCAGATCCAAAACTAGGGGAGATCCAGATCCAAAACACGAGTGTCAGTGCACATCTCTACAGGGGACCCCTTTTTAATTCACTTGTTTTAATTTTCTTAACACAGATGCATGGATGGATCTCACTGATATGTTCATGCATCTGTGTCTTATTGATTTATTTATTTTTTTATCAGATGCATTCCACATGGATCACAATGATCCATATGTGCATCTCTAAATCATTTATTTACATAGATGCCTGCATCACGGATCTCACTGATCTTGCACAATAGTTCTTATGTCAAAATGTGCTGTTTAAGCACCATATCATGTCCTGGATTGCCGGGGAGAGTTCAAAGCAAATCATTCATGATATCGCATCGTGAGCATATCATTCTATGTGTAAGGGCCTTAAGAAGCACCATTCCATAGACAAAAAACCTTTACAGTTTCACATGTCCCATTAAGGCTTCATAGACATGATCTGAAATTTCACAAAACTAACTGAATTTCTGACACTCAAACTTAAAAAAGCAATGAAATTCCAATCATTAAGACTGACACCTTAATGGACATGTTCCTTGCGCAATACATATTTGGTATGCCATCACACCCTATAGTTAACTGCAGATTCAGCACTCTCACAGAGTGAGATTGATGTCACTCACAAAATGGTGGAGCTGCTAATTTACAGAATTGTGTGCTCATTAGAATACACACATGCAGTCTATGCAACTGAGGTCTGAGCAGAATATAGAGCTGCACAGATGGGATAAGAGTATGGTGGATGGGGGGAGGAGACAGAGCGGAGTGGATGGGGAGACAGAAAGGCATGGAGAGGGGGTAGATTAAACAGTGCAGATGGGGAGAAGCCAAAGTGATGCACATGGGTGGAAAACTGGTGCAAATGGCAGGTGACAATGTGATGCAGATGGGTGTAAAACATTGGTGCGGATGGGGGTACAGCGTAGCATGGACGCAGGAAGACAGAGCAGTGCAGAAGAGTAAAGACAGATTGGTGTGGATGAGGGAATACAGACTAGCACAAATGGGAGAACACACAACAGTAGGCTTGGGGAAGACAGATTGGTACAGATGGGGGGAAGACAGAGTGGTGCGGGTGGGGGGGGAAGACAGAGTGGTAGAGATGTAAGGAAACAGAGTGGCACAGATGCAGGAAGACAGATTGGTGCAGATGAGAGAATACATACTAGTACAGTTGGTAGACCACACAGCAGTAAGAATTAGGGAAGATAGAGCAGCATGGAGGCATATAGGGGAAGAATGTGTACAAGCACAGACAGAGTATGATAGTTTTAGCATTTAGGGATCTGAATGTATTTTCTGGAAGAGATGTATGGAGTGAGAAGGATGTTGGAACCCGTTGGATTGTTGTGATGACCGAATGGGAAGATTGTGGGCCAAATAACTGCTCAGACCTCAGTTGCATAGATTGCATGTATGTATTCTAATGAGCACACAATTCTGTAAATTAGCAGTTCCACCATTTTGTGAGTGATAGCAATCTCATTCTGTGAGAGTGCTGAATCTGCAGTTAACCACAGGGTGTGATGGCATACCATATCTGTATTGTGCTAGGAACACGTACATTTAAAGTGTCAGCCTTAATGATTGGAATTTTTTAAGTTTGAGTGGCAGAATTTCAGTAGATTTTATGAAATTTCAGATCATGCCTAAGAAGTCTTAATGGGACATGTGAAACCATAAAGTTTTTTGTTTGTGGAAAATATATATATATGTGCACACACAGATGTGTCACCATACATCTATCCTAGTTTTACACAGAGTATGAGCACCCTGTGACTGTAGTGCAGAGCGTCTTTTCATGAGACTTTTTACCTCCAATGCATCTTATTCACACAGCGATGCTGATTAAAATGATGTGCAGCATGCCTATGTTCTGTGAGCAACTGCGACTGTATCTGCATGCTAAATGTTACTTTAGCGTTAGCAGCTGTGACACTGTAAAGTAGCATTTCGCATGCAGATACACCCGCAGTTGCACAGAGACTATAGGCAAGCCACATAGCATTTTAATCAGCAGAGGCTGCTTGTCCTGTTCACATTGCTGTGCAATAAACACTTAAAGGTACAGCGTCACATGAAAAGACGTTCAGCACTACAGAGTCACGCCACGACATGGCGCGACTAGAAGGGCTGTTTAACACGCAATAAGGCTCGATGTATGTGGACCCATCTGTATATATATTTATATGAAATATTTATAACCCTTTTAAGGACAGCACTCTCCAGTCTTCTTGATCAAAAAATAGTTTTATGAACAGCATAGCATACAGGTGGTCAACGTTTCGGTCATATTTATGACCTTTGCGAAGACAACAAACAGCATCATCTTAATCAAAGCTTCATGAGAAGTGAATACCTTAAGCAGGGTAAGCACCTTTGTGATCACTCATTACAATGGAAATCCCGACCACAGTGGCGATACACGCGCACATACCTATACAATCATACCTGCAACCTTCATTCCCCGACTGCCAAAATATTGCAAGAAAATGATTGTAACACCCACAGATGGCGCTGCTGCTGGTGTACAATCACAAGAACGGTTGGGAGAACGGTGGAAGGTGCATACACAGTGCACTTTTGGTCCGATCTCCCCCATCAAATTGGATAAATATTAACCTGCACATAAGATGCGATCTTTCGATTCATCCAGTTTTCTTCCGACAAAATATGATTGAAGAAGCATATACTTACGATATCGCATGCACGGGTCACAATTGAAAGAACGGGCTGATGACTGTAGAGATATGTACCCATCTTTATACTCCTATATAGCCATATTCATTATCTTGAGTAATCTCTTCTGAGACACTCATTAATCAAATATATACACTGCAGCAGCTTTGTCATACTCCTGGCTACTCTCTGTATTTAACAGGAATTAGTGCACTTTCAACTGGCTTGCCATCCATTTTAGGATATACTGCAAACCTGCTCAAGCTATTAACCATTTTGCTGCATGTGCTGCTAATTTAAAATCAGCAGCAACACTGTTCCTGCTTTGAACCCACCGGTATATTTGTTTGCTTTCACAGTTTTGGATTAGCCTATTTTAAGTGATTATATTATACAGTTTTCCTTTGATGAGCTGATGTTTTTATGTATATTTTTTATTGATTTGATTTCTGAATATGTGATTAAAATATTTTTGATACATAAAATATCTTCCTGAAAGAGGCATCCCTTCTGCTTCTTGATAAAGCTGCATTGGATGTGGCAAAACATGTTGAAGTATACAAATTGATCAGACACTGCACTACTGAGACCCAGCTCCCACTGTCTTGTTGATTCCTAATAGTCGTTATTTAGAGCTGCAAGTCGCTTAAGAAAGAATTGCTTTCCATGCCAATCGTGTGGTTCCAAAGCACAAAAAGTTATTTATGTAAACAGGAAAATATTTAACAATTAGAATAAAAAGCAATAAAATGTATATAAGTACAGCCAATACATACGCATGCGCTACTGGTCCCAGTATGCAGTATTTCAATCCTGAACCCTGCGATCACCGTCACCCAAAGAAATGGAGAAATGACTGAGCACTGAGACCAGCTCACAGCCTATATTCGGTACAGGTTACAGAGAGAACAAAGGGACAAGTTGGCAGGTTTCCATTGGTTCTTGCATCTGGTCACTCTGGTCATTGGTTAGTTCATACGGTGTCATCAGGGGGATGGCTCAGTCCTCAAACAGTCACATTGTGTAGTTTCCCGCCGAACAACTAGCTACAACACTGCATAACAATCTATGTAATAAATCCCTATCATCCATAACTAGCGGACGCAAGATGCGACTTCTTTGCCGATAGGTACGGAAGTCTGCAAGTAAACAGGGATTTAGTATGATACCAAACATGACATGTCCACTATGCTCTAAACCTTAGATCTCATTTAAGTAGATATTACATCATGATTATTAGTTAAAAATACTTTTAATAACTCTGGTTAGTAACTATTGTGAATGGGAACCATCTTGCATATGTGCGTCTGTGTGTTGGAATAGCAACTATATACAAATGAGCGTCCATGTGTGAGTATTGTGCGTACGCATATGAGTGTCCGTGTATATAAGTATATATACTATTATATGTGTGTGCATTATGGGCATCAGTGTATGTGTCATGGATTGATATATATATACCCCTAACTTTATCCATTAACTGATATATTTAATATTATGTTTGCCTGTACCAAATTCCAAGGTGTCATAGACAATAAAGTTGTTCTGCTCAGAGGTGACCAGCAGATGTTTGCTGGAGTCATAAAGTCTGATAGCTCATCAAAGGTTTTCCTCTGCTTATTTGCAGTGTAATTGTCAGTTCCTCTTAACTACAGTAGCATTGAACAAAAGGCATACAATTGCTAAAGATATTCAGTCTTTTGACAATGGTCTTTAACTCTGCATTTAAAACACTCCTCTGCGCTGTTGAATTCGTAAATAAACCTTTTAATACATTCCTGCCTATAAACCTCTAAGATTCACCTGCCTAGAACCTCTAAGACAAAACCTGCCTATAAACCTCTAAGATAAAACCTGCCTATACCTTCTAAAACCACAAGATGTCGCTAATTAGCGCTATGTTTGATTATACCATTAATGAAATACTGAGACAGTTGAATAGCGGTCCAACGTGCTAAAGATTATTATTCAGGTAAAAGTACAGATGTTACAGTTAATATACATGAAACGGTTATTAAAGATCAAAATACAATGAGCAATATGAGACAGAGAGAGAAAAAGAGACACATCAAAATACAATGAGAGCGATATCAATGTCTGCTGAGAGCACATGTTCAAGATGGCTGGTGATGGTGTGTGTGTGTGAGGGGGGGTTGGGAATGCTTCCTGCCCTATTGTCCAAACCGCATGGTCTACAAACAAACTCCATTATGAAACTACCTCATTGAAATCTCCCATAATGCCATAGTTAATTAAATATGCAAGCTGAATATCATATGCCAACACATCAGGCAAACACTGCACCATTTAATATTCCAACATGTACAACACAAGCTGATTCCAATATACAACAATACCATCCTACAACAGACCTCATCCAGTACCCACTAGACCGTGGGGAGGGGGAAGGGCTGAAGCACATGCTCTTCCTTTGTTTGTAAGCCTCATGATCCCTAGGCAAACTCCAATTTGAAAACTCACATTAAGTTGCAACTCTGTAAATCATACATCCATCAATGATCACAATTATAATAAAGACAATATACCTATCTGACCCATACAACACCATAACTGGGTAGAATTATAATTTCCTTTGTTCACCCCACATGGAAGTAGCCATCTCTAATAAACTGCAGACAATATACCTATCTGACCCACACGGCAATTACTTATGACCATTCAAAGCTGTTATTAATTCAACTTCCATAATATAACACTGATACCACCCTATGATTACATTCATGAGTATACAACACATACCAAGCCTATCTCTCCCAAGCAGAGATAATGTTCAAGCACATGGGAAGGCCCTAACACAGAGCACATGGGAAGGCCCTAACACAGCTCACCAGAGGATCTCAATCAACCAGCATCAATCATTTACAAATATTACAAAAACTCCATAATCAATCCCTTTCCTGCATGCTGATAACAGACTATTGTACCCTACAGTGTAGATGAAAAGTACAGATTAGATAACATATCATCCACTGTATGCTAACACAGACTCATGAATATCCTTAGCAAACTACAATCCACAAACCATGCTAAGCTAATAACAGATTAACACCAAAAATAGCTACAGACACCCAAATAGGCTAAATATTGCACAATTTATACTTAGCTATAACCCAGGGGAACTGAGACCCATTTTCCGTTGTCTTGTGAGAGAGGGAACCTCTCTCTCTTCCACAATCTGCAAGTGTGTGTGCTGGCTTCTGTGTTCTCAGAATGTGCATGCTATGTTCCCGCCCCCTTTCACCTGTGAGGTCATCAGAAAGGGAGTATCCTTTTGGTTTCTTGAAACTACTGTTAATTAGGTTCTAGTCCCAGTTAGCTATCTCTATTGATTAGACTGGAATAACCAGTCCTTTGGACAAAAATGTAAACAAGCCTACACAATGTCATTGTTCTTTGGTAAGGGTTAGAAATCTGTTACAGGGCATTTATTGGACAATTTCAAATGGATACAAAAGGTCTCCAACCTCCCTTTGCATCCCCCACATGCAAATCTAAGCTGTTATGGCTTACAACATTTCAAATAGTTATTCTCTCTAACATTCATATTTCATAGCCGCATGTTCTGATCTTCATATTGATGTCACCGGAATGCTGTGGAAACAGAGTAGATCAGTACTTTTCCAAACACAGTCCAATTGTCATTTACTAAGCCATAGTTACAGAAAACATTCATTTCTTTATATACTGACATTGCGTTTAAACCAAGTAATAATTATCCTTTTTGCGTTACGGGACCATTGCTTTTAAATGTATGTATGCGGGGAAAACACCACTGCCTTGCTGTTGCTCAAATATAAGTCTGTGGTGATTTTAATGTGTTGGAAAGTTATTTTATGTATTCTGAACACTGTCGGTATGTGTTTGGGGAAGATTGTTAAAAAGCTGTTCGTGCTACTTTTAGCAACTTTGCACTGTGGTTTGTGTACTATGTATTTTTGACAAAATGGCGCTTGTGTAAGCTTTCTTTTCTAAAATGGAGTCTTGCTGCCATTCACAAGATGGCGTCGTGCAGGTTTTCCTGATTGCAAACAGATTCTGTCTTACCCAATTATCCGGTTTCGACAGCGCATACCAGTATCTGTGTGCATTTTAATTATTTGTTACAGACATACAAAACATGTTTCCCATACACTGATTAAACCTTGATAGGCATTTGTGCACATCGGATTGCGCCGATGCAGAGTAGCGTCCGATTTACTCTTTATCAGCCCATAGATGTCTAGATCGTCTGATAATTGTACAGCAATCATAACCAATTATTTGACTTCGACAGTCTGCACAAGTCTGCCCAGGTATATCAGCTGCGGGGACAGAGGGTGCCCTAGGCAACATTTTGACTGGTGCCCCCTAGCAGATAATTCCACCATCATTGTTGTGGCTGGTACACACCAGATGATGACTAGTGTGTACCGACCATGTTAGCGACTGGACCCACTGAGGTGCTCGCATCGGCAAGCGCATACACACTTGCCAATTCTGGCAGCATAGCCCTCGCTAATGATGTCGCCATGCAGACCTGCATGTAGGTCCAAGGAGCGATGTCGCTGACAACGAGCAGGATATTGAGTATAATGCACTCCCATCATCAATCTACACATGAGTGGGGTGCACAGCTGCTTACACACACATACAGTACATATCTATAAAAATATACATATATAAACATGCACATTGCACTGGCCGTCAGGGTAAGTATTGGAGTGGTGGGGTGAAAAGGGGTGTTGAGATGGAGTCATTATGGGGTGGGGGTCAGGAGGTGGCTGCGATGGGGGGTGGGGCGGAGGACAGCAGAGAGGGGGAGGGATCAGCTAGAGAAAAGGTAGAGCAGAGTAGGAAGGGGGGGTGTCAGAGACTGAGGTGACAGGCAGTTAAACAATATACAGTGTGATTATATATTTACTGTATTTATATATATATATATATAAATACATACCACGGTGTGCACAAATATAAATGACTGCTTCAAAAAATATAATTTGTCTGAGTGATTGCATACCTTCAACAGATCAAAAGCAGCAGCCAGCAGGAAGCGACACCCGATCAGCAGCACTGTAGGACTAACACTGAAGTCAGGAATCTGGCTCAGTCACCTGGCTGATCAGCCTCAGCTCCGTGAAGGCTGTCTGAACTTCTGCTTGGCTGCAGTGCTCAATGACGCACTTGTGGGGGCGCCACCTAGGTGACATCACATGGAGGCATAGACGGCGAGACACTATGTGACACAGTGAGTGAGGGCTAGTGAAGCCGGTTGGTAGAGGCAGTGCCAGATTAAGGTCCTCATGGGCCTGGAGCTAAAACTTCTGAAAGGCGTACTGTATTCCAACACAGGGGGTGTGGTCAGTGCCACGGGAGTATGGGCAGGGCTCCGATAAGAGCCTGTCCTGACTATCAGGAAAAAGTGTTCACATACAATTAAGCATACCAGGGACCTATATCAATATATATATATATATATATATATATATATATAATATAGCATCCAAGTGAAGCAGGCACTCCAAGTCACATTAACAAAGAGCTTCCACAGTGCTCAGGCTTGTAGCAAGAGAAGTAATCAAATCAGACTAACGGCACTCCCAGCGGACTTTGAGATAAATACGACAAAGCACTAAGTTGATATCGACGTTTCGATTTTACTCCTTCATCAAGATATACAAGAACATGTTCTTGTATATCTTAATGAAGAAGTAAAATCCGAAACGTCGATATCAACTCAGTGCTTTGTCGTATTTATCTCAAAGTCCGCTGGGAGTGCCATTTTTCTGTATATGTGTGTGTGTGTGTGTATATATATATATACATATACACACGTAACTTATAACCATTTTGGTTATTGCATATCTAATTTCTCTATATGGTGTTTTGCTGAATCCCAATGTGTGCATAGAAGTCCGTATCTCCATTACAGCAATATCCCACCAACTCTACACATTACAGCTATCGGCAATACCAGCTCCACATTACAGCAGTACCACAGTAATGTGCATTTCCTGCATATTACAGTAATACTACTATCCCCACCCAATATCAATGCACCAATACTATAATACCACAATCACTCCAAAACTGCCCCAAAAAGAGGTACAAGGGAAAATTTGCAATGTTGGCACTGGTCGATATGTGCACAGCAGCACTTTACACTGAACTGAATCGGCCACTATGGGCCGGATTCAATACCCCGTTGTTAATCACCACGCCGGGAAAAAGGGTTGTAGCTATTCAATTACAGTCCCTTTTCCTTCCACAGTAAATTACCTGCTAACGCACGTTATCCATAGGATCCAGGATAAGTTCACAGAGCTATGGGATAAACGCTTCATATCAGGGCACTTAGGGCCTGATTCAGACCCGCTCTCAAGCGGGTCGATGGTGGGCTCTGCGCACGCACAGCGGCTGCACTGCGCGTGCGCAAGCACCGGAGCGAGAAGTTCTCTCGCTCCGTGGCTCACAAAAGGGGCGGCTGTCGATGTTGATCAACAGCTTGCTCCATTTTGCAGGCGTGGTGGGGGGGTTTCTTCACAAACAGAGGCGTTCCCAAGCGAATGCCTGCCATTTGTGGGCGGCCCCACTGACATCACCAGTGATGTCAGTGGGAGAGATTCCGGCTCTAATAGAGCCAGAAGCTCTCTGGGGCTTGCGGCCAAGAGACCCTACCACAAGGGTCTCATCACAAGCCCCGATGGTCGCGATAGGTGTGGGTTGTCACCCACAGCTATGTGAGCAGCCAGGTGGCTGCACAAAAAAAGTGCCCTGATTCAGAGCAAACGCTCTTTCAGAGCGTCCGTCTCTGAATCAGGGCCTTAGTCCTCAGGCTCGAGCTGAAATCTGTGTTAACTGCAGATCGTGGGCTATAATTGAATAGCCCCAGCAGATCAATTAGCCGTAGTAATTGAATCCAACCCTATGTGTTTAAAAGATAAGTCACTTAATACACAGACATAATTGGTATACATAATATAGGCGAGCTGTATTAATACTCAGGGCCTGATTCAGAGGTGTACACTATTGCAGCTGTCACTGCATCTTTATGTTAATGCCACTGCCAATGGTCTTCCTACTTATATGCCCACCGGCCGTGTCACTAAACCACCGCTGTGCATACAAAGATGCACCATCGGGCATTGCATCGGCCCTATGGAGGTGCAGAATGTCATCTGAACATAGTCATCAGTGCCAGTGCAACTGTGGCAAAAGACTCGGTTGCTGGCCGTGACACACCCGCAATTGGCTAGCCACCACCTTGTCATTTCACAGGAACGCCATTGAAATTGCCTCTCTCTGCATCCAAATTCGTTCTGCATCTCTCGATGGTAACCATATGGACGCATAAGCAGACTGAAAATATCGGGCACTTGCATGCGGCATCGCCATAGCGTGCACCTCTGATTAGGTCCTCTGTCTTTTGATTAAGGATGTCTTGGGAAATCTACTAATAGTGGGAAAGCACTTTAAATACAAGATGCTAATAATATAGACTACCTTCAATTTAAAGCTTGCCATTTTGCCTAAATTAAGCCAGTTCTTCTGATTGACTTACCCTTCCTGATTGTGATGTTGATCTTAGTCTTTATTTTTATGTTATGTTTAGTATTTTTATCATTTTTTGCACTGCACTGTATGTTATTCGATGACTGTTCTATATATACCAAAATGTGCTTTCCCCTCCTTTCCCTATCACATTTTATTTATTCTGTACTTCTCCCTTGAAAATGTCAATAAATAATATTGATGATGTGAAGTAATAAACAAATCATTTTTGTTGTTGGAGTTACTACAGGGAAAGTGTAGGTCTATGGTTCTTTATTAATTTCACAGATGGTTAAAGGTCAATACTCATGCAAATAAGATCTCCAAGATCTCTTCACCTAATAATTTTGTTTTATTGGTTGTTTAGAACAAAACAAATAATAGTTCTTACATTCACTGTATATTATCAATACAATTCATTTATAGTCAAGACACACAGTAATGAGTATCATTTATTTTACTGGAACTCAGCTACCACCAACTGGAAAGTACCTGTGAGCTTGAAAAGGTTAGCATCTATCAGGGAACAATCAGCATATATATACAATTTATACAATTGTTATTAATTCCCAGTACGATGTACAACAACACATTACTTTACCTATGCGATCAACTTTTAATTTATATACCTTTAAAGTAGCTTTAATTCCCCTCTACTGCAAATTCCCAATGTCTACTAGTTAATTGTCAATAAGGTTCACAGTTCAGCGCTGTCTAATACAAAGTAAAGTGCACTGCTCGCTGCCCAGATGGTCGAAAGCTCTTTGGTTGTTAGTGTACACTATTTGGAGCAGGTCTCTCATGGTTGGGAATTAATCTGTTATAGTCTACGATTTCCCTCAATGTGATTTTCCAGGGAAGGAGGCATTTTAATCTACCTCAAGGCTGTTCGTCCACAGTTCTATACTTTCTTATAATTTCTGCGAGTAACAGGCAGTTGCCCTCCAATGAAGGGGTAACAAAGTCTCTGGGCTAGTCTTTGCTTCTGATTTGGCTCTCTCTTTATAAGGCAGCAATATGTCCCTAATGGAGGCTCTGTTACGAATTCCGATGCCTACTCCATGTTAGACTATAAGAACCCAGCTAGCGAGATCTTCCACCAATAACAACCACTCGTCGTTCCCTTAGAACTTGGATACGTTCACTGGTACTTAAGCAGCCACCTGAATTTATGCTCGGGGTAATAGCGTCTCACATGGAGATACAAGGGATTTAAATAGGTAAAAATGTACAGTAAGGACTGACACAATGATGGCGAACAGAATATTGATGGTACGGCTATAGTGTGGCAATAGCCGTTAGAGTACTGTTTGGTTTTACAATGGCTTGGGAGCCAATGGTGTGGCAAGAAAGCCGATGGTGCGCCAATTGTGCAGCTATAGCCGTGAGAGTACAGTTTGGTTTATTGGAGAATGGCTTGGGAGCCGATGGTGCGGCAATGGTGCCGATGGTGTGGCAATAGCCATAGCTGTGGCTATAGTCATGAGTGTACAGTTTTGTTTTTTGGACAATGGCTTCAGAACAGATGGTGCGGCAATGGTGCCGATGGTGCGGCAATAGCCATGAGAGTAGTTTAGTTTTTTGACAATGGCTTGGGAGCCGATGGTGCGGCAATAGCCCTTGGTGCGGCTATAGCCGTGTGGAGATAACTGAGCAAACGGCAGCACGGGGGCTGCTAGGTGCGGCTAGAAAGCCGTATGGAAGTTCAGTGAAGAGATGGCAGCAGAAGGCTGCTTGATGAGGCTAGCAAACTGAATGAGGATCTGCTGAACAGAAGGCAGCTCGGAGGCTGCTTGGTGCGGCTAGGAAACCGAATAGGTGTTCATATCAACAGGAGAACAGGAACAACCTGAAAATGCAGCCAGGCCGAGGGAACGCAGACACTCTATAGTCGGTACAGCTGCAATAGTCCAGTGAGTATAAATAGGCCTAAGTCCCAATCAGGTTTGTACTTGTGGAATACATATCACTTCCTGAGGCGTGCCGATCACCTAGCAACAGGAAGAACTGGAGTAACCCCGTCCTGTCTTGGCATACTGTCAGAAAGTGTCAAGTAATGACCGCAACTTGTAACAGGCTCACAGTTAACTGTTGTACTGAGGCAGTATGGTTAATTAAAGTACTGGTGTTGTCTGTGTGAGACTGAGATGGGTGGGCGATTAAGTAGATGGTGCATGCCTGGCTCTCCTTACCCTCAGGAGCTTTATTTCTTATCTGCCACTCCACCCATGCTGTGCCTCTTGGTGACGCCGGGCACACTTCCGTCAGCCTGTTTCCACCAGACGGAAGCATTTAGACCACGCTACACTGCCTTTGGATGTGACTGCCACCTCCACCCTGCTCTCCGCCAACTACGAAGGGAGTTTGCTGTCGTTAATGGTAAGTGCTGGCATTGCGGGGTCCCGTCTCCATGAAATTGCACAGACCAACTGCTGCCTACTCCAACTGTCACTGGCCTGACACTGATCATACGACCCGCTGCTCCTGACCTCTTCAGCAGCTGCAGAGACTGCTGGGAATTGTCTGCCATTGTAATGCTAAGTCAGAGGTAATAACTCATATAGTGGGGTATTGCAATGATAAATACTCCACCTAAAATCATCTGAACTGGCCTCGGGCCTTTGATTTGCTGTTTGAAGGTGATCTACTTTTCTACTAGACTTTACTCTGGCAGCAATCACCTGTAGTGGCCTGAGGCTGTTATGAGCCGTAGTGACATCTCATATCTGCCGCAGGTTCCATCCAGAGCTGAGGATTAACAGGCAAAGGCATCCACAGTGAGGTTTGGTTCAGGCTGATTGCTCCCAGCTGGGAAGGCTCTGTGAACATGCAGCACTTAGCTGCTTATAGAGCTAATTACCAGAGGCTGGTCTTGTTTCCTCAAACAGGATTGGCTCTTACTTCTGTTAAAGGGCAGCAAGCCCATTCCTGCCTTGCTGGAGATAGTTTCTTGTAGAAGCTTTGCCATCCGGTCCCTGTTTCTGTATCTGCTCTTTGGTATTCCAGGTTCCTGTCCTGGCTCTGCCTTGCGTTACCTCTACCTGTTGCAAGTATACCTGGAACATTCATTGTGCTGCAAATATACTCTGCAAGCCATTTGTGTTGTGTACTTTTGCTATTTTATTCTGCCTTATATGTTATGCTGCAATTCCATACTGCCAACTGCATATTTATCTGAGTTTATTACTATACCATCTTGCAACATATCTGTTGTTTGTGATTGCCACTATTTTATGTAGTTGTGTTTATATGTAATTGTATTCTGTTATTGTCCTCAGTGCATGCTGCTCTGTGATAATTACCCTGCACTATCATTACTTAGTATTGCTGATATTCACACTACCTGTTACTAGTGGGCATTCTATCTTGCTTGTGTCCATGGCTGCAGGCTGCTCCGTGGTTAAGATTACCTTTGTACTACTACTCCAATTTTACCTTGCAAACTCCCACTGTTTGTTTAAGCCCCTACTCTCCAGACAGGGGCGTTTTAATAGGAGGGGGCCCATGTTCATTCCTGGGCCCCCTCCTCACACCAGCAGTAGCTGACGCATTTGACCACTGACCACAGCATCAGTAGACTCTGGGTATTGTATACCACCATCAGGCAAGTACCATCCACTGTGTTTTACTGCATTGCATTTATATTTTTCATGTGTTGTTATGTTAATCTGTGGTATAAGTTAAATTATTTTATACATTTCAATTACTGTATATTCATTATAAATTAACAGGGATAAGACACATACTCCCTCACGCAAGTATTCTTTGCTATACCACACATCACTATAATCCACAAACCAGCATCAAACAGGCTGAGCGTTACACCTTTTCTCTTTTTTCTACATTTCTATTGAATAGTTGAGTGTACCTATTGGTTGTCAGCAGCTTACAATGATCACAGAGCTCAGAGCCTGATTCAGACCCGCTCGCTCGGAAGCATTCGTACGTAGACTGCCGATGTTTGCATTGTGCGCATCCGTACGCATTGCAGTGCACGAACCAGTCCGTGCGATTGGGAAGCATTTGCTCGCTACGCATAGCCAGCCTGGCTGAATGAGTGACAGGACAAGTTATTTGTGGGTGGTGACAGGGGTTGGTCGATGAAAACGGGGGAGTGGTGGTGCGAACGCAGGCGTGCCCGAACATCTTAATGCACTTTCAGAGGTGTGCATAATTAAGATGCAGCATCATAGTACACGTCACTTGGCTGAATTTTACACTGAAGTGCTCGCAGTGCTTGCGGTAGGGAATGGTCAACCACAAGTGCTGCGTTTGCTTCCGATGGTACTCAATGTTACCAATGGTTGCATACACATCCTGGAGATGACATGCATAAGTGGGCATTTTAAGACAGGCTGGTGGGCATCTGCATACACAGCGCGATCGCATGCCAAGACATAGTGGGCGTGCTAATGCCTTGCCGTTTGATCGCCTGCCGGGCTGTGGGTTTGCCAGATTTCCATACGCTGGCTGCGTGCGAGCGGGTCTGAATCGAGCGCCCTCAGTGAGCAGGCCGCTTTTGCAACCGATTCCGGTGACTGGCCCTGCAGCAGCTGCTGCATCAAGTGAAAGTATGTACAGTCACGTGCATAAATATTGGGACATTGACAGAATTTTCATATTTTGGCCTCTATTCACCACCACAATGGCTTTGAAATGAAACAAACAAGATGTGCTTTAACCGCAGACTTTCAGATTTAATTTGAGGGTAATTACATCCAAATCAGGTGAACGTTGTAGTAATTACAACTGTTTCTATATGTGCCTCCCACTTTTTAAGGGGCCAAAAGTAATGGGACTATCAACTCAAAAGCTATTTCATGGACAGGTGTGGGCTATTATTTAATTATCAATTAAGCAGGTAAAAGGTCTGGAGTTGATTCTAGGTGTGACATTTGCATTTGGAATCAGTTGCTGTCGACTCTCAATATGAGATCCAAAGAGCTGTCACTATCAGTGAAGGAAGCCAACATTAGGCTGAAAAAGCAAAACAAACCCATCAGAAAGATAGCAAAAACATTAGGTGTGGCCAAATCAACTGTTTGGGACAGTCTTAAAAAGAAAGAACGCACCGGAGAGCTCAGCAACACCAAAAGACCCGGAAGACCACAGAAAACAACTGTGGTGGATGACAGAAGAATTATTTCCCTGGTGAAGAAAAACCCCTTCACAACAGTTGGCCAAATCAAGCATACTCTCCAGGAGGTAGGTGGATATGTATCAAAGTCAACAATCAAGAGAAGACTTCACAAGAGTGAATATAGAGGGTTCACCACAAGATGTAAACCATTGGTGAGCCCCAAAAACAGGAAGACCAGATTAGAGTTTGCCAAACAACATCTAAAAAAGCCATTACAGTTCTGGAACAACATCCTATGGACAGATGAGACAAAGATCAACTTGTACCAGAGTGATGGGAAGAGTAGATTATGGAGAAGGAAAGGAACTGCTCATGATCCAAAACATACCACCTCATCAGTGAAGCATGGTGGTGGTAGTGTCATGGCCATGTATGGCTGCCAATGGAACTGGTTCCCTTGTATTTATTGATGATGTGACTGCTGACAAAAGCAGCAGAATGAATTCTGAAGTGTTTCGGGCAATATTATATGCTCATATTCAGTCAAATGCTTCAGAACTCATTGGATGGCACTTCACAGTGCAGATGGACAATGACCCGAAGCATACTGCAAAACCAACCAAGACTTTTTTAAGGCTAAAAAGTGGAATGTTATGCAATGGCCAAGTCAATCCCCTGACCTGAATCCGATTGAGCATGCATTTCACTTGATGAAGACAAAACTGAAGGGAAAATGCCCCAAGAACAAGCAGGAACTGAAGACATTTGCAGTAGAGGCCTGGCAGAGCATCACCAGGGATGAAACCCAGCATCTGGTGATGTCTATGCGTTCCAGACTTCAGGCTGTAATTGCCTGTAAAGGATTTCCAACTAAGTATTAAAAAGTGAAAGTTAGATTTAGGATTGTTTAGTTTGTCCCATTACTTTTGGCCCCTTAAAAAGTGGGAGGCACATATAGAAACAGTTGTAATTACTACAACGTTCACCTGATTTGGATGTAATTACCCTCAAATTAAATCTGAAAGTCTGCGGTTAAAGCACATCTTGTTTGTTTCATTTCAAAGCCATTGTGGTGGTGAATAGAGGCCAAAATATGAAAATTCTGTCAATGTCCCAATATTTATGCACCTGATTGTATGTGTACTGTTTCAGTGTATGTATATGATTTTGTGTGTATATGTGTTATGGTGTATGAGTTAGACTAATGCTGGCCATACACTAGCGCGATTTCGGGTCGATTGCCCGATTTTAGACGTGTAGTACGATGAATTGTGTCGAAATCGTGTAGTATTTAGGTAGAATACGATCCGGTGCGCGCTCCTGCCGCTGTTCTATCGTATCGTATGATCATATGTGCAGCCCATATTATCTATCATAATCGTATGTAGAATGTGTGTGAAAAAACACCAAATCATGCAGCCGGGACTGCCAGGGAGCTGCCGGAGAGTTTAAGGGAAAACGTATGATGAATCGCATTGTACTAGTGTATGGCCAGCATAAAATATACACCTTCACACATATATACACATTAACACATACATACACACTAACACATACACTGTGTACACACCAACACTGTTAGTGTCACTGTTAGTGTGTATACTGTTTATGTGTGAGTGAAAGTTATATATGTATATGGCTCAATGTAGGGCTTTCAGGCAGGGTAGGCTCTGTGTGGCTTGGAGCCCCCACCTCACAATTTAGTTGCCCTGGGGCCCCACAAGCCTTAATCCAGCCCTGACCCCCACTGATGCTGCCCTGTAGCTAGCTGGAGTCCGGCCACTGGGATGTGCTGGGAAGGGCAGAAGTATCATGATTGAGAGATTTGTTTTGTAACTATCATAAGCATTATCAGCAGCATCTCCCCAGGGCTGGGACACCCGTGCATATTTCCACCACCTCCATGCGCACACCTCCTTGCCTGCAGAACATGGCAACGAGCAATGTCCTCTTTGCACAATGGACCCTATATTTCCTGGTCTTCCTGTTGAGCTTCCTCACGTGGTGCACCTGTCTGAGAACAACGCCGACTTCCATGGGAGGTGCCTCCTATTCACAGAGGGCGTGGCTGAGCCGGAATATCATGCTGGAGAGGGAGCACTTTACAGTATAGTGGTGGTGGCCTTTGGGATGGACATCGGAATCTGATGGCTACTAACCATCAATGTTTTTGTTTCAATGGTAGTGTTTTACCACTTTAGGCACTGAAGGTGTATATATTAATTGTGCGTTTCCATACAGTTATATAGAACAAGACACCACACCAGGGGCCACTGAGCAGAAACTGGTTACAAGCAGTGTCCAAGGTGAGCATAGCCCGCTAGTTTGTGATGGCAGTAATGCTGACACATTATGGTATATAATAACATCGGAATACATTTGTCCCATTGGATTTACAAGATGTATTTGAAATCTTGGATAAAAGTGCAGAGGGGGGAAAAAGGGGAAAAGACAGCAACCCAACTGCCAGTTCCAGCGACAAAAGCACTATGGAGGAGAAAATGTCCCTTATCCAGCAGATCATCAATGGTTTAGGCAAGAAAATAATGGTTTCTTAAAAAATAAATTTGTGGGGGGCGTGGCCTGATGAGCAAGGAGAGTGGACGCACCTTACAGCAGCTCCTGCTTGATGCCTATGTAGACCCCTTTTCTGACCCTCTGAAATCCTGCTGGTACCCTGGCCTGCACCTTTAGTGGGGGTTTGCTGCTAAACACCTGGAGGGTTCGGTCTGCGGAGTCAGGGGGTGTTTTTAAGCACTCTTGCGAATTGCACCCTGCCCACCCTTTTCAAGCCGGGGCCTCGATTTTGGGCCACACGCGGATGGGGCCCTCCACTAGCCTATGGACTGGACCGTGTTCCTCTCCTGTCTGGGACTGGATTCCTGCCCTCACCCTGGAAGTACCTGTTCTCCTGCTCCCACTGGTTCAGCGCTGTCTGGATTTGGCTGCGGTAGCTGTGCACTCCGGCTGCTCCATCACGCGGCGGCCATTTTTACAGCGGCTGCCTCAGCCCCAGCAGCACTCCGGCCTGCCTGGGATTAGACTCCTGCCATCCCACACTGGGAGTGTCTGGTCGCCTGCTACTGTTGCTTCAACGCTGCCCAGACTCGGTGGCCGCTTGCTCAGACTGCTGCCCAGTGACACTTGGGCTGTCGGCTGGTCCACATCCTGTGTCCCTCGCTCCATCAGCCTCTACTGCAGCCTCCTGAAGACCTTGGGGAGCCCTCCTGCCTACTCAGCTGACAGTGGTGAGCCCTGAGTAAAGCTACTGCCTCACCTCCCCGTTCATGCTCCTCATTCACTTTAAGTAGTGTGCTGTCTCAACTGCCATCCTATGCTTCCCACCATCCTACAAAATGTTTGATAGCCCTGTTAGGCAGGCAGTTTTAATAATGTGCTCCCCTTTATATTAAAATGCTTTACCTCAGGTGTTGGTATTGCAAGCTTGATAGCTTTTATTACTGAGGTTCTGACACCCTCTTGTGGCAGTTTGTTGTAGCTTCTCTATGTGAAAGAATACATAATTTCAGCATTTTTTCTTATCACATTGTTATAGCTACATACCTTCTTAA
This sequence comes from Taudactylus pleione, assembly GCA_031769625.1. Lineage (NCBI taxonomy): Eukaryota > Metazoa > Chordata > Amphibia > Anura > Myobatrachidae > Taudactylus > Taudactylus pleione. Next base: position 768,427 of record JAUIMM010000813.1, read on the forward strand.
ACTATTAAGCCATTTAATAAATACTACTGAACTATTTAGGATACAGTTATCTCTAGAATCCTCCCCTGCTGTTAATGAGAAGCTTACTCCCCCCTCAAAGGGTAGAGTGATACGACGCATAAGCTGCTGACAGTCTCCTCCTAGCTGCCCTTCAGTTCTTACTCGACTGTTTTGTCCAACCAACCGAATTTGATACTTTTGCACCCTGCCTATGGCACCCTGATTACCAGACCTCATACTCTCTGGGAGTCTATTTACTGGCCTCTTCACCTTTTTTTGCCATCTCGCTTATCTCTCACTAATGGTTAATCACCTTTACTGTCATGAACAAATCCAATACAAGAGCTAAGAGACCAGTGGGTGGTGACATCACTTAACATTTCACAAGAAACTACAAAATGTCCCAATCGCAAAATCCTTCTTCCTCACTTCCACCTCAAGATGAGGATGGACCCTCCTCCCTGCCCTCTCTTCCAAGGAAGATATCCTAGCCCTATGGTCACTAATCACTGACTTTAAAGAATCCTTGGAGACCAAACTTGACAAGGCTGCTTCATCTATCAAATCTGATATTTCTTCCTTGGCCTCTAAAATGTCTAACTGGAATCTCGTCAGGACATTCTTCATAAAGTTCAGACCTGAGACTCATAGGAACTTGGATCATATAGCTCAATAACTCTCTGATCTCCGCACAACGAATGAAGATATTGAAAACTGAGAAAGGAGAAATAATCTCTGCATTCCTAATGTGCTTGAATCAATTACTTCAGATACTCTGGAACCCTACTTGCATAGGATATTGTCTTTTCTTCTCCCTAACATGGGCTCTCGTCACCTACCTCTGGAACGGGCACTCCAGGTGCTCAGACCTATACCTCGGGTGGGTGATCCTCCAAGAGATGTCATTGAGATTTCTTAGCTTTAAAGACAATGAATCCATCCTAGCCCCAACCAGTGGCAAACCTATATATCCTCTACGAAAATGCCAAACTTCAATTTTATGAAGACCTTGCACCTACCACAATTATTAAATGAAGAGAACTCAGAGTTCTGACAGGGGCTCTATGACATCGCGGAATTATATACCGTTGGGGGTTCCCTTTTAAACTTATAGTTGATCTTCACAGCAAAACAATTATTATCCAAGATCCTAGAGAGGGCAAAGACCTACTGACTCAGCTAGAAGAATTTGGACTCCCTCCCCATTAAGCTAACGACAACACTTGAATTCACGTTCTACCAAAATGGCTATACTTGTGTCAGACACTACCAGTTCTTAAACAACTCCAATCTTTGTATTGTAAATTTATTTTGAACTATAAAAGATCCCGTATACGCCAGGATATTTTAGCTAAAGGATCATTTGACGGGCGATTGGGTTTACCTATACTCCTACTGGGATGTAGTCAAGAAGCAGGTGGTCAAAATGCCGACCGCTGGCTTTCCGACTGTCATTTCCCGGCATGGGACTAATGATAAGCATCGGGATTTCAATGCCTATCATTATACACCTGCCGAAATCCTGACGCCCGGCATACCGAACGAATGTAAGCCGGGCGTCGTGAGCGGACAGCCGCACGGAGGGAGATGGTTAGGTTTAGGTGCTCCCCTGGGGGACTTAGGGTTAGGCACCCCCCAGGAGGGTTAGGCTAGGGGAAGGGGGAGTTAGGGTTAGGCACCCCTCTGGGACAGTTAGATTTAGGGTGAGGGGAGGTGGGGTTAGGTTTAGGCACCCCTTGGGGGAGATTAGGGATAAGTACCCCTAAGGGATTGTTAGAGGGGGGAAGGGTAGGGATAGCTTACTTACCTGCCCTGTCGGGATCTGCGCTGTTGGAATTTGAACTGCTGGGCTCACGTCCGGCAGTTATTCATACCGATCCCCCTCCTACTGTACTATGATGCTTCTCTGTTAAGTCAGATGGTAGCTTGGCATGTTCCTAATTTTACTAAATGCTGGGTTGACCTCGAGAGTGCTTTAATGGGTTTGGATTAAATTTCCCACATACCTTGGTTACCTCTCAAACACAGTCCTCAAACCGCCCTCTCAATCCCAACTATAGCTCTAACACTCTCCGCATGGGATAATCTTAATGACAAAAAATTCTCTCTTCACATACCAGTCTCCTCAGACCCCCTTGTGGAAAAACCCTTCTTTACCATCAGGCCTCTCGCCCACCATGGCACCTACACCTGATCAAGAGCAGGTATTACCCGCCTCCGTCACATTGTAGGACAATCTGTCCTAAAGTCTTTTGGTGATATCCAGGAAAAACATGGTATTCCCAACTCATTTCACTACCAATGTTTACAAATTTTGTTACTGCTTCGCTTTCCACTCTCTCACCTCGAAATCCTTCTCCTATGGAAAGACTTTGCATATAACGACCTACTGACAAGGGTACTATATCCTTTCTTTACCATTCTATTTGATATTGGAGTCTCCCCTTCTCTTTCTCTACACAAACTTTCATGTTAGGGAGATCTGGGACACCCATTAGGTGATTATACCTGGGAAACAATACGTCTTGCTATTTCCAAATGTTCTTTTAGTATGGCTACCTGGGAAAATTCATATAAAGTTTTTACTAGATGGTACCTAATCCCAGAACACCATCATATGTTTCCTAACACCTCTGACTTGTGCTGGAGGCAATGCGGTCAAGTTGGCACATTTTTTCATACTTGGTGGTCCTGCCCAAATATTATTCCATTCTGGAACATGGTTCGCTCCCTTATATCATCTGCTTTTGCCCTACCTCTCTCTCTCTCCCCTGCCAACCTATTACTTTGTGCCCCAGTTGACAAGGCTTCTAAAAAACACCAACAAACTGATTTTTCACATCTCCTGTGCAGCCAAATATCAATTGGCACATAAAAAACAGATACTCCAACTCAACAAGAACTCCTGAACAGAATTTGGTTTGTATCTAAGATGGAGTACACTACTAGTTTATTGAATAATACAGTGGATAAGTTTCACTCAGTGTGGTCTCCCTGGTTCTGCTCCCAAGCGGTTACTCTTCCTGGCCTTATGTGAACCATCTATTTCTACTCCTGTTTATTATATTTGTTTTTTATTATACTGTATGTTGTCCCGACTCGCTTACACTCCCCCCTTTCCCCTACCCACTTTCTATCCTTTCCTTTCCCTCAAATATCTTGTTGCTGAACTTTATTTTCTACCATTGCTTTACTTTGTATATGGCTGCCCTTATATGGACATTGTGCATTTATCTGGTGGAATAAAACATGCAAATCGTGATTCCTCAAAGCATTAAAAAACATGGTTTGTAAATAAAACTTGCCCAAGTTTTTTTTGTAATGGGTGGGGTTTTGTTTAAAGGTAATGGGTGACTGCATCTTGGCCACTTGCCCTTGAATTAGTACACATCACTCCCTGCCTGCGAGAGGTGGTGGTACTACATATGCCAGCAAAGCCTGGTCAACAAGTTTATTTGCTGGGCAAGCTATAGAACATCATATACCAAAGGGGTAATGTGGTTACATGGAGTATGGAATAAATAAAATGTGCAGAGCAAAATAAGGCTGAATGTTCACATGCAGGAGCGTGTGACGTAGCATGATTTTACACTTGAATTTAATTATACACGCCCACAAAGGCAGCACTGATTTTGTGTACAATCATAGGAATAGTTGAATGTGCGCACATACAACACTACTCCTTTGACCAGACACAGTAGAATCAGATGAAAATTAAACCGTACATAAGATGTGATTCTTTCATAACATCAATTAAAATGCGATTGAAAGTGCACACACTATACAAAAAAAAATATTGAAAGAACAGATATAACTTCTAACGACGTATGTATGATTGTATCCGTGTGTACCCAGCTTAATTGTATACCTGAACAAACCATGTTGCAATGCAAGGGGTCAAAATACATACAGTTTTTTTTGCATGTAGTGTAAATACTGGCTGCTTTTGCATGTAGCCCACAAATGCTGGACAGCTTTATTTTACCACTGCAATTTAATTTCAGTTTGGACACCTCCCTCCCAAATCTAAATCTCTCTGCACATTTTAAATCTGCCCCACCTGCAGTGCAGCACTGATTTGCCCAGATTCACAATAACTTGATCTTTCTTACTCTATTCCCAAATCTGAATCAGGCCCATTACACGCTATAAGCATGCACCGGAGTCGCAGTTTTTAAATATAAACGTGGTTGATACACCAAGTTTGCCAGGTGGCTAATGCATTAAAATTTCAATAGATTTGATACTACAGTGCTTAAATGAGCTTAACCACTTAACTGACAAAAAAATTTTTCCAAAAACCGCTCCAAAAATGTCGGGTTTTTTTTATGACTGAATTAGGTCAAGAACATCTTTTTAAAACTATTCCAACACAATTTTTTTTTTTTAAACACCATGTACCATAAAAATAAACATTTTTATGGTATACTGAAGTGATGGCCATTGACAGCCGTTCCATCGATGGCCGATGTTATCTCTATTTCTTCGAAGTCCATAGGGTATCCATAGGATACCTTGGGGTATAGGTGTGACGTCAGTCGCCGGGCACCATAGAGTTAAGCTTTTCAGCCTCCCAGGATGCACTAGGGTCCCCCTCCTATACCCCGCCCCCGAGCCAAGGCACCTCAGTTAGTTATCAAGCCATAGGCCGGAGGAGGAGAAGGAAGAGAGAGAAAAAAGATCTGGACACATACAAGAATCACATTCTCACCAGAGGGAGACGGAAAACCAGTGACCAGAGCAAAGCCCATCTGCAGCACAGGTGCGACAGGGAGGGCCCCCTGTGGAACCCTATGGACTTCGTAGAAATAGAGATAACAAGGGTAAGTTCTTACCATATCTCATATTTTCTACTTCAGGGTCCATAGGGTATCCACAGGATACCTTGGGGATGTCCCAAAGCAGTATCCTTTAAGGGTGGGGACGCTCCTGTGCAGAAAGGAGAATCCGCCGCCCGAAGGAAGCATCCTGAGAGGCGAAGGTGTCAAACCTGTAATACCTCACGAAGGTATGGACAGAAGACCACGTAGCAGCCTTGCAGATCTGGACTGCAGAGGCACCACGTCGAGCTGCCCACGAAGGACCAACAGACCTAGTGGAATGAGCCTTCACAGAAGGAGGAACCGGCAGGCCTTCATGAAGATAAGCTTCAGAAATAGCCATACGGATCCAGCCTGCCAAAGTTTGCTTTGAAGCAGGCCAACCCTTTTTTAAGCCATAGAGGACAAACAAAGCGTCCGACTTCCTAAACGAAGAAGTGCGGTCAACATAAGTCCTTAAGGCCCGCACAACATCCAAAGAGGCCTCACCCACGGAAAGACCCGGTGAGTTAAAGGCCGGAACAACGATTTCCTCGTTAACATGAAACTGGGAAACAACTTTGGGAAGAAACTCGGGCCGAGTGCGGAGCACTGCCCTGTTCCCATGAAAAACCAAGAAAGGGGGTCTACAAGAAAGAGCCCCTAAATCAGAAACACGTCTGGCCGAAGCAATAGCCAGAAGGAAAACAGTCTTAGCTGTTAGCCATTTAAGATCCACTGAGCTCAGTGGTTCAAACGGCGGTCCTTGGAGAGCCCTCAGGACCACAGCCAAATCCCATGGCGCCACAGGTGGAACAAAGGGCGCCTGAATGCGGAGAACACCTTGCATAAAGGTGCGCACATCCGGGATTGTAGCAATCCTACGGTGAAACCAGACAGAGAGGGCCGAAACCTGTACCTTCAAAGAAGCAAGGCGAAGCCCATGATCTAGTCCCGCTTGCAGGAAGGCGAGAATCCGAGACAGACGAAACTCCTGCGGTGCATAACCTCTCGGCCGACACCACTGGAAGAACGTATGCCACACGCGATGGTATATCCTCGCGGAAGATGGTTTCCGAGCTCGCAACATGGTACACACCACAGAGCTGGAAAACCCCCGGGACCTCAGCATGGCCGTCTCAACAGCCACGCCGTCAAAGACAGCCGAGTCAGGTCCGGGTGAAGACAATGAACCTGAGACAGAAGGTCCGGTCGTAGCGGCAACCGCAGAGGACTGTCCACGGACAGACCCTGAAGGTCTGAGAACCAGTGCCGTCTGAGCCACGCGGGAGCTATCAACAGGAGCGTCCCTCCTTCCTGTTTGAATTTCCGGATTACCCGTGGAAGAAGGGAGACCGGAGGGAACAGGTAAGCGAACCGGAACGTCCACCGGACGGACAGAGCATCCACCAGAGACGCCCCTTCGTCTCTTGTGTGAGACCCGTACACCGGCAACTTGTTGTTGTGCCGGGACGCCATGAGGTCGATCTCTGGAAGACCCCACCTGTCCACCAGCAGTTGAAACACGTCCGGGTGCAGGGACCATTCCCCCGGATGAACGTCCTGGCGACTTAGAAAGTCCGCCTCCCAATTTAGCACTCCCGGGATAAAGACCGCTGATATGGCCGGAAGATTGCGCTCCGCCCAAACCAGGATCCGAGAGACCTCTACGAGAGCCGCCCGACTTCGGGTTCCTCCTTGCCTGTTTATGTAGGCCACGGTGGTAGCGTTGTCCGACTGGACCTGCACTGGGTGACCCTGGAGAAACCGATGTGCCTGCTAGAGAGCATTGAAGACCGCACGGAGTTCCAAGATATTTATTGGAAGCTCCGCTTCTGTCGGCGTCCACCTGCCCTGGAACAAGTGTGGACCCGAAACTGCTCCCCAGCCCCAAAGACTGGCGTCCGTTGTCAACAGGACCCAATTTGGAACCCAGAACGGACGTCCCTTGTTGAGGTGAGTCGTCTGTAACCACCAAGCAAGGGACAGGCGAACCTCCGGGGTGAGCACAATCGTCTGGGACTTCAGAGACTGAGGCAGCCCGTTCCACTTGGACAGGATCAGGTGCTGCAGAGGTCTGGAGTGAAACTGGGCGAATTCCACCATGTCGAACACCGACACCATGGAGTCCAGTAACCTCATCGGCGAGTGTAGGGACACCCGGCGGCTGTGCAGACAACTGCGCACCCTTGACTGTAAAGCAGAGATCTTGTCCTCCGTCACGAAGATCCTCTGCTGTCCCGAGGACAATAAGGCTCCCAGATGCAGAATCCTCCGAGACGGGATTAGAGTGGACTTCTGCCAGTTGATTAGCCAGCCGTGCCGTTGCAGCAGTGCAATGGTCCGGTCCAATTGGCGTAACAGGAGCTCTGGAGATCCTGCCACCAATAACAGGTCGTCCAAGTACGGCAACATGCGGACTCCCTGCAGCTGCAGAGAAGCCGCCATGACCGCCATCACCTTGGTGAAAACCCGTGGTGCTGTCGCCAGGCCAAAAGGTAACGCCCGAAACTGGAAGTGGTCGCTGCGGATTGCAAACCTGAGGAACTGTTGATGGCGCAAAAGAACAGGGACATGCAGGTAAGCGTCCTGTATGTCCAATGACACCATGTAGTCCCCAGCGCCAGAATTATGGACCGTAGGGTCTCCATCCGAAACTTCGGGACCCGCAAAGACTTGTTGAGTGCTTTGAGGTTGAGAATTGGACGATACGACCCATTGGGTTTCTGTACCAAAAATAGATTTGAATAGAAACCCTGGCCCCTCTGGGAGAATGGAACAGGCACTATAACTCCAGCCTGGAGCATAGTGTGCAATACCTTCCGCAGCTCCCTAGCCTTGTTCCGGTCTGATGGTAGACCCGTGGTGAAGAATCGCGCCGGGGGTCTGTGCCGGAAGGAGAAGGCGTAGCCGTGAGAGACCACCTCGAGAACCCAAGTGTCTGTCGTAGTGGCCGACCAACACTGGGCGAACTGCAGCAGGCGGCCTCCCACCCTGGGATCCCCCAAAGGGAGGCCCGGACCGTCAGGCCGCAGGCTTGTCATCTGGCTTGGGGGCCAGACGTCTGGTACTCCATGCCTGCTTCCGGGGCTTGGCCGATTTCTTAGGTCCAGCCTGTCGAGGAAACGACTGTGGTTTGGGCCTGCCCTGGGCCCTAGATGACCGAAAGGACGATGGTCCAGAACCAGAAGGAGCAGCGGCCGACGGGATAAAAAGCCGATTTGGCTGCCGCCAGCGTGGCCACAATCTTATCCAGATCCGGACCGAAGAGAACTTTTCCGGTAAACGGCAACGCCTCCAGACCCTTTTTGGAATCTGCGTCCGCCTTCCAGGATCGCAGCCACAAGGTGCGACGAGCAGCCACCGCTGCTGAAGAAATTCTAGACACCAGAGTACTAATGTCTAGGGCCGCCTCGTTGATATAAGTGGCCAAATCACGGAGATTGCCAATCAACTCCGCCTGTTCGGCCGGACAGTCTGAATCAAAAGACGCCTCTAATGAATCCGCCAAGTGCTCCATCGCTCTGGCAACCCAGCAAATGGCCATAGCCGGCCGTGCTGCCCCCCCCCGCAAGGGAATAAGCGGACTTCAGGCAGATCTCTACCTTGCGGTCCGTAGCATCCTTAAGGGAGGACATGGATGGCATCGGCAATGTGGCACTACGGACAAGACAGGTCACGTGAGAATCCACCTGTGGAGGGGATTCCCACTTTGCAAAATAATTATCCGCGAACGGATAAGCCACCGCCAGGCGTCTCTGCGGCTGGTATCTTTTGCCAGGCTGTTTCCACGCCTCCTCTAAATGGTCACCTAACTGACCCGAAAGAGGAAAGACTGTGGCATCGCCCTTCACATCTTTGAAAAAGGCATACTTAGATTTAGCCGCTGGGGGAACTTCGTCCTCAATCACCAAGGCTGTGCGGACCGCCCGAATAAGTCCAGGAATATATACCTTGGACTTAGCATCAGCGTCCTTACTGTGGAGAGGTTCCTGATCGTAAGGATCCAGAATCTCCCCATCATCAGATGTCCCCTCGTTATCCTCATAAGGAGCCGACAGAGACGCCACCGGCCGTTTATGCGGCCGCATCACAGACTCCCCTTGCAACAAATCCGACAAGTGCTGTACAGAACTCGTCAGGGAGTTAACCCACGCTGGCTCCTGAGAAACCGGGAGCGGGGAAATAGGGAGACTGTGGGGTACCACCAATTGTCGTGGGAAACCCTGCATGGGTGACGACATCACTGACTGCTGGGACAAACCCATCGGTGTAAACGCGGGCTGCGGAGCTAACTGGCCCACTAAGGCTGTAAGCGCCTGAGCGAAACAAGCCCAGGGCGGCTCCTGTACCGGTGCTGTAACCGTAAGCGGTCGCGCCATGGACAAACACTGCCGGCAAAGGCCCTCTGCGCTACCCTCCCCCTCCGCTAACGGTACTTTACACGTAGTTCACTGTAGCCGGAGAGGAAAATCACTTTCAGACATGATGGCACCAGGTATGTGACCCCTCTCACCAATTAAATAGTTAAAAGGCGAGAGACCACCCTGCAGCACCGCACCGCAAGGGCTTAGCAGAAAGAACAGGGACAGAATAAAGCTGACAGTTTAGAAGAACAGTTACAGGCAGCAGCGCTAGCACAGTCACATACAATGCAAAGAAAATCAATTCCTGCACTAACAGCGCAGATCACTCAACTACGCAGACACAGGGCCTGGTAGGACACAGCGCTGCATACACAGACCTGACCACAGCGGAGGAGAGGTATGCGGGGGGAACCAGACCACGATGCTTCCGTCCAGCGCTTCCAGCAACGTTCACCATGCGTCCAGAAGAAGATGGCCGCCGAGGAGCAGAGAGGAGGCTGGCCTGGGGGAGGAGCACTGCCACAGGACCAGTCGGCAGCGTGCAGAGAGGGCTGTGTGCAGCGGGGAAGGCGCCGGCTGTAAGACAGGGCAGGCGCGCTCCGCTGGCATGCATTTAACCCCTGGGATGCTGCAGCGCTACTGCGGTCCGCTGTCCCAGGGGGTAGTGGAAGCGCAGGTTGGTCGCCTGGCTCCACGCTGCAGCCAGTCCCCAGGGAGCCCCCTGCCTGGGGACTCAGGACCATGTGATCAGCGGGGACCCACCGCAGGACCCCGCTGCTTACCTTTGTCCCCCTTAAATCCAGCCATGGTCCGGAACATCTGGGGTCACCGCTAGCTGTGACCCCAGATGCTCACCAGCATCCCTGGATCGGTACCGGCGTTCTGGTACCGGCGGGGGTGTAGGGAAGACCGCATGGACGTCAGGACTGACTGTCCATGCTGTACATCCAGATGTGCAGCCACAGCTGCATAGGAGAAAGCTTCAGGGGCTCTTCTAGCCCCCACTCCGACAGGTGCACCCGACTCCAGCCGGGCACCAAACTAAACTGAGGTGCCTTGGCTCGGGGGCGGGGTATAGAAGGGGGACCCTAGTGCATCCTGGGAGGCTGAAAAGCTTAACTCTATGGTGCCCGGCGACTGACGTCACACCTATACCCCAAGGTATCCTGTGGATACCCTATGGACCCTGAAGTAGAAATATATAAATTATATAGTGATTCTTTTTTTTTAGTGTATTTACAAAGACCGATCACTGTGTCCAGCAGTGATCGGGCCAGGGGCGGGGTTGCAGCCAGCAGGAGGGGTCGGGGGACAGGAAACTAGGTAACTGGCCTGGGGAGAAGTGAGTGGGCTGCTGCCGGATACGCGGTGCCGGGACAGAGTAGTAGCCACCGCCGATGCGGCGGCTGCTTCTGTCATTTTCTTACAGGCGGGCAAGCAACCTCTCACAATACATCGACCCTTTCCTGCAACCACACGTCAAACGCCAACATTCACACCTCCAGGACACCACCCATGTACTCAAAATCCTCAACAACATAACATGGGGTGATGACCACTGGCTGGTCACCAGCGATGTTACATCACTCTACACTGTAATCAATCATACACAAGGACTCGACAGCATCAACGAACACCTCAAACACGACGATTCACTGGAACCAGACCAATTATCTTTCATTCTACAAGGCATTGACTACATTCTTTCACATAACGCTTTCTGGTTCAATGGGGAGTTTTTCCTGCAGAGGATGGGCACCGCCATGGGGATGAAGTTCGCGCCCAGCTATGCGAACCTGTTCATGAGTAGCTGGGAAGACTCCCACATATGGACATGCCATGGCTGGGACGCGAACTTGGTCCTATGGACGAGGTACATCGACAATGTCCTCTGCATCTGGAAAGGCCCCCTCAACACATTACTTGACTTAATCAAGTACATCAATGACAATGATAGAAACCTCCATTTCACGACACACTACAGCCAGACATCAGTCAACTTCCTCGACTTGGAAGTCTTCATTGAAAACCAACAGATACATACCAGAACCTACCAAAAACCAGCTACATCCTATACACCAGTGGTCACCACCCCACCTGGCTTGACAATATCCCAACAGGACAATTCAAACGCATTAGACGCAACTGCACAAGACTCACAGACTACAAGGAACAAGCCAACACCCTCAAAAAGCAATTTTTGGACAAAGCATACAAACCAGACAAGTTAGAACGCACCCTCATACAAATAGGTAAAGAAGACAGACAGCCACTTCTTGACTACAAACAAAAACCACAAGATATACAGAACAACATCCCATTTATCACGCAATACAACACACACGCAAACAGCATAAAACGCATCGTGAACAAACATTGGCACCTACTACAAGACGAACAACTCATCGACATCTTACCCAGCAAACCAAAAGTCATCTACAGGAAAGCCCCCAACATACAGAACCAACTGGTACACAATCACATCCCACCCCTGCAACATTCACAAACTACCCTGGACAACTCTAGACCCACACAAGGTTTTTTCCACTGCGGTACGTGCACCAACTGTACCACCTTGAAATATTGCAGCACCAGACCCACCACATCATTCACATCAATACAGACAGCAGAAACATACAGAATACAGGAACACATAACATGCAACACACGTCAAATATCTTATACAATGCCCCTGTAACCAACAATACATCGGCAGAACCACCAGACCACTTAAAACCAGGATCCAAGAACACCTCAGAAACATCACAAAACAGACAGACAGACAACCACAGCATACCGATACACTTCCAAGAACACCACCATAGCAACACGACAGGCATCAGATTCACAGGCATTAAACACATCAAGAAAAACTGGAGGGGAGGGGACCACACCAAGATCCTAAACAAGGAGGAACTCCGGTGGATCTTCACCCTCAAAACACTAGCACCCAAATGACTAAACATCGATAACGATATTAAATCAGTCATCTCTAAATGAACACGGCCACCATATACTTGACACATTAACAACACCGATCCCCACGCAACCCCGCATACTTAACCTCTTCAATTGTCAAGACAATCCGACCTTCCACCCTCTGACCATCCAACCCCCCCTCCACTACCCACCCACCCCCCCTCATCTACCACCTCCCCCTACCGCCCCCATCAAGCCATACCCACCTTCAAATGCTGACACCCAGAATCAGTGATCCCCATTCACCCCCCGCATCACCGTTACCTTGACATCCCCTTCCCCAACCAACCCTGCCCTAACACATACACACTCTGACACCTTGATCACCACCACCCTCATACCTCTTATATCGACCGCACCACCCATTCCAACACCCCCACCCACATCCCAAACGGACTCCCCCCCGACACAACAGACAGCGGCCCTCACACTTATACACCTAGCCACGACCTCATCCGAGCCACCCCTGTCACCCTCATTGCCCAGCACATTAAGCACACATTACACCCCACTGCCACACACATTTAAGACACACCCCGCCCCCCGCTTCTCTATGTTGCTATGGCTCTTGTCTGACACACGTCACCGGTCCGTAACATGAACACACACCTGCCCCAACCCCCCCTCACGCTACACTTTATCCCAGCCCCCACACACATTCCTGACTGCCTCTATAGTGACCACACCACCCCAAGACGGCACCCCTCCCCCCCCCCTCCACAACACGACCATTTACATACTACTGCACCAAACACAGGGGGTCATTCAGACCCGCTCGCGAGCGCAGGACGCTCGCAAGCGGGTTCATGGTGCCAAATTGCGCATGCGCACGACTGAGGGAGCTCCGTCGTGCACATGTGCGAGACCCGAATAACGACGGCCAAGCCATCGTTATGGGTCTCGCACCAAAGGGGGCGTGCTGTCGATGGTGAGTGACAGCACGCCCCCTTTGGTGGGCGTGGCTGCCAGACTGAGGCACTCCCATGGAAACGCCTACCGTCTGAGTCCGGCCCCACTGACATCAGTAGTGATGTCAGTGGGAGTGATTTTGGCTCTGATAGAGCCAAAATCACTCCAGGGCTTGCGGTCACCGAGACCCTACCGCAGGGTCTCGTCGCAAGCCTGATGGTCGTGATGGTCTTGACCATCGCGACCATCATCATGGACGCTCGCTATAGCTGTGGGTGGTAACCCACAGCTATGCGAGCGTCCATGAGGCCACTCCAAGTTGAGGGAGGAGGGTCCTGATTCAGAGCGAGCGCTCTGGTCAGAGCGTCCGGCTCTGAATCAGGCCCACATTCCACACACTAAGAACCTATTAGTCAACACACCAACCTTACTCCTCCTCGCCACACGTTAACACACACTTCCCCGTGTCAGTCGATTTAACCACTTGGTCACACCACATATATACTTACACAACCCTGGCATTCCACACATCATACAGGTTAGCGATACTAATCACTACACCCACCCTCCCACCACACATGGCCACATTCTAGACACCATTATACACATAACAGGAATGTCCACTACAGCACTGCCAGCTTGACACATGCCACACGCACCAGTCTTATTCCATCTCCCCCTGCCCGATCACCTAGCCACCATCCCCGGAGAGATGCCCATCCACACCTCCCCGGACCCCTTCGGTCACCCGATCCACCAACCATCACCCTCATAATCACCCCCACACACACACCAAGCCTATCACAGCGCATGTTTGGCCACCCGCACCACGGGACTAAACTACCACGACAATGCAGTTTCACATCCCCACCTCCACAATAATTGCCTTACACACCGCGGTGCACCTGACCCCCACCCTACTCGCCACATGCCCCTGCCCGCTCATGAAATCCTCCACACAACACACTCAGTCACCTTTCCGCATATCTCCTCCGCCCAACGCACGCCAGAGCCAGCTGCCACCTCAACCCGTGTAAACATACGGAAACCCTACACAGCACAAGATTGGCTGCCAGCACCACGTGACCACCTCCAACCAACCGCACCCGGTCTCGATCCCCATAGCAGCCGCATAATGCATTAAAGCACACCAGCCCCAGCATACACACCCACACCAGCAGAGCACACGATTGGCTGCTGACACATGACCGCCGCTGACCATCCACAGCCGGTCACAATCCCTATAGCAGCCACATATACATCCAGACATGAGCCCCAGCTAACACACCCACAGCAGTGCAGCACACCATTGGCTGCCCAAACCACGTGACGTTATCACCCAACCACAGGCTTTGCCTCGCACAATCACCCACGATCAGATACATGGGCCACACCCACTCTTAGCCCTGATTGGTCATCTCCACCACCTGACAAACAGAACCCGGAAGTTCCACATTTAAACCTCACACATGCATAGCCACACTTCTTATCTTCTTGAAGAAGGCAGAGCCCTTGCCAAAAAGCGCCATCTGGTGTAAGCTGGCTGTGGTGTCAGAGCCCTACATTCTGACACCACAGCCAGCTTACACCAGAGCGCTTCATTCCCGCGGAGAACTTGGTCGGGCCTTGCTGCTTCCAGAACCCTCTCTACCCACCACCCGCAGGGCCGCACTGGGCATCACACCTAGCAAAGCCCTGCACACCCCTCTTGATCACCACTCCGCCTGCTAGACCCAGGCGACCACGCACCGACCCCTGGGAGCAACCAACACCAGCTCCACTCACAGTTGTTCGTCCAGCAGCAATCCCTAAGCGATCCACACCAACAGGCACCCACCAGGCAGCGGGAACAAAATGCCAGCAACGCGGAGCACCAAGCCCCACAGTGCACCAGCAAGCTACCACACACAGAGCTTCCTATAACCGCTGACACCGCAGCAGCCATCCAACACCGCATCTGCAAAAGGAAACTCTAACACCAGCCCAAGCCTTTTTCACCAACAAATCCTACCCGTAGGTAAGTGACTCCGAGACTTATACCCCTGCGCGGGACGCCGCCAGGGTGTACATCCACAACCGCCAGACCCGCTGCCAACCGACCACTCCCCTCGAGACATCCTAAGACTGTTAACCAAAGGTCCAGCAGGGGTAACGTGCCGGCCTATTGAACTGCACGGAAAGGAGCACCCTAAAAGGGTCCACTCACCTCCCCAGTCTGCACCCACACACACCCCCAAGTGGATTGCTCACCCCACCTGGGTGCCTGGAACCAAACAGGATTAGTACTGTTTTTTTTCCAATAAACCTTTTGGCCCTCATTTCTGCCTCTGTCTTAATTTCCTCACCCACCTCCTCTAGTCCATTAGACCCCCTTCCCTTCCTACACCCCATCACTCCACACACAACATCGAACACAAAAGACCACGACATACTATTACTCCAGCATTACACCCATAGGGCGAGCGCACCCTCCGCACCCTCTACCCCATTCGGGTGAGGTGAATGAGCTGCCGGCTCCCCAGGGACAGAGCAGCAGCCGTGGCTGACAGGAGCCGCAGCTGCTGCTTCTGTAGCTCCAATGTCGCCGGCAGCCAGTGCCGGTGATGGAACGGGTAGGAGAGCCGCCGGCTCCCTGAGAACAGAGTGGCAGCCGCAGCTGCGGCTTCTGTAGTTATGTCACCGGCAGCCAGCGCTGGTGTAGGAAGAGGTGGGAGGGCTGCCGTCTCCCCGGAAACAGAGCAGCAGCAGCGGCTAACAAGCCGCTGCTTCTATAAGTCAAAGCCACAACGGGGAGTGGGTCTCTCCGGCTGCCCAGGCCGGGGACACAGCAGGGCAGCCGCGCAGGGAGGGGGGTCACGCCCGCTGCCCGATCACTGCTGGCCACAGTGATCGGGACACACAGGGGGAGTATCGAGTGATGCAGAAGGACCAGCATGCCCCTCCTATATAGGCGGCTGCAGAAAGATCAGCTTCCCGCAGCCGCACAGTGGGCATTTGACTGGTCATATCAGATACGACCATAGCAGGTAAAGCCCAGTCTGGTATGGTCATATCTGATACGACTGTGGCAGGCAAGTGGTTAATTAACCTTAGTAGGGAACTATAGTTAGATTTAAATTGATGACATGCATCTGGAACGTAGGCGGGCGTGTGACTTTTCCGGGTCTCCTGCACATGCGCATTGTCCAGACACACAGATTAGCAGCGAGTGCCGTCAGCTGGATCTTTGGACATTTTAGGATATAAAAGGAGGACTTTGTAGAGCCAACAACACCCTTCTGATGAAGGACCCATTAAGGTCGGAAACACGTTAAGCATCGCTCTTGTCTAGTCAATACTCCAGGGAATTTGCTGATACAGAGGTGCCCTCAAGATGGATCATTTATCCGGAGATATGACCCATTGTGCCCTAATTCCACACTTGACTGCGGTGACTATACCTTCTGGAGCTGCTTTGCCTATATTGAGTATTTTATATATGACTGTCTATTTGTGTCTATTGTAAGTGCATTGTTGTATTAAAATCCCTATTTTAAAAATAACCACTATATTCTGTATTTTTTGTGTCTTCCCTGACAGTTTCCACAAGGGAGGGAAGACATTTATATTTACAGATCCACAAACAGAGAAAATTGACATTGGGATTGGTCTGCGTAATATGTTCAAACTCTGACTACCACAACATCTATAATCATATGGTAATTATTCTAATTATATTTTATTGTTCTCAGAGGTGGTTTTTGTTTAATTATGGTATATTAGAAAATGTGTTAACCAATGAGCCCTTTTGATTTGTGGAATATTTTCTTTGATATCCATTTAATGTCAAACTGTACCACTGGCATTATCAAATGAGATGGGTATGAGATGCCAGTGGTCAAATTCCTGACGCCGACATCCCGTCAGGGGTTTGGATTCTGGTGCCGGCATTCTGACTGCCGGAATCTCATCTGCTGGGATATAGATTGCCCCGGCTTCCAGCAATCTATACTTGAGCCATGTGTGTAGTTACCTTGTCCAATTAGTGTCATCACCACCGTATAGCATACAGCCTGCACCAAGAGTGATGAAATTTGGTGATAGTACAGAAGAAGAAAAAAAAAACCAAAATGAAGAGTAACGCAGCAAATCCTCCTCTGACTCCAGCAGAGCATTGTAAACGGCCCTGCTTGTGGTTGGGGTGCTGGGTGGGGGGAGTAATCTCCTACTGGGCTGGGGGGTGCCTGACATAGGCATTTGGCGCAGGGGAATAAAGCACAGGGTCAGTAATATAGGTGGATTTGTGCAAATTACTATTGAGGGATCGAATGAGAAGCTCATAGACGAGCCTATGGCAATTTTTGGAAGTTGCCGCATCCATTTTTTCTCATCTGACTATTAATGTGAGCAGTAAAGTCGTCAATATCATCGGGGGCTTTTTGAAGGATGCTTTCTGCTTTTTGTAGAAACAACTCTTCCTGTTCTGTGTGCTCTCTTTTTTTTTTTTGGGGTGGTACCGATGAGGAAGATGATCCTGGTTCAATGGGTGTGGCAATTGTGGTGACGTTTTCCACCTTGCTGTCCCCGATCAAAGTTAGGTCCGGCGTGGTGGACAAATCAGGATCTTGGCTGGTAGTGTATATAGGTAGTGTGTTTTTCTAAAAATGTATTTTCCTATTCTTCCAGTTTCCTAACACCGTGGAAGAGCATCGCTGAAGAGTTTGAACAACGTTGGAATTTCCCTAACTGCGGAGGATCCATCGATGGAAAACACATCCGCATCAACACACCTGCCAACACCGGATCATATTACTACAACTACAAAGGCTTCTTCAGCATTGTTCTCATGGCAGTGGTGAATGCCAACTATGAATTTTTGTTTGTGGATGTCGGCAAGAATGTCCGTGCTTCAGATGGTGGGTCCTTCAAACAGACTGCTTTCTACCAGAGATTAACCAACAAAACCCTCCACTTGCAATCACTGGACGCGACAAAGCACGGCCTAAATTATGTTTTCGTCGCAGACGAGGCTTTTGCATTACATGAACATGTGAAGCCATTTGCACAGAGGGGCCTGACCAGAGAGAAGAGAATCTGCAACTATCGTCTATCACGGGCACGGCGCATTGTGGAAAATGCGTTTGGAATACTCAACAACAGGTTCCGCATTTCCACACCACCATAAACCTATGTGTGGAGAAGATAGACTGGGTCGTGATGGCGTGCTGTATAACTTTCTGCAAAGAAATACCAAACGAGGACCAGTCCCAGCTAGGCCAGAAGATGTAGGAGCTCTGGAGGACATTGTCCAGTTTACATCAATGTCTGCGCCAACAAATGCAACAACATCAACAGCACGTGCCAAAGAAGTGAGGGAGAAGTATATGGCTTATTTCAACGGACCAGGTGCGGTGCCATGGCAGGAGAGCTGCCTGTGAGATAAATGACTATAGTGGACAACTGTGATTGAGCAACAAAAAAAAAAAACTTATAAGGTTTTGGTTTATGAACTGTCTCTACTTACCAACAAATCCTCAGACGGTGCAATCACTTCTGCCGCCTCCTGTTATCCCTCTTGCTCGGCCATCAGGACCACTGACTGGCGTTGTGGCTCTTGTCCGCTTATGAAACTTATAAGGTCATATTACCAGAGTGTTTGGCTTGTACACGTCGTCACTGCCTGCCCGGAACTTTTGGAGTCATCCACCTTTCGCTTTTCTTTAATATACACAGTACGCAGGTTCTGTGTTTTGTGCCGTACTGCTTTAAGGTCAGCATCCGCAATGAACCTTATTATGTACTCAAAAAGGATCCCCAAAGCTGGCAATTTTCTCTAGGAATCCGGTTACAAACTCCCGTTCACTATCCACAGACATTGCTAGGGGGAAAAAATGAGGACATTTTAATAATCTACAAATGTGAATTGTTTTGTACATTTTTACATTTTTCAATTTTTTTGTATATTTTATTAGTTTTTATTGTTTGTTATTAGATCTTTACAGGAATTTAATGTTTTTTTTAAATGTATTTTAATGTGTTTTTATACAGGAATGTTTTGTGATTTTATATGTATTTTATCAATCTTTTTTTCAAGGGATCTTATGTGATTTTCAATTTATTTTAACATGTTTTTTCTGCAGGGATGTTATGTCGTATGTCTATGTAATTTTAGCATGTTTTTTCTTCCAGGGATGTTATGTTGTATTTTTCTATGTATTTTAACATTTTTTTCCAGGGATGTAATGTCTATTATAGTAATATGTTTTATTTTTGTTGTTGTAATATTTTTTTTATATATATATATATATATATATATATATATATAAAAAAAATATGTGTGTGGGTAGGTGGATGGCACACATTGGTGAACAGTGGGAGGTTAATGCATGGCCCAGCCACCGCCTACCTCATTCTGGCGGGCGGTGGCTGGGTCATGCATTTAGAAGTGGCTGGCACACATTGGTGGGCAGTGGGGTTGCATTAAATACAGTACCAATACTCACCAAACTGCTGTAAATCCACACTTCACTGTGCAGGCTCTCTTGTGCTTCCTTCTTGTAGCCACGATGCTGAAGATGGCGATTGGGCGTGTACAGGGTCCTGTCAGTCAAATTCCCCAAAGTACGATGAATCGTGAGATACATCGTGAGTAAAAAAAACCTCACGATTTCATTCAAATCGTGTCGCAGAATGGGAGATCTGGCGTGCTGTAGGCCAGATTTGCCAAAGATGCAAGGTGCGACGAGGCGCATCGGTATCGTGATCAGGAGTAGAACTTCACGATTTGGCCATATTTTACACGATTTGTCCTCCTGATTCGTCCAAATCAGGTAAAAAAAAAATCACTGTGTGTGGTCAGCTTTGAGGTCCAGCTTCTTATTCAGAAAATGTTATATTAAAACAATTAAATAAAGTTAGATCACTAAGTTAACATTGTATAAACAATAAATTGTATCTCTTACACAAATTTTAAAGTTTTTTACCTGGCAATACAAGGTTTTTGGCAAAAATAAGGTGGTAAAGCGGGTACAGGAACTAGATTTTAACATTTTGAATAAGTAGCTGTAGTTCTGCAAGGGTTAAAAAACTTTGATCAACAAATTTCACACTTGGAACCCACAGAGGGTGGTCACTTACATATGACTCACTTGCCATTTGCCTTGACCAACAAGGATTTGGGCATAAATAGGGCGTTAAAGCGGGTACAGGTACAAGATAATGTCATTTAGAATAAGTAGCTGTAGCTGTGCAAGGGTTAAATAGCCTTGGTCAAAAATTTGACACTTGGGGTCCTTCCCCAAATTAGCCCCATGAGCATGGTCTGGTATTGGAATACAGGCTTAAAAATCGGTTTGGTAACCTTTCTTTTCCCGATAAACAGCACCAGGCTGATTATAGGGAGGAGTGGGGTAACACTATAGTAGGGATACACATGTAGTGTCCTCCTGCCATCACATTAACCAGCCCCAAACAATTCAGCACAGTTCAGTAATTAAGCTGGAACCCCGGTAGTGGTGTAATGAGGGGAATGCATGTGGGGCACCTTGCCTTGGGCGCTATTAGACAGGCCTAGTAGAGAGGGGGATCTGCCAGCCAGGACAATGGACCTCATTCAGAGTCGGTCGTTGCGGCCACTCGGTCGTACGCCACCGATGTTCGCTAAACTGTGCATGCGTAAGCTCTACGAACAGCTCCGATGGTTCCCGATGGTCTCGGTTAACCCGTACATGCCCGGAGATGACGTGTAATGCGAATGATCCTCCCTTCGCTCGTCCAGCTAATGATCCCATCATAAAAACGCAACTTGCGAGCGCTTCATTTGCATATCCGGCCCCTTTTACCTTACGACCGAACAGCCGCAACGACCGACTCTGAATGAGGTCCAGTGTC
This sequence comes from Taudactylus pleione, assembly GCA_031769625.1. Lineage (NCBI taxonomy): Eukaryota > Metazoa > Chordata > Amphibia > Anura > Myobatrachidae > Taudactylus > Taudactylus pleione. Next base: position 789,350 of record JAUIMM010000813.1, read on the forward strand.
CAGCACTGAGATCAAGTGTTTGATCCAAAAGCCTTAGTCCTGCAGTCCAGTGAGATGTGTCCCCAGCAGTACGCTGGGAAAGTATGTGTCACGACCAGGGTATCTCTTCCCAGGAGCCTGCGGTGCTTACCAGTGCGGACACTGTGGCCCTTCCGGCGGGGATCTGGTACTTGGAGACTGGCGCTGGGTGCACGCGGGGGTCTGATGTCTGAGTCCTGCTGGCAGGGGTAAGGCTATCAGCATCACCATGCTGTGGGTGTCTGGGCGTGGCCATGTTGCCTCAGGTCATGTGACATAGTGGGCCTATTCTGATGCATCAGGTGATCTCTCCCAGCCACTCACGCTCTGCTGTTGGGTACTTAAGGGGGTTTGGATCTCCCTGTAGTTGCTAGTGCAACATGTTTTACAGCTTGCTGTGAGAGAGTTCCCTGTGCTCCTAAGCCTTGTTCCTGCTCCAGTGCTACCTCTGCCTCTACAGCATATAACATTCAAGTCATTCTACAGGATATCTCATTCAGCCATATTTGTATCATTTCTGGATTTCACTTTAGACATCTCTGCCACTTTTCTGGGCATTGACTTTGTTCTCTCCCACTACAGTGACCTATCGTCCACATACCCCGGTTCTAAGTTTATTTACTTTGGGACTCTAATTACGATCTGTATATTTTCATGTCTACTAATAGCCATATAAAACAACCAACTTTCCAATTTAAATCTGTTCCTGCTTCCACTTCTGTTTCCACCCCGGGTCCACAAAAATCCCAGTCCGTAACAGTATGTCTGTATCCAGTGCTGGTCAAGGAGCAGTGGGGGCTGAGTGCAGCTCGTAAACCGCTGGACATTGAATAGCGGTGACAATCTGAGCCAATCACGGCATATGGACTGGCAACCAATAGAAAGCAGCCACGGTGAGGCAATTGTTGAAAGCCGCGTCATGGCTGGCTACGTCCCTGGCGTCAGACGCCGCTGGGTGGAAGAGTCATTTATATGAGCTGGGCAATAAGCCCAGGTCACAGAAATAAGGGCGGTGCCATTATTTCAACAGAGGGCCCTAGTCCCAGAAGGCATAAGGGGCAATAGGGTTCCACATCATTAACCTAATGTTAGGTGGGCAATAGACCCTATATAGTTGGTACCCCGGTAGTGGCGTAATGAGGGGAGTGCATGTGGGGCACCTTGCCTTGGGCGCTATCAGACAGGCCCGGTAGAGAGGGGCTCAAAATGAACCAAAACAGAGAAACAAACCCTTAGAAGGTAGGCACTAAGCGTGAGGCAGAAGATCATTAAGGCCTGTAGTATTGCTCTTCTGGCCCAGTAGAGTCGCTCAGGGCACAACGCACTACATAGTCCTGCATTGATTGGACCCTGGTTCAGCCTGCATTAGACCCTATGGTATGTAGATATTGATAAGAATGTCTTGTGATTTGTAACCTTGTCATCTCACCTACTGCAATCATGCCTCCATTAAAAGGTAGGCTGTAGTAAGGTACCGGCTTGTAATTATGGTAATGCTTTGTAACTGCATTATTACATTGTCCTGCAACAATTATTGTATTATTGGTGTAGATGCATTGTTGGGGAGCATAGGCGTAGCATGGTGATATTGAAGGCACTACATCCAGCCTGTATTACTGTTGTTCACTGGATCATCTAGAGCAGAGGTGGGGAACCTTTTTTCTGCCGAGGGACATTTTGATATATATATATTATTCACGGGCCTGTGCAGGCCACGCCCCCTCTGTGTGATGTCACACAGGGATGGGGCCACAATCGCCAGTGATTACAACAATGCCTGGAGCTGTAAGGGCAGCAGTGTGACCGTCTGAAGCATCCTAAGGACGTTCCAGGTGGCACTGCTGCATAGCTTCTGGCTGCAGGGTGCCATTATAGGCACCCTGCTATCCAGATGAGGCTAGCAGAAAAAAGTTCACAGGGCCAGACCAAAGGATTCCGGGGGCCTTATACGGCTCCCAATCCCTGATCTAGAGGCAGGGTGTTGGATGTATGTATGAGTAGTCAAGTTGTTGTGGGTGGTACACACTAAAGAAAGAACTCAGTATAGTGCAGCCATGCAGGTGGGCTGTTTTTTTTGTGTATTTATTTGCAGGTACAGAGATCGGGACTCGTCCGTTGCCCAAATTATTTATGCCCAAAACCTTGTTGGTCAAAGCAAAGTACAAGTTGGTCATATGTATGTGACCACCTTCTTTGGGTTCCAAGCAGTGGCGTAACTATGGCAGGGCCATCGAGGCTTGTGCCCTGGGAGCTGTGGGCCACGGTTCCGGCTAGTCCTAGTTAGCCAGTGTAGTGCCGACCGCAGTGAGTGCAGTCAGCACTACACTTTTACTCAGGACCGCCGCTAGGCTACCCTGCGCTGCACAGCCGCGCCCCTTCCCTCCCCCTGAGCGCTTACCCACTAGCACCAGGTGGAGGGTGGGAGGCGGGCTCAGGCTAGTGCATTTACACACACACACACACACACACACCACTGCCACCGTGGCGGCGATGTGTGTGTTAATCAGCAGCCAATGAGAGTCAGACAGACTCTCATTGAGAGCTGCGCCCACTGCAAGAGCTGGGCTGGAGCTCACTCATGAGCTCCGCCTTCTGGCTCCTGCAGTGGGTAATGGGAGAGACGTCATGACGTCTCTCCCATAATGCAGAGCGCGATAGCCCGGGGGGGACTGACGTGCGGACGGCGGCAGGAGCAATGGCCAGAACCAGAGTGTGGATTCACAGTGGCAAACGCAGGATTTTGAAAGGGGGGTTTCCAATACTTGGTTACAAAACCAATGGCAAAAAATCTAACCACATACAAGCAGCACTCCTCGGGTACTCAATCAATAATCCAAGTTTGTTAATCCATTACTGTGCAACGTTTCAGATGAATTTATTACATATTTCATCAATGCCTTGACGAAATATGTAATAATTGCATCTGAAACGTTGCACAGTAATGGATTAACAAGCTTGGATTACTGAGTACCTGAGGAGCGCTGCCTGTATGTTATTGTATGTTCAAGACTTAGCGGTCTGCTTAGTTCTTAGGATCTGCACCCCGCGTGTTGAACTTTTTTATTTGGAGTCTACTTGACTATATTTATATGGAGCTTTTCAGCTCCTTGAAGAAATAAAAAGGCGGCACCGCAAACATACACAGTGACATATACACCCACACAGACGTACACACTGACACAGACTGCACTGACAAAGCCTATACACACACTGCACTAACACAAATACACTAAAACACACACACACTGCACTGACAAAGCCTAGACACACACACACACTGACACACTCACTGACAAAGCCTAGACACACACACACTGCACTGACACACATATACACTGACAAAGCCTACACACTGCACTGACAAAGCATATACACACACACTGACACACACACACTGACACACATATACACTGACAAAGCCTAGACACACACACACTGACACACATATACACTGACAAAGCCTAGACACACACACACTGACACACATATACACTGACAAAGCCTAGACACACACACACTGACACACATATACACTGACAAAGCCTAGACACACACACACTGACACACATATACACTGACAAAGCCTAGACACACACACACTGACACACATATACACTGACAAAGCCTAGACACACACACACTGACACACATATACACTGACAAAGCCTAGACACACACACACACTGACACACATATACACTGACACACACTGCACTGACAAAGCCTAGACACACACACAAAGCCTATACACACACACAAAGCCTATACACACACACACACAGAGACTGACACACACTGACAGCCTACTCTCACACACACAGAAACTGACACACACACACTGACAAAGCCTACTCTCACACACACACTGACAAAGCCTAAATACACACTGACAAAGATCACCCTCCCCCCACATGTAAAACATTACACCCACCTGTGGTGCGGCTCTGGGAGAGAGCACTGGTCACTGTCACGCAGCAGGATGTCTCAGCCTCCCACAATGCTGGTGTGCTGTGCCCTATGAGAACTGCCCGGGAGGAGCTGTGCGCAAGCGCTGCAGCTCCCCCTACAGGCAGCTCAGCCAGGGACAGTTGCCGGGCTCACGTTTTAAACAAAAAAAAAATTATTGTTAAGCTGGGCTGCGATGGAGTGGCGGGCAGGGGGGGGTTTCTAGGTACTCGGAAACCCCCCCCTGCGTGCGTGGGTGATTCAGGTAAGTGTATTGTTTTTATTTTATTAACTTGTGTGTATTTGTCGGGGGTTAGGGGTGAACTACTACTGGGGGGGGACTACTACCACTGGGGGTCCTGCTTGGAGGGTGTGGACTACTACCACTGGGGGCCCTACTTGGAGGGTGTGTTTGGTGGTGGAGCTTCAATTTTAAATTTGCCCTGGGCTCCAAATACCCTAGCTACGCCACTGGTTCCAAATGTGAAATTTGTTGACCTAGGTTTTTTAACCCTTGCAGAACTACAGCTACTTATTCAAAATGTCAAAATCTGGTGCCTGGGCCTGCTTTATTACCTTATTTTATGCCCAAAACCTTGTTTTGCCAGGTGAAATACAATTTAAATTTGTGTAAGAGACAATTTATGGTTTATACAATTTTAACTTAGTAATCTAACAACATTTTCTGAATAAGTGAATAAGTAGCTGGCCGAATAAGTAGCTAACTTCAGCCTCGTACTTAACAAACCACTAGTTTCAACTAACTCACGTTATATATTTTCCATACAATACACCAACATTCTAACATGATAGGGAAACAACACTACTAATCTTCGAAAAGAAAGTGACTATATAGTACAAGAATAAAGCCACAGGGGAGTGTGTACATAACTCGCATGCTAAAGGCACTCTCCTGGTTTGTTTGTGTGACGTTACATAAGTATCACGCGTTCTAGAATCCTGCTGCCATCTTTATTGGGTGTGCAGCAGTAACAGCCAGGCAGCGTAGTCTGCTGGTGAGGGTCGACACTGATCCCTCGTTGCTGTATCTCCGCCCTGTGCTGCACGTAACTAGTGCCGCAGGGCGAAAGGGATTCAGCCCGGCCGCTACCAATGAGGGAGTAGAGCCGTGAGGAAGCCGGATATTGCGTCGACTCGAGCCGAGTGTGGGAACAGGAAGTAAGAGAGTCCGGTGGACACGGAGGCGAAGTGACACGGTAAGTGATAATGTCACGATCACTTGTTTCAATATCGACCAGCTCTACTAATTTAGTTAGTAAATAATACGGTGTTGTCAGAATGAGCGGTACCGGATGGGTAGCATGATTATCCAGCGTCGCCTGTCCGCTCCTGGGCCCAGCGGAATGATCGGTAACTGGCATCAGCTGGTGTCTCTCGGGTGACCCCCTAGTGCTCCTACCGACTGGCCCAATCTGGGTGCCGGCAACCTTCGCGGTATAACCGGCTCCTGCCTTTGGTGTAGTGATCTCCCCACACCATAATGCCCCTTGTCCGCCCACTTATGGTTTATAAACTCGGCACATCCAATCCGGAGTAGTCATCAATCAGCTAACACACGGGGCCTGGCCAAGGACTACAGATACATTCAATAGCAGCATCTGAGGAACATTTCACTCATCTTGACATAGCATTGATTCTTATTATTATACTGCTCTGCTGTAGATGTCATTATGGCACTCCTATATTTTATGGCTCCCCTCTATGGGTCTATGTACTAAGCCTTGGAGAGATAGAAAGTGGGCGTAGATAAAGTACCAACCAATCAGCTCCTGTCATTTTTCAAACACAGCCTGTAAAGTGACGGTCGCTGATTGGTTAATACCATATACCATCCACTTTATGTCTCTCCTATGGGTATATTTACGTCAAGTGCAGGATTTTAGAAGTGGAGATGTTGCCCATAGCAACCAATCAGATTCTAGCTTAACTTCTACCAGGTGCTAGATAAATGTTAAGTAGAATCTGATTGGTTGCTATGGGCAACATATCCACTTCTAAAACTCTGCACATTAGAAAATATACCCCCTAGGCTTAGTACATAGAGCCCTATATTACAGAGCAGTTTACCTCATTTGGGTCATTAAAGAAAATGTCTTTCTTAAAGAATAACATTATATGTGTTTGTTGCCAGCCCCGATTACCAACTATAAATTTTGGGGCCTGGTACACTGCCTCTACACCCCGACCCCATTATGAATATAGGCAACAAGTGGTCTATTCATGTAGATCTTGCAATATGAATTGTTAGTTTCGGTTCGATGCGATATATAGCTGAGTTAAGTAGCAATTCATATACATATTTCTGGCAAAGCGATGGGAAATGTAGAGCATCGGTGATCCATTCTTCAGCTGCGGTCCTTGGAGACACCGCAGTGTTGAATCCAGGCTCTCTTGTGGGCATGCGCTGGCAGCACAGCAGCAGAAGCATAACAAGGACGTGGAAGGGTGGGGTGGGGGGAGGGGCAGAACCAAGCAAGTTAGGGGCAGCGGGGAGACAGCAATGGAATTACACCGGCCAATTGGAGAGGGGAGGGATCTATAGTGACCCGGCATATGACAGTTCACTTCATTAAGCAATACACAAGACAGCACTGGAGTGGGGGCAGAGTGGCCAACCGTGGGGGTAGCCGTCTCTTCAGCTATATATAAGATAGCGTGGGAGTGGGGGTAGAGTGAGCCGGCATCGGGCAGTCAATCAGAATGAGGTACTTTACTATCATATACTCTCCGGGAATGTCCCTGTAACACACAAGGAGCAATGGAGTTTTACTCCCTCCGACTTTCTACCTGGGCACCACTGATAGTGTGCACCACTGATTGGCCGGGGAGAAGGCAGGGAAACAGCTGTCTTCCCTGCTCTGCTCCCCTCAGGAGGCACATTACGCTGTCCTGAGATGGAGAAAACATTTTTAGAAGCGAAACGGAAAGCTTCCATATGAATTGCTCTCCCCTTACTACTGTATGGGGAAGCGATATCTATACTAATCAGGGGCATCGCTGGAGAAAGGTAACTCCTTCTATGAACAGAGGGAAGCAGTGAAAAGCCCTGTTATCACTGATATAGGGGTTTTCACTGCTACATAATTAGACCCCCAAGTTTTAACAAATTTAATATCTATCTATCTCCACAAGTTTGCAATCCTATGATTGAATAGCAACCACCTGGTGCCCTTACTGTGAAAATCATATAGTCCCAATAATGGCCCTGTCTATAAGTACAAGCCAAGCACGACACTCCAGGGTATATAATCAATTTGATATACATTTGACTACAAATCTGAATATATACCCAAGAGTGCCATGCTTGATTTGTTTTCTGGTACAGGGCCATTACTGGGGGGAGAGAGTCACACGGATATGTTAAACACAGGAGTATATATACAGAAGGATTTAATTAGAATGGAAATAAAATTAAGTTAAAAAACGCTGTCACTTACCAGACTCTGGGGCAGGCTGCTGAAGTCAGTGTCACTGATTGCTGCGGACGGCTGTCTCATGGGTGTCTGCAGGGAGCAGACAGTTCTTGCAGTTTGTTGCTGCTTGAAGTTACGTGGTGCTGCCTGCCAGCTGGTGGGCGCCTCCTACTTCTCTTGGGTGTACCGCGGCTGCAGGGAGCCAGGCAGGAACAGAACAGTGAAGGGCACAGGGTCAGCGTAATGACGTAAAGTTGTTAATATGCGCAGAGACCGGACCAGATGACGGGTAATAGGGAGGGGGGGGGGGTTGATGGGATTGGGCGGACAGCTGCAATTGACAGTTTGTTTAATTTTGCCCACTTGCACAGTGCTGGTCGTCCATCAGTTTATAAATTACAATTAGGCACCGCAGACCCATTTTTGTCTTTGCCCCACTGAATTTCGAGGCCCACGTAGCCTCAGGGCCCTGGTGTACCCTTAGTATGGTATTCGTTTAGGATGCCTGCGGCCGCAATACCGGCCGCCGGCTTCCCGACTCCTCAATCCTGGCTAGGGTTAAATGACAGGTGTTGAAAATCTAGACGCCTGTCATTACCCCTACGCCGGGAGACCGGCACCCGGCATCCCGATCGAAGGGATTCCGGGAGCCACGAGCGGACAGCCGTGGGGGGAAGGGTTAGGTTTAGGGCTCCCGGGGGAGACTTAGTGTTAGGCACCCCCCCGGGAGTGTTAGGGTTAGGCTAGGGGAAGGGGAGGTTAGGGTTAGGCACCCCCCCCCCGGGGGACTTAGGATTAGGCAGCGGGGAAGGGGGGGTTAGGTTTAGGCACTTAGAAGGGGGATTAGGGTTAGACACTTGGGGGGGAGGTTAGGGTTAGGCACCTCTAAGGGATGGTTAGGGGGGTAGGTTAGATTAGTTAGTACTTACCTGGGGACGATCGGGATTTCCAGTGCTGTCGGGCTGCCGCTGCCGGGATCTCTTCCTCTGTCGGCCTGATGCTGCCGGGATTCGAGCTGCCGGCCATGCAGCCGGCGGTATTACATACCGACATACCGATTCCCTTAGAATCCCTCAGTCAATTGGCCTGTTAGTAATTGCAGAGTTTTTTTGTAGTATAATATTTATTATCCTATACACAAGTTTGTGTAAACAAATTATTTTTCCTATAACAGGAACATTGATGTTACCTTGTTATGTTTTTTTTTAGCTTATCAGACATATTACATATCTATACTTAGAAAGGCACCCCAGGTATTATTCAACATCATAATATATGTTCCAAAAAAAAATAAATCTTTAATAGTTTACTTATTTTATAATAAACAGCAGCCTATGTAACTTCTGTTAATTTCTGGACTAACCTATCACAGTTCACATCTGCGCAGTTATTGCAATATATACAGCCAATTGACCATTATTTAAAGTAACAATTTTATCCAAAAAAACAGTACCTTATTTATCCCAATTAATTCTAAAAATTCAGATCTTATAGTTATGAAACTACGCTGGGTCATTAAACATTGACCTGTCAATTTCTTTTCATTCTGTATAACCCAAGTCCTGACAGATTATTATTGTACAACTAGCTGAAGTACCCGGCGTTGCCCGGGTTTAAATCGTCAAGTTATTAAGTTTTATTATGTGATGTCGTCCAAATCCATCCAGTGGAAGGCCCAGAACAGGCTCCCTGAGTCAAAGTTCTGCCTGGCGTACTCTTCCGTGAGGTCTTACTGGGATCCCAACCACTCCACCCTTCTGTGAAGTTTCATCCAAATCCATCCAGTGGAAGGCCAAAGTTCTGCCCAGCTTACACCAATGGGAGGTCCGACCGGGACCTCAACCCACTATCTTCTGGGATCCAATGTTACCACTCTGAAGTTTTCGTCCAAATCCACCCAGTGGAAGGCTCAGAACAAGGTCCCCGGCTCAAAATTCTGCCCAGTGTTCACCAATGGGAGGTCTGACCAGGACCCTCAAACCTGGCCAGGATCCAACTGGGCCACCTTGCATTGGTTTCATCCCAATCGGTGCAGACAAACAAACAGACCAATGCATTTTATATATAAGATAAGGACCACCAATTGCAATCTGATATAATTCTGTAGTATACAGATTGGAGAAATGAAAAGGCTGCACAGGGCATGGGTCAAAAAATAAGGGGTATATTTACTAAAGTGAGAGTTTTTAGAAATGGAGATGTTGCCCATAGTAACTAATCAGATTCTACTTAACATGTAACTTGCACCTTCTAGAAGATAGCTAGAATCTGATTGTTTGCCATGGGCAACATCTCACTTTAGTAAATATACCCCTAAATATGAATTCAAGGAGTATAGGAGTACTAAAGCTGGGTACACACTAAATGATGTGTGTACCCAGCGATATGACGGGCGACCCCCACCGACCGGGCGACATATCGGGCAGCCGGTACACATTAGACGATCTGGCGCCCGATATGTCGGGCCCTGCCGCATCCCACTGCATGGGGTTGTCAGCCGCATCGTCGGGTTGAGTTGCATATAGGGCCGACCTGCTGATGTGGCTGATGACCCCACAGGAGTGCACACCGCCCGACATAGTGTGTACACACTGCACGATTTAAACGTACTTAGCAAGGTAATGAGGACCAATCTGGGCGCTACACTGAGTCAGCAGCCTAACTGAGATCAAGGTTAACTAGTGAGACCTATAAACTGAAGTAGTAGAAGGGGAATATGAAAGTGTTGGCGCTACTCCTTCTAAACCATATAGGGACAAAATGTATCCACCATTGTGTTATGAGTAACATATAGTTTAATAGTGGTGCAAAGATAAAATAAAATCACATTTGTCACATGGTAGAAATTCTTTGTAAAAACACAAAACAAATCCTAAGAGAGAGCTGTTTTAAAAAAAAAAAAAAAAAACATAGGATAAATAAGCATATATCGCTAAAAACTGGATAATATGAATAAACTCCGGGTATGCATTATAATCAGGTCCAAAGGGTAAACGAAACAGCATAAAAGAGGGTATGCGTTTACGATGCCGGCGGTCGCTATGCCGACTCCGGCATCTCCACTACAGAATCTCGGCGAGGGTTAATTAACCTACGCCGGGAGAACGGTGCCCGGCATCCCTTCGATCGGGATGCAGGGCGCTGGTCTCCCGGCCGGCGGTGTAACATACCAATTCCTAAAATAGGCAGCACTCTAAGAAGAACAGATAAAAAAAGATGGTACTTGTTAAGATACCCAGGCTTTCAGCTGATATAAAACGTAGGATAATAGCAAAATAAGAGATGCAACTCTTATATAATAACAAGGCTTCCAGCAGGTAAAAGCGTAAAACTCAAATTGGGTGGATCCTACCCGACTGATGAGATGGAGCCGCAGGTGTAATAAGTGCAGGGTACCTGGGTATACCCTGCACTGGCTCCTTATGGCATAGATCATACAAGAGGGAATCCAAACATCCAGGTGGCACAGGAGCAGTCTGCCTTCTATTTAAACGATTTGTCGTTCCGGTCCGTTGGAATCGGGCAAATCATTTAAAATATTGCTAAGTGTGTAACCAACTTTACTGTATAATCAGGATCAGAGCGTTCATATAAACCAAAATAACATCTTAACTGTTCAGGTATGGGTGATTTGTATGGTCAGTTAAGCTGGGTACACACTAGGCTGACCTGCCAACCTATCTAACGATTACACACTTACCAATCGTCTTCCCAATGTCCCGGGCCTGAAGTCACAACTGGGTGGGCATTTGCTTGTCCGCCCAGTTGAGACTTCACTCGCCACCAGGTCCCTGCAGATCGCCCATACACACCAGCAGATGACATTATATATATATATATGTATTGTAATCTTCATCTGCTGTGCTGCAGAGCAGATTGGATATGTCTGAACGACATTATTCACAGACATGTCTGCTGTACACACTAGCAGATGCACTATAGATATGTCGCCGGCTCAGTGGAACGGGCGATATATCTTATCAGTGTGTACCCTACTTTAGTGGTGATCCCCAGAGTCCAATACAATCTAGGACACAACAAGAGAAAGAAAAATGACTCTTTGTGGAGGCACACATAAAAAAAATTTCTCCATAGCTCAAAATCTGTAGATTTAGGTGAGGAATCTACAGAATTAAAACATAACCTTTACCAACCAGTTGATTCTAAAAGCAAGTGAGCATAAAATATGAACCGTAGTTTACAGCTAAATTCTGTGGGCAATAGATCATAGACAAAAAAATGTCCAGAGTTATTGACTATATTGAGGACTGAAAATAATGAATAATTTACAGCTTACACAGGATACAATAAATCAGAGACAAATGTCCAGAATTAATTAAATTGTTTTTTCTTTAATAGTTAATTGCTAATTAATTTGCCAGCTTTAATTATTTCCTATTGTATCTGAAATAATATTCCTAAAACCTTTTCTTAGAGGTATCTTCGAGTTTTTGTTCTCAGGAGGAATCCTAATGAAATACTATGAAATATCCCCAGTGATACAGCAATCAAATATATGCATCAATATATTCAATTAATACATAATCAGCAGTTTATAGGATAAGAGTATATTCTGTTTTATTGTAGAAACTGCATAATTTTATGGTTTGTTGCTATGTTCTAATAGCACAAGCAAATATCCCCACTATGTCCTAAAGCTGCATACACACGTAAAGATTTTCTGTCCAACCAGCCAACTAGTTGATTGCTTGGAATGAAAATCTGGTAACATATGGGAGTAACTGATGATCAGCAATTTGCACCTAAATGCCAGAAAACAGATGAAAATGGTCGTCAGACAAGTTTGTTAAATGTTTAATCTAAACAATTTGTTCAAACAACAGTTTTTGTGCATTTTCTGGCATTTGGCAGCAAATTGCTGATTGTCATTTGCTTTCATACCTTACCAGATTTTCATTCCAACCAATCAACTAGTTGGATGGTTGGATAGAAAATCTTTACGTGTGTATACAGCTTTAAGTTGGCCATCTACTATACAATTATCTGTTAGATATCTGTCCAATCTGGCTGGTTAGAATGAAAACCTGGTAATGTATGGGAGCAAATGACTATCATCCATTTGCTCACAAACACTGGGAAATAGCCAAAAATAGTTGTTCAGACAAATTGGTTAAAACACACAAATTTAACCAATTTGAAAAAAAAATGTTGTCCCTTTTTCAGTGTTTAAAACCATATAATCAACTGTCATCTGCTCCCATATATTACCAGGTTTTCATTCCAACCAGCCAGATTGGACAGATATCTGACAGAAAATTGTATAGTGTATGGCCAGCTTTAGACTTGCAGGTACAGAGATAGCAATAACTGCTGTCCCTTCGAGTTATATCCCCAGAATTTTAGAGGAGTCTTTCACATTTGCCAAAGACTCCTACGGGAGAACCTGACACTGCGTATGTACCCAGTGTTGTTCGCCGCCGCCAGCTGGAGGATCCGGGAGAGAGATCGGAAGACTTCTCTCCTGTTGTTTGTAACCCTCCATAGGTATAAATCGGTTTACACAATTTGAGGATGAAGTAAACTTAACAGTGCCAAAGTTTTGGTGTTTGGTACATAAGGGTCAGATTGTAGTCCCCATTGATAATAATGGGGACTGCGATCTGCAGTGCTAATTTAGTACTCTGCCGGGGAGATTTCTGTGAGATCTGCATTATGCTATTAGTACATAGTAACAAATAAAATTATGCAGAAACTTCAGTTTCTACATAATTTTATGGAAAAAAAAATACTTGATAAATAGGCCCCCTAGTGCTCGTTTATCATATTGTGAACACATTTTTCAGCATGGTATTGCCTTCAATTTAGCATCAAACTGCTCACAGGTGGGATAGTGCTCTGAGTTTCAACTGATATCTAAGCATAACAATTCAGCCCTGTGTTTACACACACTGATATGTTTTGTCGTGCATAGCTTTCTATCCGTACAGCAGTAATACACATACACAGATAGTAACAACCAGTTATTTGTTAAAGTTGCAATTGAAAATTTTGTGGCATTATTCATCAACTGATAGAGCATGTCTGGTCTGAAGTGGGACTCTGACGCTGTGCACTGCTGACCACAAAATCCCGATAGTTGGGAATCTGCGCAGGCGCCAGACCTGCACTGCGAATACTGTGTGTATTTTTCTATATACACACTGTGCAAAGTCCGGCACTCTCGCTGAAAATAGACACAATTGCCCTGGTGCCAGTGTTAGTGATGCATAAATTTAATTGGTGTGGGTGCTGCTAGAGCGGTCCTTTACCACATGGCACTCGGGGCCTTGATGCAGAAAGATTTATTGATGCAACGTTTCTCTCCGACTACTACTGGGGGCAATGCATAGAGGGACTAAAGGGCATTAATGTGCGGCATAATGTGTAAAGGCCGGGCATGGCTGTGTAGCATCATTTGTAAGGTGTTAGGGGAGGTCTGAGAGGCATATAGGGAGCTTTAAAGCATAAATTATGATGGGACCCAAAAATGGTCATGTAGGACCCCATTTTTTTTTTAAAGTGGAGGGTACCTGGGGCCCACATATTTTGTCACTCACCACGATCACTGAACTTCTGTAATCAATGACGTTGAGTTGCTGCACTTCGCCGGGATAGATGGAGTCCTACATGATGCTAGGGTTGAGCTTATTTCCACTTCATGCTAGGGACCTGGAAGTGATGTGCAGTGAGGGCGGAAGTGCGATTCCATGCCCATAAAGTCCACCTAGAGAAGAAACTTGTTCTCTCGCCACACTTTTCGGTGGCTCGCTACACTCGCCACAAGATTATATTTCCACGTCCACGTGGATGATAGGGAATGACGTTGGACAGTAGCTGATGACGTCAGGGTCCTCTCTGCGAAGGGCATCTAGACACTACCATGATGCTAGGCACCTATCCCATGACTTTTGGCTCTTCAGCGTACTTGAATAGCAGAAAATTGCTTCAAGTGTATCAGATGCTAGCATCGTATACCTTCAGTGTATTACAGTGGGACTATTTGCCCCAGACAGTTGGAAAACCCCACTTTATGAAGAGAAGTAATGCACTGCATCTTTCTCATTCGCGCCAAGGCTCCTTTAAACAAGCTTTGCATTGTTCAATGTGGGAACAGGACTCGCACTTATCCCCACTGTGTTTTAGTTTTTCTGCATTTAACCAGGGCGCACTACAAAAATCACTTGTTGTTCCTAAAGTCTATGCAGTCCCTGGCAACCATAAGTATGCTGAGGCTTGCAGTACTACAAGTACAAGCATGCCTATCCACTTAATGGCAGTTTGGGTATGTTTGGACTTGTAGTATACAACAGAAAATAAATATATTTTAACCTTTTCAGTTTATAGTATTAATGCACACCCACTGTCCAGGGGTGTGGGAATAGCCCACAATAGCTGAAAGCCTAGTGCCTTCAGCTGGGACTATTTTGTCTTGGGGAGGGTCCAATTTTTCTGTGGACCCGAATTCCTAGGGCGGTGGTTTCCAAACTCTCGGTTTACAGTGTCCTTAGAGTGTCTCAGCAAATATATCACGGTGGTCCTAGGCATAACAGTTCTATTTATTTGTTGTTAAGTTTGTACAGCTTAATACTTTAATAAGTATTTACATCCTAACAATGTAGGTGACTTTGGGTAGCTTTTAATGATCTCCACAAGATAATGGAGTCTGTGTCTCTCAGTAATCTGTATAATAATTGTAGAAAGTCTGTCCTGTCTACTATCTGTGTGCGCAGTGGAAGCACGCTCCAATAGCTTCCACTGCGGGAGAGAAGAGACAGATCTAGGAGAGGAGGACTGGCTGCTGAGAATGGGGAAAGTATGGGAATCGGAGAAGGGGGCAAGGGGTTGGGGTCTGGAGCCAGAGTAAAACTTTTAGGGGGGTTGACTAGAGGGAGGGTGGAGGCGGAGACTAAAGTGACCTGGCCTATGCCAATTCCTATAAACTAGTAGGACATAATTCTACAATGAATAGCCGGCCCAATAATATTACACTAGGGTTAATCAATATTCAGTAGCCCAGTGGTTCCCAAACTTTTTTAAATCACGGCACCCTAGAGTATCAGCATTGTATTTATGGCACCCCTAGGCCATAAGTTTATTGAGTACTTCACTTTACTAAAAATTTTTCTGAATTTAATTGTGCTGACCTGTCATCCTTAGGGTCAGTTATGTGATGCTGGACAGGTTTGCGCTTCTGTTTGTTCACATATTTACATTACATTGACCATAAATAATTTGATTTGGTGCTGGACCACCAACCTGAGGCACCCATGCAAGTGTCCTGGGGCACCCCAGGGTACCACAGCGCACAGTTTGGGAACCACTGCAGTAGCTGTTAGGATTCTGATATGAGCATCATGCTTGGCACTGGAGGGTTTCATACACTACACATTTACTAGTTACAATGCATTCATGTTTAATCCATCTAACCCACTGTTTTCTAACCTCGGTCCTCAAGGCGCACTAACAATTTAGATTTTAAGGTTAGCTATACTTGAGCACAGGTTATTTAATTAGTACCTCAGTTATTTTGATTTAACCATCTGTGCTCATGCATGGACTTGTTAGAGGGGAATTCAGTTTTTTAGCGCTGCCGCAGCTCCTGCCTAAGCTGCCCGGGACCAATTCAGTTGTTTGTGCCGATGGGCCCCCATTATTCCTGCTTGCGCCCTCCTGAGGTGCCGAGCAGAAATTTGCCCAAAGTCGGGCTTTTGTGCACTCAAACTCAGCGCGCCCAGTAGTTTGCACAGGTAAACTCTGTGCGTTTGGCTGTGATCATGCACCGTAAATAATGGGTGCCTGTGACACTATTGCCCAAGCAATTGAATATTACCATTTGGGTACCCATTACTTACAGGGTGCACAAAAACAATTGAATTCCCCCTTATTGTGCCTTGAGGACTCGGGTTGGGAAACACTGATCTCACCTATCTAGAGTCCCATGCAGCTTGCCTACCACGCCTGCAGATCTCTTGTTTGCCGGGTGCCAATGCACAGAGTATGTGATTAGTCATCCTGGCTATCCATCAGTTGCAGCGCACAGTTTGGAAACTGAATGGTGTGAGAAATGATCCATACAGACTGCATATTGTGCAGTGTCACATTCATCATTTGAATATATAAAAAGTGAAAGTTATTTGTCCTGGAAGTTTAAATGCTGGAGTAATGAGGCATTCCACATGCAGTACTTTTGAGTACAGCTTAACCTGAACAAAATGCTTTATCTGTATATTGTAATTTGTTGCAAGACCACCACTGTCAATCATTCTGCCAAATGTAATAGTAATTTGAACATTGAAGTGAATGATCGTTTATTTTAAAGTGGAGAGAAAGAGAAAAAGTTACAGCAGCTCCTTACATTAATAAAGGAAAACATAGCGGTGGTTTTATATTTTCTGTGCAGAATAAGTTATACCCATGTGTTCTATTATTCTAGAAAAATACACTTAGGCTGGGTATACACTAGATGATATGCCGTCCGATCCAGAGGTGCCCCCTCCATGTCTCTCTCTTTACTCCCTCCATGTCTCTCCCAATATCCCTTTGCAGCCTCCTCCAAGTGTCTTCTTTTGCATCCCACTTCCCATATCCTTTTGCAGCCCCCCTCCCACCCCTATATTTTCCTATATGGCCCCCACCCTGTAGTACACTGTGGCGCTCAGCACTATGTGCTCCACTCTCCAACCCGACCTGCCCTCACCCAACTGTAGTTCCCTATGAGGCCCTCTCTCTATAGAATACTGTGGCACCGGCACTATGTGCGTGAACCCGCCTTCGCCAACCCGACCCTCACCACTGTAGTTCCCCATGTGGCCCCCTCCCTAAAGTATTGCTATTTCTCATTGCAGCCCCCTTCCCCATTACTTACATTTAGTAGCGACGATCACCAGCGCAGTTCAGCTCTGAGTCCTCAGATCATGCAGGACCCAATACAGCCTGTTGCTTACTACTGGCAGCTCCCGCACACTTCTGCATTCTGCAGTTCCCCCACGCTGCTCCCCTCACCTCCCCGATCCTCTTCTGCCATGCTCGTTAGGACACTGGCTGCGGCACCCCAGGGAGACACGGCCCACAGATTGGAAACCGCTGGTCTAGTTTGTACCCACTATGTCTCTGACGATCCATGCTGCCACGGGTCGTCAGCTATGTCATTTGTCGGCACTACATGCAGGCTTGACGGGGGATGTCGTTAGTGAGGGCCATGCTGCCGAATGCAGCATGGCCTCCGCTGACGCTGCCCGGATCTGCAAGTGCGTGGCCCCTGCCGGCTCCCGTCGCTGCCGATGCCGGGCTGGGTACACATAGTCTAGAGTCACATCGTCCCTTTCACTAGTTACACAGCATTACAGGGAGGGATATGATTCGTACCACAAAGATACAATGTTTAGAATGATTACCCCAAAGGCTGAGTACACACCATACGAAGGTGCGACCCGATGAGGCGATGTAACAATACATTTCATGCGCCGTACACACTGCACGATCCGGTGTATGACGGCGCAGTGTATCACTACATTCTGCATGTAAAAGCACCACGTAGTTCATTGCATCGTCCCATCTGTCGTGTAAAAAAAGATGGGACGATGCGATGAATGACCGATCAGGTGTACACCCTATATGGTGCATATGATAAACCGTTCCTATCTGAGTTGGAATGATATATCGTACGATACATTGTATAGTGTGTACCTTCTTTAGTTCTCACTTTCGGGGTTTATGTAATGATGTGTGATTTTGTCAAAATCGTAGTTTCTCGACGAGTTTTGCAGCAGGATTTAATACACAATTTTAAAAGCAAAACATGCTGGTTTGTGCCTTTTTAATCAAATCGATGGTTTAGATCTCACTGCAGAATTTGCAGAAAATCTGTGATTTGGACAAGTAAAACATTCAGACTTGCATTAAAAATTTCCTCAACTTGTGTTCTTTTTCAGTGTTCCAAGCATCGTGGAATCGTTGGGCGTGATTGGTGTGAGTATGGGATTAACAATTGACCATAAAGTACATAGACAGGATATGATTGCAGCTTATTCAGGTTGGGAGAAAATGTGGAAGTGGTGTTCATATTTGTGGGCATTATCTAATGTGATAGAGGAGTTCCCATTGCAGAGTCCTAAACAGTTTATTTGTTCGGCAGTGACGTCCCATTCACTAGTTACACAGCAATGTTTGAGGGTATCTCCAATTTAGCAGCATAAAGCCATAGATCAAACTATTCTTTCCAGTGTAGTGTTGCTATTATTGAAGTAATGACTAGTTAGATACTGCGTGATAAATATGAAGGCCATTGTCCAATGAGTATTGAGATAATCCAAATATGACCTTAATTAACTTAATAGTAAGATTAATGCATGTCATTTAATACATTGGCTCCTAGAACTTATTAGACACCTGTAAATTCTGTAGAACATCTAGTGGAAATGACATCTCATATGTTTTACTAGAGTTGGAAAATGTAATGTCTTTTAAATGCACCTTAGAGGTTATTGCACGTTGCTCTGTTCAAAGCAAGCCAGCAGTGATGTTTGTGAATAGTGTGAGCCAAAATAATAACACATTGCTTGTTATCTATCTCCACATGTCTCTAAGAGAGGGGGAGTTTTTTTTTTTTTGTCATATTAGGTGAAGAAATTGGAAGACTTGGAATTGGTATTTTTGAAAAAGAAAAAATGGCAATATTTTTTTCCCAATAAAAAGACTGTTTTCCATTTTTTTTATTTTTTTTTGACACTATCTGTGCAGCATACTCTGGTTTTTCTCTTGGTGTAGAGAATTCTTTTTATTTTCTTTTTCGATTCCTCAACTCGTGGGGGTATTTTTTATTAATTTTTTTTTTTTTGCAAAAAAAAAAACAACCATTTTTTTTATCCCTACGGACTTATCTGTGTTGCTTGAACATCGCTGGTTATACAACGCCACGTGCAACTGCAACCTGTCTTTCACCTGTCTTCCATTTCCACTCCCACAAATTAACTTTTGGATTGATGGTTCGTTCGGCCTACAGGAGAAATGTCATGCTGAGGACTAACTGATATCTGCAAGTGTGTCACTGGTGAGTTGATTAGAAGGTGATATTGGTTATGGACATGTCATCTCCAAATAAAACAATATCAGCCAGTTCTATTTGCTTTACAACTATTACTGTTCTATCAGTTTGCTAGAAACAAGTAATGTCACCACAAATATTGGAGGCAGGTATTTGTGGGCTGACCACTATTCATGAAAATGTAGTCTTAAGATTCACTTGTCTGAATCTAGTGAACAGACTGCACACATAGAAAATATGTACACAAATGTTGTGTAACAGGTAGCCCTCCGAGCCTTCACCACCGGCTCCATAGCTTTTCAGCTTTATTTCCAGATTTCTTTGCTTTCGTGGAAAATGTCTACTGATGTGTTATTGCAGATAGGTGTCTTTCTTTTATTAATGTATTATTTTAATTTATAACTTGGGTTAATGTGCAGGTAAATAAACCCCCTAAAATGTATTAGGTTGCCTTTCACTTGCATATGCAATAAGTCTGATTCTGAGTCGTATACAATTTCGTATGTGGCCGCATCGATTTAGAGTGGTATAGATCTGTTGTTTCTCAGCGAATGCTAAATGTGCATTTCTGGGTAGCAACAATGCAAATGCACGCAAGAGAATAATTGTGTGTGTCACAAGTTAATCACTATTGACTCATGTATATATTCTGGATGCCAAATTCAGACCTATCTCCTGCGTGTGGCATGGGGTAGTGCAAGTGCCGATGATGATGATGATAAATACGGCAGCTCTCCCAAACGCCAAAAAAAGTGAGGCCGTGTAATCATATTGATGCGTATGTAAAAGGACGTCTACCATCGCATTAGCATTCCGTTTGCAATCCATTTACATTTAGAATCAAACCGAGTGTGTGCACTCTTTACAAAAGAAATTGTTTAGTGGTTTTTTTATTTTTATTTATTTCATGCATTTGTGGCAAACCATGTATAAGATCACTCTTCTACTCAAAATATTCAAACTCCTTTCAGGTCAAATGCACAACTAAATAACCATTAAAAGGAATGTAACTTGCGTTGTAGTTATTGATATATGTAAAATATACCTGCCTTCAATAGATATATACAGTGGCTGATTTGTTAATAAAAAGTCACATTTTATTGAATACGCCTAAACATTATTATAGTCCTTACAAAGGCACTGCGAGATACTGAAGTCTCCAAATCTTTGCAGAATGAACACACGGCAAAGCCTTTCTAAAGTAATCTGCTAATCATTGTAAATGATAACATGTATGTCCATCAAACAAACCTAAATATTGTGTACAGAAAACTAGAAAAGACTTTTGACAATGGTGCTCACTATGCAGCCTAGTGATAGGTTACAGCTGCCAATTTAGGAGATTGTGCAATTCCTTCAAAGTGGAAGAACCGTAAAAATTGGCTGTGCAATCAATATCACTATTGGTTTCCAGGGCTAAAATTTAAATACATTTATTACATAAATACACAATGACAATATAAATGCATGAAATGTAACAAAATAAACACTCAGGGATCTATAGGGGAGATGTACTAAGCCTTGGAGAGAGAGAGAGAAAGTACCAACCAATCAGCTCCTAACTTACTTTACAGGCTGTGTTTGAAAAATGACAGGAGCTGATTGGTTGGTACGTTATCTCTCTCATTTACCTCTCTCCAAAACTTAGTACTTGGGGGTCTTTTCTCTAAGCATTGGAGAGAGACAAAGTGGGGAGAGATTAAGGGGTCTATGTACTAAGCCTTGGCAAGAGATAAGGGGTCTATTTACTAAGCCTTGGGTGGAGATAAAGTGAACGGAGATAAGGTACCAGCCAGTCGGCTTCTAACTGTCATGTCACAGACTGTGTCCCGTATTCAATTACAGGCGAAATGTCATCAAAGTTTCTCCTGTCCGACTTTCCGCCTCATTCGCCTGTTTCAGAGGTAAAATCTTTCCGTGTGCGTCCCTGCTTTTCGCCTAACTCAATTCCAAAACAGGCGAAAGCGGCAAATGCGGAACAGGCGGAAAGTATTGAAAGAATTGGGGAAATTAGTCTGTACCCCCAAAAAAGATGCATTAACATAAGAAATCAATATAGATGTCTACTAATAGCCCTAATATAGCTATTTTAGGTACTTAAGTTGTGTAAATAGCTTGCTATTAGCGTCTTTGTAAAAGTGGTGAAGAATGGCATAAAGCAGTATTTTTTGGTGAAAATAAGTAGTCCAGTCAAATTTGGGGTACTTGAAAATGGGTGCAAGCATATTTTAATGTCTCTAAAGTGAACTTTTAAAAAACATGAAAAATCTACATGCACCTGCAATCCCCTGAGCCATTCTTGCAGCCCCTCAAGAAGCCAATTTCACTAGTTTTTATGTTTGTCTCCCCACTTTTTACTTTTTCGCCCCAAAAATGAAGTGGTAATTTTTTTTTTTTTGGTTGATTTGTCCTTTGGAGGGCTGTCCCAAGGGTTCTGAGTCTTTTTCTTACGTTTGCAACCCAAAATAAAGATTTTACACTTTTTTTCATCTCCTATTCATTGGAGACACTTTCTCGCCTATTACAATGCATTGAGTTTCTGCTTAGGCAAAATCGTCCTGGAATTGAATATGGAGATACTTTGAAAACAGGCGAAAAGTCCAAAACGGCGATTTTTTTTTCCAAACGGCACTTTTTGCCTCTAATTGAGTCCAGGGCCCTGTGTTTGAAAAATGACAGTTAGTAGTTGGTTGGTAGGTATGTTATCTCCGTTCACTTTATCTCCATCCAAGGCTTGGTAAATAGACCCCAAAGTACCAATCAATCAGCTCCTAACTGCCATTTTTCAAGCACAGTTGGTACTTTATCTCCATCCACTTTATCTCTCTCCAAGGCTTCGTAAATAGACACCTCAGAAACATGAACATTTCTCTCTGTAGCTGAATGCAGTCTAAAGAGTACAATAATTTTTTGTAATAATGTGAAATTAGATATGACCTTGTATTGTCCGATAGTAATGACGTAGAAATACAGTAATCCATTATTGCTGGAGTGTCATATGTTCCCTAAAGCAGTAATGTGGATAACATGGTGAAGGGTGAAGTATCCGGTTATATCATCTTCACAGGTTACTTATGTTAATGCAGGTCATTATAACCAAAATTAAATGTGTTGTCAAGGCATGTTTTCTTCATTAACTGCATGCACTTACTATCTCCTACGTAGAGAGTTGTGGGTGCACCTCGGGTGTAATCCTGACAAGCAGCTGATTCGCATTACTGGCTTGTGAGCTCAGATGTCCAACAAAGGAGATGACTGCTATTTCTATTTCTACTCCACCTGCACTAAGGTAAAATTCAGTTTGGTAATGATCACCAGAATTATCCTTTACAGTACCTTTTAAATTAGTGCTTCCAAAAAGTAATAAAAAAAAACCTATGTACTACAGTCTACAGCGCAAAGAATGTGAGAGAGTAGCATTTGAATGGGTGATGGGGACAGTTAGAGGAAAGTACTGTAATTTTACTTTGCGCTGCCATTTTCTTTTCTTTTTGAGAAATTCTAAAAACTTGTCTTATTTGCCCAACCATTTGTGTATAGGTAAGTAAATCAGAATTCGTAAAGTGTCAGTGTTTCTTTCATACAGGGTGACAGCTGCCCTTTCCGGCACTGCGAGGCAGCCATAGGAAATGAGACTGTTTGTAATTTATGGCAGGATGGATGCTGTTTCCGTCAGATCTGCAAGTTTCGTCACATGGCGATTGATGTAAGTGCTCAAGATCAATCAATAATGAGCAAAATGTATTTCCTGATGGTTTGTCTGATGAGTATAAACTGCTTGTCTGCGCTATATGTTCAGTAATAATAAAGGCTTTTTACTGTTTCTGTAGTAATAAAGAGAACCAAACTAGTGCATTAGGCACAACTTAATATAAAAAATATATAAAATTAAATAATCTATAAAGAAACCATCAGCTGCTTCAAAAAGAAGGCTGTATAAAAATATAAAGAAAAGAATAATATAAACTGCAGCACTTGCAACTCACTTTATAAAAATATATTGTAACTAAGGATGACTGTAATGCTGGCCACACACATGGCGATCTGCACACGATCAGCCGATGTGTACGATTTGTGTACGATTTCCCTTGAAAATCTCCCCGGCTCTGCACACGATCTGCACACAGGGCCTGATTCAGAGCCGGACGCTCTGACCAGAGCGCTCGCTCTGAATCAGGGCCCTCCTACCTAAAAATGGAGCGGCCTCCTGGCCGCTCGCATAGCTGTGGGTGACCACCCACAGCTTATGCGAGCGGCCAAAAAGATGGTCGCGATGGTCATGACCATCGCGACCATCGGGCTTGCGACGAGACCCTGCGGTAGGGTCTCGCTGCCGCAAGCCCAGGAGTGCTTTTGGCTCTATCAGAGCCAAAAGCACTCCCACTGACATCACTAGTGATGTCAGTGGGGCCGGCTCCAGACGGAAGGCGTTCCCATGGGAACGCCTCCGTCTGGGCAGCAACGCCCCCGGCACGCCCACCAAAGGGGGCGTGCTGTCAGTCACCATCTACAGCACGCCCCCTTTGGTGCGAGACCCATAGCGATAGCTTGGCTGTCGCTATGCGGGTCTCGCGCATGTGCACGATGGAGCTCCCTCCATCGTGCGCATGCACATTAGGGCACCATCGACCCGCTTGCGAGCGGGTCTGAATTAGGTCCATAATTTGGTGTCCAATCTTCATACGATCTCTCCTGCAGTCAGACTTTCACAGTGCATCACTTTCCTAAATTGTCAGATCTGCCCTACTGCACGGCAGATCTGATTATGCGATGTGAGACCAGCGGGGACGCGCATCGTGATCGTGAGTGGGGACTCAGGATTTAGCCATATTTTACACGATCTGTCGTTCAAATGTGTCGGAATCGGCCAGATCGGGTAAAATATCGCTGTGTGGCCAGCTTAAATCCTAGTTTGTGGATTGATCTATTGAATTCAAAACATTAAAAAAAAACTTTAATATTACACAAAATGCTTTTGTAAAAATAAATAAATAAACCACTGTACATTTACTTTGCACATATTATTAAGCAATTTAATATATATTCAATAGCACAGCAATAAAATAATATACTAGAATTTAGTTCACTCTGAATGCTAAGAATTACTACCTTATACCCCCTTCAGACAGAAATCCAAATTACCGGGTTAAACATTTCAACCCGGTAATTTGGTGATTTACACGGGACCTTTTTCTGTCTGAAAGGGTCATCCCGGGTCTAAATTCCCGGGACTTCGACCCAAGAATTTACCAGGGTCGGAGACACTGAAATTTAGTCCCGGGTTGATCCTTTCAGACAGAAGAAATACACATGTAAATCAGCAAATTACCGGGTTTAATTTTTTGACCCGGTAATTTGCGCTTCTGTCTGAAGGGGGGTACAGACAGAGAATAGCAAAACAACCCGGTGCGCAAAAAGTCGGGAAAAATCCAGGTTTTTTGCCATTTTCTTTCTGAAAGTGGTATTAGATACATTATAACGCTGGAAGTATAAACGATCATGAAAGCAGCAGCCATTTAAACTTGGTGTCTGTGATTAAGAATGTGCTTCTGCACTGATCAGCGGCACAAATTATATCTAATCTCACCAGTAATGCTCATATCCAATGTGTGCACGCACTTCTGAGACCTTGGGGGCTGTAAGCAGACATTGTACCAACTGATTCCCAATGTGAGCAGTCACTCACTGCTGCACATATTATTAAATAAGTTTTATCCATTGATCAATGAGGATTTCATCAGAGGTTCTGTAAGATTGAATCTGTATGGAACAGCAAAATCAAATGAATGGAATTATCCAAATACAATTTTCTTATACATTTTTACATATATTCGCCCTATGTGTATTTTGTTTACTTTTTAGAGTGATAAGCGCTGCATTATCTTTTATTCTTTAGCTGTTTCAGATGGCTAAATTTCCTTCCATTGTTTTTTGTGTGTATGTTTAAGCTCTTTGGGGTCAATCCAATTATATGCGAATTACGAGGTGCAAGCTGCTGTTTTTGCTGAGGGTGAGAGATGGAAAGGAAAATCTATATTTTAAGGTTGAAATGTCGGGGCACCGTGCTGAACCCCTTAGACACCCCCTCCCCTAATGATTAATTAGGCAATTGGAAGTTTCCAATTAGCTTAATTAGACCAATAATTACATGTCATTTTTTGGTGGGGGAGGGGGTTAAAAACTGGCCTCAAATTACCCCAAAATCAACTTTTTCGTTAGTTTAGGCACCCCAAATTTAATTACAGTATTTTTTAAATAGGAAAATAATTGGGGTTTTTTTTATCATTTTTGCATTTTTAGTTTAATTTGTTTGAGATTAAACGAAAAAAATTTAGCATTTTTATAATTTTTTTTTTGCATTATTTAAAAAAAACAAAAACATCAGCTATTTGACACCATTTAAAAATCTTCAGTACTTTCCTAAAGCCAACAAAGAGCCTTCTATATGGTCCTGCTAATGAAATTCATAAATTTGGGGTGTCCAGGTGGGTCTCTGCACTTTTTCATGCACGTCTCTTACATCGCATTTGGCAGTCATTTCGCAGACCTCCGCTGCATGTACCGCGAATAGACATTTTTCATTGGATTAGAGAATTCTCGGGTGCGCGCATTCGTGCAAAGTCTTCGAGTTTCATAAAACAGTCGCTGCTCGCATTTTGAACCTAATTGGATTGATCCCTTTGTACCATATGTACAGACTTCGTTTTTGTTTACATATGATACAGAAGTTCTGTGTGGTTACAACTGTATGGTGTTTGTAGCCACATTAAAAGAAACCTATTCCTAAGGCTTAGAAATTTGCTTTTAATTGGGGAAAAAATATGTGGAGCTAAAGATGCCATTTTATACATGTACTTCTCGTTTCTCTGCAGAAAAGACGAAGTGAGATCCCCTGTTACTGGGAGAAGCAGTCTTCTGGCTGCCAGAAAGTAAACTGTGCTTTCCATCACACCAAAGGGCGATACATAGAAGGTTTATTTCTGCCCCCAAGTAAGAGTAAGTATTAGAAAAGGTACTGGCATTCTGATGTGCTCCACTGCTGCTGACACTGTGTTCTTACTGTTTTCATAGCACAAATATCCCAGCCTGAAGCATGTGAAGCAGAACCCCAGAACTCCCCACTCTCACAGGCTCCAAGCAAGCTTACTGTGGCCCCCACACCACAATTACGTGGAGTAAAGAAAATAGAGGCTACAGAGAATGTTCCCAGCCCCACACACCCGCCTGTTGTGATTAATGCAGCGGACGACGATGAGGATGACGATGGTGAGTGCTGTGTGTACAAAGAATGTAAAAGTACACATATTTTACATGACAGATTTAGAGTTGGCAGATGATCTTAGTTACACTGCACATTTCAGTGTAAGAATAAAGCTGATCCTAACTGTTAGCGAGGCCCTAAATGTGTGCAATGTTCGCAAATACGTGCTATAGCGCTTATTTTCCCCGAAAATGAGCCCCAGGGAATCACTTTTTCATAGTGGGTGGATCTCTGGGGATGCGCTCCGCTGGGATTGGCTGCTTGTTAAATTAATGATATCTCCCTGGCCCAGTGTCAGGGAGGACTATTAAAATGGAGGAGGAGCCAGCCCTTTGGCGCTCTTCCTAAATGCAGCAGGTGCAGGACCCGGCCGGTCACAGGGACAGGCGGCTTCAGAGTAGTGCGCGGAAGGCAGCCCCACATCCTGAACAGACAGTCCTGCACGGAATTTGGCCCAAGCACTGAGTAGCAGAGAAGGCTGGCAGACCCGGCACGAAGGCGGCTCTGGCATAATACAGGCGGCGCGGCAATATGAGGAGCTGTGTATCAGGTGTCTCTGACCTGGAGCAAAGTAAGTGTGTAATAAGCAGGAGGGAAGGCGGGGGAGGTGTCTTTTGGTGCGGGTTTAGCTAATAATGCAAACAGGGTGGGGACTCGGAGGTCTGCGAAGGCTAACTCTGCAATCAGTGTGGCAGGTACACAGGGGGTCCAGAAAGGTAGTCCCACATGACTGTCATTTAGCATTCATAATCATTCAACACCTTACCTCCTTCCTACCCCCAGCACTTGCCTGCTTCTAACCCCCTCCTTACCCCCCGGCACCGCCCCAGCTAACTATCCTTATCCCCACCATATCCCCAGCACTGCGTGCCCCTAACCCCCTCCTTGCCCCCGAGTTCTGCCCCAGGTGCTATCTACCCTTATCCCAGCCCTACCCCCAGCTTTACCTGCCTCTAGCCCCTTTCTTGCCTCCCAGTACTGCCCTAGCTAGACACCCATATCCCCATAACCAGCACTGCCTGCATTAACCCCTTCCTTGCCCTACAGTACTGCTCCGGCTGCTCTCTACTCTTGTCCCCTCCCTATCCCCAGCACTGCCTGCCCCTAACCCCCTCCTTGCCCCCCAGTGCTGCTCTAGCTAGACACCCTTTTATCCCCATACCCATCACTGCCTGCATTAACCCCCTCCTTGCCCCGCAGTTTTGCTCTCCCTCCCTATCCCTAACCCCCTCTTTGCCCACCCAGAACTGTCCCAAATGCTACCTACATGTAGCGGAATGGGTATGAAGTCCCTACACCTCTCCCCCCAACCTTAGTGGTGCCTAACCTCTCCTCCTAGTGCCTAACCCTCCCCCGGGGGTTCCTAACCCTAACCCCCCCTTACTGCACCCTAATCCTAACCCTCCTGGGGGGGTACCTAACATTAACCCCCCCCCCTGGTGGTGACTAACCCTAAAGCCCCCCTTCCCCCAAAACCTAACCTCGCTAGACTCCCTAAACCGAACCCTACCCCCCACAGCTAACGCTAAGAGCACCCCGGACATGCCTCGTTTGGGCTGGTGTCCTCAGGCGTCAGTATTTTGACACCTATCTTAAGTGCCTTGCCGGGATTCCAATGTCGGTATTGAGACCTCATAGTTACATCCCCACTTATCCCCCCTTCCTACCCCAACTTCCACATGCCCTCACACCCCTCTACCCCTTCCCTGCAACAACTGCTCCCTGCTTCAACCCCCATCTCTACCCCAACTGCAGCATTCCCTTACCCCCTACTACCCCAACTGTTACCTGCTCCTAACACTGTCCCAACTGCTGTCTGCACTTACCCACTCCCTACCCCCAGCACTGCCTGCCCTTACCCCTTTCTAGCCCCAGCTCCACCCCAACTGCTTCTTGCACTTAACCCCCTCTACACCAACTGCTACCTGCCCCTAACCCTTCCTTGCCATCCAGTACTGCCGCAGCTACTATCTACCCTTATCTCCGCCCTATGCCCAGCACTGCGTGCCCATAACTACCTCCTCCCTGTCCCCAGTACTGCCCCAGCTACTATCTACCCTTATCCCCGCCCTATCCCCAGCACTGCGTGCCCATAACTCTCTCCTCCCTGTCCCCAGTACTGCCCCAGCCGCTATCTACCCTTATCCCCTCCCTACCCCAGCACTGCATCCCTCTAACCCCCCCTTTGCCCCCCAGTACTGTCCCAACTGCTACCTACTCTTATCCCCCCTTCCAATCCCAACTTCCACATACCCTTACACCCTTCTACCCAATCCCTGCACCATCTGCTCCCTGCCTCAACCACCATCTCTAACCCAACTGCTGCTGCCCTTACCCCCCTCTAACCCAAATGTTACCTGCTTCTAGCACTGTCCCAACTGCTGTCTGCACTTACCCACTCTCTACCCCCAGCACTGCCTGCCCTTACCCCTCTCTAGCCCCAGCTCCACCCCAACTGCTTCTTGCAATTAACCCCCTCTACCCCAACTGCTACCTGCCCCCAGCACTGCTCCTGTTGGCTACATGAGATCAGAGCATTGTACGAACAATTATAAGCATTCTATACTGTAAAATATGAGTGTGACTTCACATGGTGTATGTGTAGTGCATGTGGGGTGGTCTTATGCTATATGAGGAGCTCAAAAGCATTATATGTAATGGGACCCAGAAACAGTGGAGTAGGACCCCAATTTTCTTAAGTGAGGGGTCCCTGGGACCCACAATTTTTTTAGCTGAATGCAATCACTGGTGTATATAATTATTTGTTCTGCGCTTACTTTGTGTGCTCTCCTTCCATGTCATTTTTAAAGATCAGTTTTCTGAGGAGGGAGAGGAGTTGAAGAACTCCAAGCAGCTACATGTGTCACCGAGTGGTTGGCAGGGGGTTCGTGTTGTATCTACTCGAAAATCAACCACACCCAAAAAAGCTTTCCTGGGTATGTGATGGTGTTATTACTGCATAATGTATAGAATTATACATTATAATTCTGTTATTATTACTGCATAATGATAGAATTGTCAGCTTGGGGAGTAGGGTGATGGGTACTAGTGCCTTCTATTCACTAAGAACACAAGCCTGTTGAAGGGCATTACAAGCAGACCAAGCCTGTCAGGAACACCGGGGTCTCTGTTTATTGCACCTGCTCTTTTTTGGCTTTGTTTCCTTGTTTGTCAAATGATAAACTGGGGAGGTGGGAGTGGTTATATGGGACAGACAGGGTTATATGTTTGTTTTTAAGGTTCATTAGGTTTATATTTCTGGGGGTCTGTCTTTAATTAGTAAGCTGCTATTCCTGGCCAATCACATGCCACGGTTTGTCTTGATGTGGCATCTCCCTTATAAATCATATGTGGTCTGATCAATATCATGTACTGCCACTGGGCTCTTTTTTTTTTTTTTTCTTTTGATGGAAATGAAAATAGAATCTTTAAGCCATTGAGCAAGATAATACATTTATATGATTGTAGGAATTATTAATGGATATATGTATATTCACTACTTTGTTCAGGTTGTAGCTGGGTACACATTAGACGATGTGCAAACAACGTGATGGTCATTCCAATTTCCCTTGCACATCTGGACAAACGATATAGGGCATACACTGTGCAGTCTTCCAAACGATATATTTTGTGTCGTTCCGTTGTTAGATCTTTAAGATATAAAGTTAACATATCTTCTGATTGTCCGGTAGTGCATGATTTACGGAAAATCGTTGAATTCTTCAGATTGAGCAGCATGTACGGCAAATCTGAAGATGTGATGGATGACACCGCGGGAGCGTGCATAGTGCTTACACACTGGACAGTTTGAAGGATTTGTTGTTTAAAAAATCGTCTACTGTGTACCCGGCTTAAGGAGATACTTGCATCTTCTAGAAGACTTGCTCAACTGCTGGATCTTTTATACTGATATGTAATATACTTTCTAATAATTTAAAGGTGGTGGCTTAAACTATGGCACCGTAGATGACATGCAGTATAAAAAGGAAGTCTGTCGAGAGGAGCTCATGGATGGTAAGCTGAGAGGTCACACGGTTATTTTTCAAATCGTTTTTCATTTGTTTTTTTCTTTCTTTTATTATTTAATGCTAATATGTTCTGTCTTGATTCTATTTTTTTGTTTCTTTTAATTTAATTTAAAAAGCTTAATAGTTCCCTTTAGAATGGTGTGGCTGAAAGTACAAAAATTAGTTATATTATTTTACCCCTAAGGGGTAAATTTACTAAGATGCGAGTGTTTAGAAGTGGAGATGTTGCCTATAGAAACCAATCAGATTCTACTTAACATTTACTTAGCACTTTCTAGAAAATGATAGCTAGAATCTGGTTTCCATAGGCAACATCTCCACTTCTAAACACTCTCATCTTAGTAAATTTACCCCTTATTGTTACTTCTCTCACATTGTATCATTTTTATTGTTACACATTTGTCTTCTCTCATACTGCTGACAAAAATGTACTCTTATCTCCTAATGTTTACAAATTTCCACACTACTACTTGTTGTTTTCCTCTTCTGTAACATGAGAGCATGAAACATTTGCAATAAAAACACTTTTGAAAGTAGAAATAGGGGAACTTAAGAAAAACAAACGGGTAAACATTTCAGTTCTATATATATCATTTTTTATTTTGTGCTGCAGGTGACACAGCCTATTCAAATGATGATCCGATCGTTTCCGAAGCAAACATACCAGCTGGACGGAGTATAACATTTTCATATAATGGTAAAGAAGACATGCAAGGTTGTCCCTTACAATCCCTAAAAAAATGCTAAGTGAGGAACTGATGAAGACAGTATTTTCATAATGCATAAAATTATATTTAGCTGCTGCTAAAATCATATCCTGACTTACTGCTGCCACATTCCATAAAATGCATCATTGTGTATCATTTGCATATTTTTGTGTTTCTGATCTTTTTTTCCAGATCCTCCCATTAGACGCAACAGCCTGGCTCAAAGATTGGGGAAGCACAAAATATTTACTCATGACAGCCCACTAGGTAATTCCGCCATTGTTTTATTGTATGCACACCAACATAAACACGTTGAGCATAGATAGATATATACATTACCATGTACAAAGAAACTGCATCAGACACACCTAAGAAATGGTAGTGGAGAAGTTTAAAAGCAAATGGCAAAGCTGTAGTCTGTGCATCTGATGTATTATTGTTTCCAATAATCGAATGAATAATACTTTCTGTATTTTATTACTAGCTGTTTCTGATGAAT
The DNA here is from genome assembly GCA_031769625.1 of Taudactylus pleione. Taxonomy (NCBI): domain Eukaryota; kingdom Metazoa; phylum Chordata; class Amphibia; order Anura; family Myobatrachidae; genus Taudactylus; species Taudactylus pleione. The sequence continues at coordinate 821,285 of JAUIMM010000813.1, forward strand.
GGAGACATGATACTGTGAAAAAACCATTATCTGAAAGACTAGGAATAAAGATAACACTACCTACTGATTGCTCTGATGCTCAACCAAAGAGAGGTATGATACCCGTCAGGGAACCTTAGTGTCGCATTATTAGATAGAATTTCTATTTAGGGAACAGATCATCCACTCGTAGGAAGGTGCTGAGTCCTTGTACTTTTAGGAAAGTGCTAAGACTTTATTTCTCTTATGCTATAGTCTATATCTCCTCATGAGATGTAACTATTATCCCAGCTGTCTGGATGCCGGCGCTCAGCATCCCGACAGCCGGTAAGTATTGGGGTTAGGGTTAGACACTAGGGGGAAGGTTAGGTTTAGGTGGTGTGGGGTGAGGATTCTGACTGCCGGGATCCCCCTCCTCATATACTCTCTTTTTGGAAGTCTCCGGAAAAATGTCTGTCTTCTTCGGGTTTCATAGGGTCCACAGGGATATCATAGGGGTATGTAGTTGGAGTAATCCATTGCACCAAACAGCTACAGCTTTTAAGCTCCCAGCATGCACAGCGCCTCCTCCCTATATACCCCGCCCCCAAGCACAGGCATTCAGTTTTTTGTTAGGTGCGTCTGGATACTTGCCAGTTTTTTTTTTTTTTTGGGGGGGGGGGGTTAAGCAGTATTAAGCATCCGAGGGACGCTTGTACGGCGACTCCTTCTACCTCCGCTGATGCCGAAACGCTTGTAACGCCCTGGGGATTTCGGCAGTCACAGCGAAGCTTAGCTAGCAGCGTAGCAGCGACGCTGGGTCCCGGACTGCAATTGGATCCAAGGAGATGGCAAGGTAAGGCGATTCCTCATTTTCGGGGGAATCGTGCGCTGCAGTCCTGGCTTCTGGTGTAGGAGACTCGCCAGAGGCTGCTGCTAGTGAGGGCCCGCGAGCCTGGTCCTCACTAAGACCGCCTGGCCTTATCTTCTGACACCAGGGACGTGTGGTAGACGCACTAGTAGTGTCTACTACTGTGAGGCCAGCGTACCCGTGCCGTTAAGCAGCTTAGGGGAGATAGGCGCTCCTCCCCCAACTCAGACGCGACTTCCTATGTAGGTTCCCACGTCTGGTTTGTTATTTCTGACCACCTTGTGTAGGGAGACGCTCACAGTCCACCTATGGTGCTCTGCTGAAAGCGGTTGGTTCTTAGAAGGTTTGGATCAGTCTCCCTGTATACCTCTCCTTTGGGTCAGGTATATAGTGCTCTGTATCCTACCAAGCCTCCAGGGGTTTGGTCAGTTGATTCAGAGCCCATTTGCATCTGAGTTTATATATGCATTGTATGTGACTTTAATGCTAGCTGCTGTATTCATACTGCGTTTATTCTAAACTGTCAGAAATGTTTATCACTGTAAAACACCACAATAAGAAACAGTCAATGCATGCGCTCAAACAGAATTAAAGAAACAACCAATAGGGGTACTAGGTGAAATACCCAAAGTGAAGAGGAAAAAATATACCAAAAAGATATAAATTGTGTAAAAGTCCCAGATATCCTCTCGTTCTTATTGATGATGTTCGTCCACTTTCTTGATGTACATAAAAAAGGAAAGAGTATAGGACACAATAGTGTGATACGTTCCTTTTCCAAAACGTCTTGTATTCATTCCTATGGTTTCCTTTCAATCTCTAGGTATCAGAATGATTGCGTACCGTACTCACATCACAGTGGTGTGTGTTCCACCCATAAAGGTTTCTTTTCTTCTTTCTCTCTCTCTCTTTCCCTGGTTGGATGTCAGATATTACTCCCGATGGATCCAGTCAAAAAAGGTCAAAAGAGAACGAAAATAGGATTTTTGGGTACTTACCGTTGAATCCTTTTCTCTGAGTCAGGCTGGGGTACACTGGACCATGGGTTGTAGGTGGGAAGGCGTGGATTTGGCACTAACACTGAAATCTATAACTCCTCCCCTCTGCAACCTTCAAAAGTGCCTGGTAAGGAGAAGCAATACTCAGTAATCCTGTCACTCCGAAAAATAAAAATTTAATTGACTGTCAATACGACCCAAAATCATAACTCATACTCAATACCGCTGAGCGTGAGGCTCATTCCGCCGGCCCTAGCGGAATGAGCCAACACCCCCAGCTGGTGCCGGACGCCCCGCCTCTGAGTAAGCCCTTGAAATCACTGAGCGGAGCCATTTTCAAATGGTCTGCTTTATGGCTGGTCAGCCCCGTTTGTGGGCGTCGTAGAGAACCAATAGAGTCAGTCTTACGTAAGATTGAAGTTCTGTCTAAATAAATGCGTAGGGCCTGTACAACAGCCAACGGTGATAGATCGTCCTGGTCCCCTGAGGACTCTGATGATGAGAAAACAGGAAAAACAATCTCTCCTGGTTTAAGTGGAAAGATGAAACCACTTTTGGTTGAAAAGAATGAACCATCCTGAGCACAGCCCTATGGTCAAGGAAAACAAGTAAAGGTGGTTTGCAGGACAAGGCCCCCAACTCAGAGACCTGCCTTGCCATAAGAAAAAACACTTTCCACGTTACGAACCGAAGGTCCACGAATTCCAAAGATTGAAGCCGTAAGCCGGCCTCCAGACCGCCCTGCAGAAATGCTAAAAACCTTGGTAGGCGGAACTGGGCAGTATGTACTCCCCACTGCTCACACCACACAATATAGGTTTTCCAAACCCTGTGGTAGTTCTGCGCGGAAACCTGCTTCCGTGCCCAGAGCATGGTCCTGATGACTGAAGGGGAAAAACCCCTGGCCTTCAAGAGCCCGGTCTCAACAACCAGGCCATTAAAGCCAACTGAGGTAGGCCCTCGTGACAGAATGGCCCCTGTAGCAGAAGATCTGGACGCAGAGGAAGACTATAACCTGACCCTGTGGCTAGCCTGAGAACCATGGCGAACCATGACTGGCGCGGCCACATTGGAGCCACTAGAATGACTGAAACCTGCTCCCTGATTCAACGGAGTACTCTCGGTAACATGGGAATTGGAGGAAAAATGTAGGCCAGACGGAAATTGAAATTCCAGGGAACTGTCATGGCATCCACTGCAAATGCCAAAGGATCTCTGGACCTTGCACAAAATCGAAGGACCTTGCGAGGGTGTCGAGACTCCATCAGGTCCACCTCCGGCAGCCCCCATCTCTGGGCCAGCTGCTGGAAAACCTCCAGGTGGAGAGACCACTCCCCTGGCAGGAACGTAGTCCTGCTGAGGTAGTCTGCCTCCCAATTCTCCACCCCGTTATGAAGACTGCTGAAATTGCCGGGAGGAACGTTTCCACCCAAGAGAGAATGAGACTTGCCTCTGCCTTGGCAAGTGCGCTTTTGGTTCCGCTCTGTTGGTTTACATATGCCACTGCCGTGGCGTTGTCTGATTGGATCCTCACTGGTCGGCCCGCCAGGAGGGCCTGAGCCCTGCACAGTGCCCAATAAATGGCCCGGAGCTCCAGCATATTTATTGGGAAACCACCTGATGACGACCAGGTCCCCTGGAGACAGAGGTTCTCAGTCACCACTCCCCAACCTCTGAGACTTGCATCTGTGGTGACAATAATCCAGTTGGGAGTCACCAGGGACCGACCCTGGAGAAGGTGATCGGTAATCAGCCACCAGCGAAGTGACTGACGAGTGCTGTCTGACAGAACCAGCAACTGAGAAGAAAGGTCGTCTGAGCGGCCCGTCCAATTCCGGAGAATCTCCCACTGGAGAATCCGTGAATGGAAGCGGCCGTACTGGATGGTCTCGAAGGTAGAGACCATCGTGACTACTAACCTCATGCCCAGCCAAATGGAAGTCCGTGGGGCAGACAGCACTTTCCTGACTAAATCCTGAAGGGCTCGGGCAAGAAACCCCTTTCCAGTGCTGTATCGAAGATCACCCCCAAAAACATCAGACGTTGGCACGGCCTGAGGTGACTTTTCTCAAGATTCAGTATCCACCCATGATGCTGTAACACCTGCACCGTGTGATCCAGGTGGAGCTGAAGTTGGGCAGCGGAATCTGCCTTTACTAGCAAATCGTCCAAATAGGGAATCCCCGTTATTCCCTCGGAATGCAGTAAGCTTGCCATTGCTGCCATGATCTTTGTGAAGATCCGCGGAGCTGTAGCCAAACCGAACGGCAGAGCCTGGAACTGGTAATGGGCTCTTCCGACTGCGAACCTGAGTTAGAGACTGATGCACCGCCCAAATCGGTATGTGGAGATATGCATCTCTGATGTCGATAGATGGCAGAAACTCGTTTGCCGGCATACCCTGGATCACTGATCAGAGCGACTTCATGTGAAACGGAACCAACCACAGGTGGCATTCAAGCCTCGTAGATTCAAAATCGTCCGATAAGTGCCATTGGATTTCTAGACTAGGAACAAGTTGGAGTAAAACCCCATGTTCCTGTTGAGACTGTGAAACTGGAACTATAACCCATTCTGAACAGAGGGAACTGATAGCCTGGTTTAAGCCCGTGTCTTCTCCGGCTCCCTGGGTAATGCTGTAGCGAAGAAACTTTGGCCCTGATTCAGACCCACTCGCGAGCGGCTGTCCGCTCGCAAGTGGGTCGATGTTCTGCACTGAGCATGCGCACGACGGAGGGAGCTCCGTCGTGCGCATGCGCCAGACGCGACGAGCGAAGGAAAGTCCTTCGCTCGTTGTGTCTGATCAAAGGGGGCGTGCTGTCGATGTTGATTGACAGCACGCCCCCTTTGGTGGGCGTGCCGGGGGCGTGCCTCCCTGACGGGGGCGTTCCCACGGGAGGGAACGCCGGCCCACTGACATCACTAGTGATGTCAGTGGGAGTGATTTTGGCTCTGATAGAGCCAAAATCACTCCGGAGCTTGCGGTTGAAAACCTCAACCGCAGGCTCCGGCTCGCAGTTTCGATGGTCGCGATGGTCACGACCATCGCGGCCATCAAACTGCACGCTCGTATAGGCTGTGGGTGGTGACCCACAGCTATACGAGCGTCCAGGAGGACGCTCCATTTTTATGGAGGGCGGCCCTCATTCAGAGCGTGCGCTCTGCTCAGAGCGTACGGCTCTGAATGAGGGCCTTTGAGGCGGCTGCCCCCTTACGTCGATCACATAACCTCGGGAGACAATGCCCCTTACCCAGGCATCTACCCACCTGTCTCGGAAAAGGGGACTGCCCCCTACCTTCCCTGAGACCGGATGGGCTAAGATCCTGTCAGGTACTCTGCTTCTCGGATGCCCTAGCACCCGGACGCCTGAATGTGCCGGAGAATCTACCCCAGGGGGCTGAATCCCAACTGGGAAAAGAGCGTCCTCGGGCCCCCTGACCTCTAATCGTTCCCCCTCCTCGAAAGGAAGACTCGGAAACGTGAGCCCTTTAGCTTCTGGGGCACCACAGGCAGGAAAGTGCTCTTTCCACCTGTCGCCTGGGATATAATAGTATCAAGCTCAGAGTCTCCACAAAAAGGCAGAGACTCTAAAGCGCGTTTAGATTTGGCATCCGCCTCCCAGGCGTGAAGCCAGAGTGCTCTGCGTGCTGCGTCTGCCGTGGCTGGGACTCTAGAGGAAATCTGCGCTCCATCTTGTGCAGCCTCACCCACATAGTCTGCAGCCGCACGTATCTGTTCCGCCAGTACCAGTAAGTCCTCTCTGGATGAGTCACCGGCAAGGCCTGCCACTAATTTGTCAGCCCACTTCTCCACGGCTCGAGAGACCCATGCAGATGCCAGTAATGGGCGAATAACCACTCCGGTGCCCATAAAAATACTCCCAAGGCATTCCTCCAATTTTTCGTCCAGCGGATGCTTAAAGGAGGCTGCCTCTTGGACCGGTAGAGCCTTGTGCTTTGCTAAATGAGCCACTCTTGGAGGCAGCTCCCACTTAGCGACCTGCTCCTGAGGAAAGGGATAAAGGGCTGCAAACTTACGAGGAGTGCCATACTTTTTATCTGAGGTCTTCCAGGCTTCCTCTACCAGATCTGAAAGATCCTGAGACACTGGGAAACAAATGACCCTCTTACACCTCCGCTTAAACGGCCTCCACTTAAACGGCCCTTCCGCCTTAGCTGAGGCGTCAAGGTCCAGAGAGTCCAAAGACTGTTGTACTGCCATAATAAGTTACTCTACGCCCTGACTTGACGCAGAGTCTGAACCTTCCTTATCGGACAGAACCTCCTCTTGGAGTTCCCCCTCTTCCTCTTCTTCCTCCCCCTCGGGATCTGACTCCCAACAAGACACTGGATGGAGGAGGACGCTTATGCGTAGTTTAGACTCATCAAAGCAGCGTTCCATAAAGGCCTATACTTTCTCGACCCCTACCTCCGAGCACTCCATGGTACGGACCCAAGGAGGATCAGGACCCTGGTAACCACCCCCTGCAGCAGCCGGCGGTGAGGGCAAAACAGGCCCTGGCGCTGCTTGGGCTAATTCCTCTCTACAGCGCAGCAACGTCAGAGAGTGAATGACTCATAGCCTGAGCCCATGTCGGCTCCTCCGTAAGCGGAGTGGCTCCCCCAGCTGGCTGCGCACACGTGGGCCCCAGCTGACAGTCCATACACAAAGCCCCTGCATCCAGTTGTCCACACGGCAATTTAGCGTGACACTGGGCACATGTAAAAAAATATAGCCATAGTGGGGTTCTGGCCCTTTGTGGACTTTTGTCCGTCATTAGAGCACCTCACCTTCCTGCGCTGACCTGCCGCAGCAGTCAGCCCGGAAAAGCTTCTTTTTTTTTTTTTTTTTTTTTATAAATAAAATACAAACATACAACAAGTGGCAATGAATATGCAAACACTCCAAGCAGGCACTAGAACAGATTACAGTAATACTGAAAACTACTTAGCTGTAGGCTGCAGAGGGAAAGGAGCTTGCTCTGTCCTCCCTCCATGCTGTTGAGGCTTGTGTCCTTTAAAAAGCTGTGATCAGACTTCCTGGGAGCCTGCATTTTGCCACTGGAGAGTGGGGGGAACCAGCAGCCATGGCTCCTCCTCCCGTCATACTGAAGCGAGCCTCACTGCTCCTCCCTTCAAGTGTTACTCCCCTTAGTGGGGAAAGCACTTGGACTGACCCGCATTTACCTACAGCACCTGGTATTCCCAGGTGGTCTCCCATCCAAGTACTAACCAGGCCAAACACTGCATAGTTTCCAAGAAGAGCATGTCCAGTGTGGTGTTGCTGTAGGTCTCACCTGCGGTTGGTCTGTAGTCGGCGCTCTCCCCACAGGAGCCGCCGACAAGAAACCCGGCAAGATGGCGCCCACCATCCAGAACCACGCTGACTGCCTGCACCTCTACCAGGTAACAGCAGCGCGCTATCCCCGGGCCCAGATGGTCTCTTCAGAGACCGGAGTGTGTGGAGTGGGGGAAGCGCTCAGCGCCATCCCCCCTTAGATGCGGCTCTCACCGCCACTTAACACTCCAGCTGTATGCTGCTATAAGCAGCGCACCGTACCTATAATAAAAAATAAACATAACATTACAAATAAAGGGAAAAAAAAAATCCCTAAGCTAAACGAGGCTGCAGAGCAGCCCTGGAAAAAACGTGCCACTCTCCACAGGCACTAAGCTTACACTGTAGTCAGGGGTTGCAGAGGGGAGGAGTTCTAGATTTCAGTGCTAGTGCCAAATCCACGCCTTCCCACCTACAACCCATGGTCCAGTGTCCCCCAGCCCAGACGAAAGAGAAAAAGACAAGGATGTGTAGTACGTTTTTTGAGTCATCTGGTAAATTTTCTAGGGGGGTCTCAAATTATAATACTCCATATATATTTATCCAAATGACGGCGTACCGCATTCATGTGGTCGTGATGTTAAATGACTCCTCCCACACTTAGCCCAGTGCTCGGAAATAAAGACGGGGGGACATACCCCACTTATAGGGTCAGAGCTATCAGTATCATGGTTTCCACATTCGAAATGGTGGATTATGCCCAGTTCCATTCCAGGTCCCTGAAACGATGGATTCTGTCTCATTGGGATGGTCAGTATCATCTGATAAAGTCTCAAACGATCCGCATCTCGCCAAAGGTTCGGCTCTCCCTCGCATTGTGGCTGCAGACGGCTCATTTAAACAAGGGTCGCCCTTTATGGATCCCAGATTGGGTACTCCTCACCATGGATGCAAGGATGGGGCGCGGTGACCAGTCATCACACCTTTCTGGAAAGATGGACAGTTCAGGAAAGTCACCTGCCCATAAATATTTTGGAGCTTTGTTCAGTGCACAGGGCGCTCGTGGCGCAGGACCTCCTTCACGGCAGGCCTGTCCAGATTCAGTAACTACAGTGGCCTACATCAACCATCAGGGAGGCACAGGAAGTCAGGCAGCCATGAGGGTTGCCGAACATTCTAGTTTGGGCAGAACGCCATCTTCCAGCTATCTCTGCAATATTCATCCCAGGAATCCTCAACTGGGAAGCAGACTTTCTAAGTCGTCAGGACATACATGCCGGAGAATGGGCTCTTCATCCGGATGTCTTTCAGCTCCTGGTGGACAAGTGGGGACTACCGGACGTAGACCTCATGGCATCACGTCACAGGTACAGGTCCAGAACAAGGGACCCCTCAGCCGCCTTTGTGGACGCTCTGGCAGTGAGGTGGAACTTCTGGTCGGCATACCTGTTTCCTCCAACCTCGCTCCTCCCAAGGGTCATCAGAAAATTCAAGTAAGAAGGCGACATGATGATACTAATGGCTCCTGCCTGGCCCAGGAGATATTGGTTCATCGATCTGACATGTCTATCCACATCCTCTACTTGCTAGTGCACGGTCCCTGCCTATATCCGGATTTACCTTGGCTGGCTTTGACGGCATGGCTCTTGAGTCTTCAGTGTTAAAGGCCAAAGGTTTTTCTACTTCTGTGATCCAGACTATGCTTAGGGCAAGGAAACCTGTTTCCGCCAGCATCTATCACAGGATTTGACATACATTTTTTTGTTGGTTTGCCCACAGAAAATGTGACCACAACTTTTCCAGGGTCTCCCGAGTTCTTGCTTTTCTGCAGGCTAGACTAGACATCTGTCTTTGCCTGGCTACTTTGAGAGTTCAGGTTTCTGCATTGTCCGTTTGGTTCCAGCACAGAATCGCTCTCCTGCCGGATGTTAAAACTTTTTTGCAGGGTGTTCTCCACCTACAGCCACCTTATATCCCTCCAGTGGCACCTTGGGATTTATCCTTGGTTCTCGGGGAGCTGCAGGCTCCCCCCTATGAACCCTTGGACACACTGGACCTCAAATGGTTGACAGCGAAGACACTTTTTCTACTCGCTATCTCCTCAGCTCGCAGAGTGATGTGGCAGCACTTTCATGTCGCTCAACATTTTTGATTTTTCACCAAAATAGAGCTGTCCTCCGTATAAGGGCGGGTTACCTTCCGAAAGTGGTATCCCGTTTTCATATGAATAAAGAGATTGTAGTCTCAGCCTTTGTCTTTGGGCCTATAGGTAGGTTAAGCTTCACTGGATGTGGTTCGAGCTCTTTGTAATTATGTGGATCGTACCAACTCCATTAGGAAATCAGATGTGCTTTTTGTATTATATGGTTTCCACAAGTGAGGCTGGCCAGCTAACAAGCAGATGCTGGCTGCGTATGACTATTTCTCATGTGTATACTCATGCTGAACTCTCTCTGCTCCGAACACCGTAACAGCACATTCTACTCGGTCTGTAGGACCATCGTGGACGTTTAGACATGGCTCCTCTGCAGAACAGTTGTGCAAGGGGGCAACTTGGTCTTCGGTCCACACTTTCATCAAATTCTATGCATTTGATATTTTTGCCTCACAGGATGCTTCCTTTGGGCGGCGTATTCTTCTCTCTGCTCAAGAACGTCCCTACCCTTAAGGGAACTGCTTTAGAACATCCCCATGGTATCCCTGTGAACCCTATGAATCCCGTGGGAGAAAATAAGAAGTATGGTAAACTTACCTTTTGGATTGAGATCTAGGCTTTGACTAGGCCATTCCAACACATTTAAAGGTTTCCCCTTAAACCACTCGAGTGTTGCTTTAGCAGTATGCTTCGGGTCATTGTCCTGCTGGAAGGTGAACCTCCGTCCCAGTCTCAAATCACAGGCAGACTGAAACAGGTTTTGATCAAGAATATCCTTGTATTTAGCACCATCCATCTTTCCCTCGACTCGAGTCAGTTTCCCAGTCCCTGCTGCTGAAAAACATCCCCACAGCATGATGCTGCCACCAACATGTTTCACTGTGGGGATGGTGTTCTTGGGGTGATGGGATGTGTTGGGTTTGCACCAGACATTGTTTTACTTGGTAGCCGAAAAGTTCAATTTTAGTCTCATCTGTCCATAGCACCTTCCTCCATGCATTTGGGGAGTCGCTCACATGCCTTTTGGCAAACCCAAATCATGTCTTCTTATTTTTATCACTAAGTAATGGCTTTTTTCTGTCCACCTTTCCATAAAGCCCAGCTCTATGGAGTGTACGGCTTATTGTGGTCACATGCACAGATACATCAGTCTCTGCTGTGGAACTCTGCAGGTCCTTCAGGGTTACCTTTGGTCTCTGTGCTGCCACTCTGATTAATGCCCTCCTTGCCCGGTCTATGAGTTTTGGTGGGCGTCCCTCTCTTGGCAGGTTTGTTGTGGTACTATGTTCTTTCCATTTGATGATGATGGATTTGATGGTGCTCCGGGGATCATCAAAGATTTGGATATTTTTTTATAACCCAACACAGAATTGTACTTCTCAACAACTTTGTCCCTGACTTGTTTGGAGAGCTCCTTGGTCTTCATGGTGTGATGCCGCTTGCTTAGTGGTGTTGCAGCCTCTAGGGCCTTTCAGAAAAGGTGTGTTTATACTGACAGATCATGTGACACTTGGATATCACACAGGTGGACTCCATTTCACTAATTATGTGACTACTGAAGGTGATTGGTTGCACCAGAACTTTTGAGGGGCTTCATAGCAAAGGGGGTGATTACATATGCACATGCCAATTATCAGAATTATATTTATAAAGATTCTTTTTTTAAATATATTTTTCTCATTTCACTTCACAAAATTAGACTATTTTGTGCAGATCCATCACATAAAATTCAGATAAAAAAAAATAATAATAATTACAGGTTGTAATGTAACAAAAAAGGTAAAAAGCCAAGAGGGGTGAATCCTTTAGCAATGCACTGTACACCATCCTCATTATAAGTGCACATTCGCACCAGCCCTCTACCTGATGTAAGAGGTCCATCTGAAAACAGGCTTATTTCCGCTTCCGCAGAGCTCTGCCTAGCCTGCAGGTATGTCCAACAACTGTAGCCTACATGCGGATGCCCCATGACAACTGACTTGTATGTGACTCTGCATTGCCCATAGATGTATGTGCTCTGCTATGGAACATTAGCCCCTTTTCTTAGGAGTTAATGTATGACAATATTTGTGGAATTTAGTCCTTGTGCCTTCTTAATAAGAAAACAGTACTTCAAAGTAGACAACCTGCTGTGGGGAGACTTACATTGATTTGTTAATCCAGGGACAAGCTTGGGTGATGCATGTAATGAGGACCACATCTTCCTTTGTGTTTTTTTTAGTTCAAATACCTAGACGTTTAAAAGATCGACTGGGATTACCAGCAGAACAGAACAGCACAGAAACAGGTAACTGCATATTGTGTAGTCAAACCAGATAGAACATTATAGATATTAGGTTAAATAAGGACAATTATGGGGTGGGGGGACATTCTTGAATTCAGATTCCTTGTGAAAGAATATAACTTACCAGAAGGCTCCTTTCTCAGTGTAACACTGCATATTTAGGGTAGCTCGGGGGGTTCTCTGAGATATTCAAAGTTTTGGCTATTTTAGTTTAATACAAAGGAATGAAATTTCATGGACATCCTTTGTTTTTTCCTGCAGAGAGAGCTGCTAATCCAACAGGAAAATTCCGCATTAAGACCCTTCAAGAAATCCGTCTGGAAAAGGCCAATCAGAGAAAGGAGCAAGATGCCACTATGAGAAAGGAGCAAGAGGTCACAGGTGTATCTTCAAGCAGTGAGGGCAAAGTCTGTGATTCTTCCAAACCCCAGCTAAGCATTCACAGGAAGTCATTCTATGATATCCAGGCAGAGAAGAGACAACTGAATGACACGGTACAGAAGGATGACAATAAGGCAGATAAAGAGCTGAAAACAGGAGTCAATCAAGCAGCAGAAACGCAGGTTAAGGTTCAAAATCTGGATGGAAAAAAACAGAAACAGGGCGGCCAAGCAGTCTTCAATTGGAGTATTCGACGTGATGCAATCAAACGCCTTTCTATAAGTGATACTGTCCCCAGCGACGTGGACACCAAAAAAACAATGTCTGTTAGTTTAAAAGAGACAAAAGTCAGTTCACAGTCAATAGAACAAGTTCGAGTCAAAACCCTTGAAGAAATCAGGCAGGAGAAAGCGATCCGAGCGATCCGGCACCAACAAGCCATAAATTCAGAGAGTGCAGAGTTTGCACCTCAACCACAGGCTCCATCTAATCACACTAAAATCATGCGGATTTTCAAGCTGCCAGGTAATGCACACCATCCTTGAAATTGAAGTTACTTTTTTAGTCCTTGTTATTAATTGGTGTTTATCTTGCAGTTTTAACCAATACCTAACTTTCACTATTCTGTAGTGTTTACCGGAGTACCTGAAATAGCTCCCTTTTCTTTTTAGTGGGAGGGCATTTTATTTACACATGCCTACCCTCACTGCCGTGCCATTGGCAGGTTGAATTCTGCTGCTAGAAAATAAATACTAGACCATGTGTATACTATTATTATGTTGTATAGTTACTGCTAAAATGTATTTTGTAAACTGTATATATATTGTGCAAAATTTCTTTGGGTAGACAAAGGGGCCACTAAGGTACGATATTCCCCAGGCATGAAGTGGTTAAATAATCCTTCACAATGACAGAATAAACCTTTGCTAATGGCTGTGCATATCAGATTATTGCAATATGTTCTCTCTGTGGTTTTCTGAATTTAGCTGGATAATTTATCGCAATAAAAATGTAGCACTGTGTATTGTTAAGATGATTAAGTGTATAAAACACACAATTTATAAACACTTTATTTTTTATCTGGAAAAAGTCTGTACAAAAGTAGAAGTGGACAAAGCAGTAATGGAGTCAAATCTACAAATCAATGAAATGGTCACAGAAGGGGACACTAAGGTAGGTTTTATAATCTGCATCTTTATGTAGCTAATCTGATTCTTGTGTACATGTGAACATCAACAAATACACATATAGTGAGCAAATACTTCTTTTTGCTATATGTAGAGTCCAGCGACTAGTACACCACACATGTCTGTCACCGAGAAAGCTGCTGATGTACCAGAGGATGACAACAATCAGGAAACACAAATGGAAGATGGAAATGATGTACACTCTGTGACACCAACTGAGTTAACTCTTAAAAAGGAAAATAAAGGTACATTTGTTTCTGATCATGCAAGAAAATTATGCAAATTTTAGGTTTTTGTTTACATTTGTTCTGTTGATAGCTACTGATTAGAATGCTGTATTTCATCCACGTGGACTGCATATTGGCAACAGCACTCAGAATGAGCAAGTTATATTTGATATTGTGACAGCATCCATAAATTAATCTGCACCACTCAGAATCTCCATCAGTGCCTCTCTGCTTCTTGGGGATCACAGATGCAGATTCAACATCCTGGAAGCTTGTTCTCTTGATGCTTTAATGTTAAGATCCAGTGGCATTCTGAGCTAAGAATCTGCCCCATTATGCACTTCATTAAAACACGTAATAAAGGAAAATATTCTCTCTGTCTCTCTCTCTGTCTCTCTCTCTGTCTCTCTCTCGCAAACTAATGATGTTTTTTTTAAATTGAAATGTGTAATTATGTGAGTACTGCATAAATAATTGCTGATACTAAGGTTATGTTAGCAGCTAAAAAAGGGCTCAGAACTGGTCACTTCAGAGAACGCATGGCCGTGGCGTCCCACCACCCAGGTCCCCGACGGGGCGACAAGCCTACAGCATGATTCTTTGTGGGTATGTCTTGGAACCAGGGCCAGCTTGAGGACTGTTCAAGCGGTGCCGGCCACAAACTGCCCATTACCAGAAGTCTGCAGGAGTGCAGGAGATGTCTGGCAATGAAGAACCCCACGCTCCACCCATGACCTGACGGAAATGGGGAGGGGGGGGCTCTACTAATATCTAAAGTGGACCTAGTGACGGCCTTGCTCAGAACTACAGGTGTGGATGCCAGTCTGCTTTTGTTCCTCTAATGTCCTTTCTTGAGAATACATTCTGAAACTCGTGGGTCCTTGTCCACGTCGATATCTTGTAACCCCTCTATCACGGAATCAGGTCAGGCAGTCTGCATTGCTGTAAGTGGTTCACTCTATACTGACCTCAGTTTGTGATGGTACCGATTCTGGTACAACAACGGGGTTGAGTTTTTATTCCAATTTCTTTCTGCAGAAACATGATGGGTCATTTTGCCCCATTCTAAATTTGAAATAGTTAAATCCACACCTAAGAGTACAACATTTGAAAATGAAGTATTTGTCTTCCGTCATTGCTTCCAATGACGGAAGGCAATTCATGGATTCTTGGCATTGCTCAACATCATAGATTCATATTTACACGTTCCTATTTGGGAACGGGACCACGAGCTTTTTCGGTCAGGTGCCTCCATTCCTGTTTTGGACTTTCTACCACATCATGACCCTTATGATGACCCTCTTGCGTCGCCAGGGGATCACTGTTATTCCTTTTGTTGGTAAAAGCTTCGTCCACACCACTGCTCAGCATTCAAATGCAGGTAGTGAAGTCAACGTTGGAACATGGTTGGATTCCCAACTTGAACATAGCCAATCTAGTCAGGCTCAAAAGATGGTGTTCCTGGGACTACTGTTTGACATATTATTATGTTTGAGAGTTTTTTTTTCTGGTAGACAAGATTCTGGCACTGCAGTTTTGGTGCGCTCTCTTTTGCTCCTGTACCAAGTATCCATCCCATGGTGTATGCAGTTACTGGGGAAGATGGTAGCCGCATTAGAAACTGTTCCCTTCGCTCATTACCATTCAAGGGCTATTCAACGTTTTATCCTACAGCGCTGTTGGAAATCGGACCCTCACCTGGATCGGCAGTTGTTCACCTTGCCACTACTGGCACACCACTCCATGGTTTGGTGTCTCCACTCCCCCAACCTGTCTATAGGTTGTCAGTTCTTCATCTGGAGTTGAACCCTGGACACAATGAATGCCTGTTTCCTGGGTTGGAGCATAGTGTATCTTCAGGGCATTTGTTCCAAGGAGGCGGCCACCCTTTCCATCAATGTGCTGGCACTACGGGTGGTATTAAATGTCCTGTCACAGGCTCAGCATCTCCTACAAGGCAAGCCCCTTCGGGACCAGGCAGACAATGCCACAACTGTGTAATACATCAACTGGCAGAATGGGACCAGGAGTCTTCAGGCTATGGGGCATATTCAATTCGGAGCAAAAAGTCCCGTACTTTTCATATGCCGGACTTTTCGCCGACATCGCTGGTTTTCAATGTGAAAAAGTATCTCGCTCGTCCCCGCTTATACCCATATTCAATTATAAATCAGCGAAAACAGGACCTGGCGAAACTGTAACATGCGAAAAGTATTGTCAGATTTGGGGAAATCAGCTTGACACCCCCCAAAAGATGCACTGACATTGGGGATCACTGTAGATATCCCCGAATAGGCCTGCTGAAGGTATTTGGGGTACAGTTTGTCCCCCAACTTTGGACTTTTTCGCCCCAAAAATTAAAGTACTTTTTGGCGTGATCTAAAGTATTATTTATTTATTTTTTTACTTTTTTTGATGCAGTTTACCTTTGGGGGACTGTACCAAGGGTGCAGGGGGGTTTCCGAGGATTGCACCCCAGAACCCCAATTCTGCACCTTTTTTTTCAACACCTATTCATATGCGAAACTTTTTCGCAGGTTCCAACGCATTGAGTTTCCGCACCGGCGAAAAGTCTCCAGAATTGAATACGGAGGAAACTTTTCGCATGGTGAAATTACATCACTAGCGATACTTTATCGCAGAAAATGGCTTTTCGCACCTAATTGAATACGGCCCTAAGTTGGAGACCACTTGGATCATGCGGTGGGCGGAGAAGTTTATTCACCACATATCTGCCATCTTCATCCCGGGGGTGAAAAAATGGGAAGCAGACTTCCTCAGTCTGCACAGGGTTCACCCTTGGAGGTGGTCCTTACACCAGGACATGTGCAACCTGATTGTGGAGCGCTGAGGTCTTTCAGACATTGTCCTCACTGAACAAGAAGCTTCTGTGTTACGGTGCATGGTACAGGGATCCTCAGGCAGAATTGGTGAATACTCTGACCACCAAGTGGACCTTCTATCTGGGTTATCTGTTTCCGCTCTTCTCCATGCTCCTACATTATGGTCTGCCATGTCAAGTGGGAGAAGGCCCACTTTCTCCTCATTGCCCCAGACTGGCCTTGGAGAGCTTGGTATGCGGATCTCCTGACTCTGTTAGTCGAACTGCCGTGGCATCTGCCGCTGCAGCAAGATCTTCTAACTCAAGTACCGTTCATGCACCCTGATTTGCCTCGGCTGGCTTTGTTGGTGTGGCACTAGAACCTGGGATCTTAAGATCCACCCCCTCTTGAGGCTTGTTTTGGGAAGTCCCAGTGTTCCCCAGATGAGAAAAGAGGTGTTTTTTTTTTTTTTATACTACCTGTAAAATCAATTCTTCTGAGTCTATCTGGGGAACACTGCGTTCCCTCCCTAGTTCTGCGTTTTTTTTAGTTATGCCCCTGGCGTGTTGTGTTAGTTGTTTAATTGTACCTTTTTGTATGTGGTTTTCTCCTTTGGCTTTGTTAAATAACTGGAGAGCTAGAGGAGGTGGGAGGGCTTAGAGGGGAGGAATTTCAGCAGTTAACTATTTATTGCTTACTCCTCAACCTCCCCACTAAACCCAGTTTCAGTGATCCCCAAATGGATTCAGAATAAATTATTTTACGGTGAGTACAATAAACTTTTTTTTTAATGTTTATGGTCACTGTGCCTCCAACAGCCTTGAACAGGAGCAGGATCTCATTTGGTGGTATCTCTTGCTCAGTTCATTCTGATGCAATGTGAAAAGAAAAATTATATGGTAGAATAGCACACTGATTTCAACAATACAGGTTGAGTCTCCCATATCCAAATATTCCGAAATACGGAATATTCTGAAATACAGAATTTTTTTTGGCTTGACTGAGTTAATGAAACCTTTTGATTTTTGATGGTTCAATGTACACAAACTTTGTCTAAAGCACAAATTATTAAACATATTGTATAAAATTACCTTCAGGCTGTGTGTTTAAGATGTATATGAAACATAAATTAATTTCATTTCTGTACACAAACTTTGTTTGAGCCACAAAATTATTGAAAATATTGTATAAAGTTACCTGCAGGCTGTGTGTATAAGGTGTATATAAAACATAAATGCATTCTGTGTGTATATTTGGGTGCCATTCCCAAGATTTCTCATTATGGTATGCAAATATTCCAAAATACGGAATATTTTCCGTTATCCAAAATAACCCTGGTCCAAAGCATTTTGGATATCGGAGACTCAACCTGTAAAACTATATGTATTTATATTTTTGTGTAGTAAAAGTAGTGTTGTAATTTCTAGCTGCAACCTTCAGTCTTCATGACCGTATCTCTTTAATGTGTTGCTAAAATGCTAGAGAATTGATTACTTTTAATCTTGTTTATTTTATACAAATGTTCTGTATGCATTATACAATTCCCTCCTTAGAGCCTTCTTGCAACAAAAGGTATTTTCATTCTCTTATCTAGTTTATAACAACCACCACCATTATCCCCAGAACCAATAATTGTAGGTTAAGCGCCACTCTAAGGGGGGAATTGTTTAGCGCTGCCGCAGCTCCCATCTAAGGTGACCGGGAGCAATTGGCGCTTGTGCCGATAGGTGCAAGTGCCGCGGGCGCCCTTTGTTTCTGCTCGCACCCTCCTGTGGTGGTAAGCAGAAACTCATCATGCCCAGTAGTTTGCGCTCGATAAGCCCATTGGCAAAACAATTGGATATCGCCCATCGGGCGCCCATTAATTACAGGCACGCAAAAACAATTGAATGAATTCCCCCTAAAAAGCTGCGGTACTTATATGCAATTTACTGTGTTCTGTATATAATAGGAAATTTAGTAAATCAGAGAGATATTGGATTTGGACGCATATCCAACTAAAATATGTTTCTTCGTATTTCAGTTAGAAAGTTTTACTGTAGAGTAAGACTGATGTATTGAGCTTTTTTCTGTGTAAGAGAGTTGACCTGTATTTTTGGTTACAGGTAAAGCAAAAGCGGGGAAAAAAAGAAAGCGGGTATCTCAAGAAAGCTCATTTGTAGCTGAAGCTATTTGCCCTAAGAAGGAAAAGATACCAGTTTCGGTAAGTAAACCTTACTCCTATTGCCCTGTTTTGTTACATTTTACAAATGTAATATAAAATAGGAGGGGGGATGTCTAATTTAGCCAGTGCTTGCAGATGCAATACCGCCACACCTGAGAAGTCTGCAACACCACTTTAAAATCACAGAGGGTTAGCAAATTCTAGCCAAAGACTGCTTTTCTACCTGTAGTATTGTAAATTCGCTTCTGTGGTCTTCAGCATAAGGTATAATGCGTAAGAAAGTAAAATGGCCAGGTGGTATCACTTAGTGCTAAAAGCAGACGCGGCCATGATCCATTCATAGCCCCCAGCAATCGGTCAGGCAAGGGCACCCCTAGACTACATACCAGTTAGGTAAAGAGTTTAAATCATGCTTCTACAAATTACTATTATCCACTAATGGGATATTTGACGGTTGCCATGCCAAGGTATGGTGGAGCCAGCAGGTAATTCCGCATAGGCATCAGCCACAGCCAGGCAGACACTGCAACCGCCTGCAATCCGCCTTAAGTGTAGGCCCTGTGCAGTGAGCACCTCCGGCGCCAGGCGGTATAAGAAAATGCCATACTGAAGCAATCAATATTTGCCCTTTTTCAGGTACATTGTAGAAAAGGATTGCAAATGTCTTAATAGTTGCTATGAGACCATTGAGCACCAAAGTTTGAATATCATGTTGTGGAAAAGTGTATATAATTTAGATTGTCCTGTCTGAAACCATGTAAAAAAGGCTCATTCTGAAGTTACTGTAATATGATTTTGTGTATTGTCACTTCTACAGCTTCCAGCAGTGCAAACTGCCACAGTACAACGCCCAGCGAAGCGCAGAAGAGTTGATGCAGCATCAGTAGAGGAGCCTTCAACACCTACAGTGGATGATTTTGATGACCTGATCTGGGGAACTTCAGATGGTAAAATGGAGGCTGAGATCTATCTAGACCCTAACAAAGATGAAGATGATCTTCTCCTGGAGCTGTCTGAGATGATCGACAGCTAAACTTTCAACAGAAAAATGGATGCCCTAAATTATTACAATAGGCACAGTTTAAACATATCTGTAACTGAGGCTCAAGCCAGGTCTTACACAAGAACATAATTTCATCGGCATCCAGCACTTTTACAAGAAGACTTGACCTTGGCAGAAAACAATAAAAAATCTGTAGTTTTCAGTAATCCTGTGTTGAATGACCTTCATTCTACTTGTCTGGATGTGAACTATTTTTACCGATCTCCTTAATGACTGCTCCTTATTAATGACAGACAGAATTGATGCAATGTATTTTGGCTTAAGTTTATAAATATAAACTCTTACTCAAATTTTTACCAGGTTATTCAATTAACATTTTATTTATACATTTTTATAAATGGTCAATTTCAAAACAGACTGTACTTGGAATGCAGGTGTTTTTTCCCCTTTTTTTTTTTTGGGGGGAGCTGGCCTCCACTAAATTTATTGGAGTCCATCAGGGATAAAGCTGGAGAACGCAGGACATTCTGGATCCCTTTCACACTTTAAAGATGTGTTCTGTAATTACACACGCTATCTGTTATGAAATTGCATGCATCATCTGTTGTTGATGAAAAACCCATTTCATTCTGTCTCCGCACAATGACAGCTTCACATAATTTTATCCCATTTAATAAATCCGTCTACAATCTTTTTTTTTTAATCTTTAAAAAAATTCTGTTAGAACATAGCTATTTTCAGTTGACGGCTACCAGATGTATATATTTATTTAGATTTTCCTATTCTAGAAAGCAACACAAATGTTATTTTACAAAGTTGCTTAATAAAATGTTATACTTGCCAAAAAATAAATTAATTTCAACAGATGTTACTTCTTCCTATGTGCAAGTGGGAGAGTCACAATTTACAGTCCAGTATCAAAGATTAATTATAGTAGACCTGTTAATACTGGATGGGTAATTGAATGGATTGCTGGGTTTTGTCTTAACTCATCCATTTAGTAGCTCCGAAATACCGTTCACCCTTGCACTGTATTTCTCATGGTATGTCTATGTGTGGGTTATTTTGTTACTGCCAGCTAGCAAAAGCTTAATATTGTTATACATTTGTGGGTTTTGTTTTCTCACCCTGCAGTTTATTAATTTGTTGTACAGAACATTGATTTGTATGTTATGTATGGAAACTCTTGCGTGAGAAGTAAATTTAAGATTTCAGTGTGGAAGGTTGTTTGAAACGAATGGATGTAAGAAATAAAGAACTGGAGCATTGACCATTTATATTCTGCATGCTCTCTCACTACTGTTTTAGTAGAGCATACAAGTCAATAATTCTGTAATAAAAGCTATAGTAATACTATATTAAAAATGCAAGGTTTAAGCAAACCTACAACCCGAAGATTGTAGCATGCACACCCTGACGAGTTAATATCTTCATTCTTTGCCACTCACAGTGACCTCATGTGGTGATTAGCTGTCATAGTAGAGAAAAAGGTGTATGTATGTATATATGTGTGTGTGTGTGTGTATATGTGTATGTATGTATGTATATATATATATATATATATATATATATATATTTCTACATCAGGGTCCATAGGGTATCCACAGGATACCTTGGGTATAGGTGATGACGTCAGGCATCGGGCACCATAGAGTTAAGTTTTCAGCCTCCCAGGATGCACTAGGGTCCCCCTCCTATACCCCGAGCCAAGGCATCTCAGTTTCGTTTGGTGCCCGGCCGGAGTCGGATGCACCTGTTAGAGGGGGGCTAAGGATAGCCCCTGAAGTTTTCTTCAAAGCAGCTGTGGCTGCTCATCTGGATGTACAGCATGGACAGTCAGTACTGACGTCCATGCTGTCTTCCCTACACCCCCGCCGCTACCAGAACGCCGGTACTGATCCGGGGATGCTGGTAAGCATCTGGGGTCACAGCTAGCGGTGACCCCAGATGTTTGGGACCATGGCCGGATCCAAGGGGGCAGCAGGTAAGCAGCGGGGTCCTGCGGTGGGACCCTGCTGACACAAGGTCCAGAGTCCCCAGGCAGGGGGCTCCCTGGGGACTGGCTGCAGCGTGGAGCCAGGTACCTAACCTGCGCTTCCACTACATCCCCTGGGACCGCGGCTGAGCGGTAGCGCTGCGTCGTCCAAGGGGTTAAATGCATGCCAGGGGAGCGCACCTCCCCTGCTGCACACAGCCCTCTCTGCTCTGCTGACTGGCCCTGTGGCAGCGCTCCTCCCCCAGGCCAGCCTCCTCTCTGCTCCTCGGTGGCCATCTTTCCTGGAAGCATGGTGAGCTCTGTTGGACGCTGACGATCGGTGGCATCGCGATCTGGGTCCCCTGGCATACCTCTCCTTCGTTGGCTTAAGGTCTGTGTATGCAGCGCTGTGTCCTACCAGGCTCTGTGTCTGCGTAGTTGAGAATCAGTGCTGATAGTGCAGGAATTGATTTCTTTGCATTGTATGTGACTTCTGCTAGCATCTGCTGCCTGTACTTTCACTTTCTACTGTCAGCCATTTCACTGTCCCTGATCTTTTTCTGCTAAAGCCCTTGCGGCGCAGTGATTGCAGGGTGGTCTCACACTGTACTAACAAGTATCAGTGACAGGGGTCACATACTTATCATCATGTCTGAGAGTGACTTTCCTCTCCAGCTTATGTGTACTACATGCAAGGTACCAATAGCGGAGGGGGAGGGTAACGCAGAGGGGCTATGTCGGCAGTGTTATTTATTGGTGCGGCCAATTACTGTCACGGCTTCGGTACAGGGGCCACCCTAGGCTTGTTTCGCCAAAGTGCTTACAACCCTCGTGGGCCAGTTAGCTCCACAGCCTGCGTTCTCACAGATGGGATTGTCCCAGCAGTCAGTGGTGTCGTCACCCATGCAGGGTTTCCCAAGACAATTGAATGTACCCCACAGTCTCCCTATTTCCCCTCCCCAAGTCTCTCAGGAGCCTGCGTGGGTTAATTCACTGACAAGTTTTGTACAGCACTTGTCGGACGTGTTACAAGGGGAGTCTGTGTTGAGGCCACATAAGCGGCCGATGGCGTCTCTGTCCGCTCCTTATGAGGATGACGACGTGACGTCTGATGATGGGGAAATTCTGGATCTTTCTGACCAGGAACCTCTCCGTACTAAAGAATCGGACGCTAGGTCCAAGGTGTATATTCCTGGACTTATTCGGGCAGTCCGCACAGCTTTAGTGATTGTGGATGAAGATCCTCCGCTGTCCAAGTCTAAATATGCCTTTTTTAAGGATATTAAGGATGACGCCACAGTGTTTCCTCTTTCGGGTCAGTTAGTGGACCATTTAGAGGAGGCGTGGAAACATCCTGGCAAACGGTATCCGCCTCAGAGACGCTTGGCGGTGGCTTATCCGTTTGCGGATAATTATTTTTCTAAGTGGGAATCCCCTCCACAGGTGGATTCTCATGTGACACACCTAGTGCGTAGTGCCACATTGCCCATGCCCTCCATGTCTTCCTTGAAGGATGCTACGGACCGTAAAGTGGAGATCTGCCTGAAGTCCGTTTATTCCCTTGCGGGGGTTGGGCAGCTAGGCCGGCTATGGCCATTTGTTGGGTAGCCAGAGCTATGGAGCGCTGGGCTGATAGTTTGGAGACGTCTTTCGATTCCGACTGTTCGGCTGAACAGACCGAGTTGATAGGCAATCTCCGGGATTCAGCCACTTATATCAATGAAGCGGCTTTGGATATCAGTACCCTGGCGTCTCGGATTTCTTCGGCAACTGTAGCTGCTCGTCGCACCTTATGGTTGCGATCTTGGAAGTCGGATGCTGATTCCAAAAAGGGCTTGGAAGCTTTGCCTTTTAATGGAGAAGTCGTATTTGGTCCGGATCTGGACAAAATTGTAGCCATGCTGGCGGCAGCCAAATCTGCATGTCTCCCGTCTGCTGCAGTTCCTTCCAGTTCATGTGCGTCAGCCTTACAGGGCCCAGGGTAGGCCTAAAGCACAGTCTTATCCCCATCAGGCTGGCCCCAAAAAATCGCCCAAGCCCCGGAAACAGGCCTGGAGTACCAGACGTCCGGCCCCTAAGCCAGATGACAAGCCTGCGGCCTGACAGGATCCCAAAGTGGGAGGCCGCCTGCTGCAGTTCGCCCAGTGTTGGTCGGTTACCACGACAGACACTTGGGTTCTCAAGGTGGTTTCTCACGGCTACGCCCTCCTTTTGGCACAGGCCCCCGTCTCGATTCTTCACCACGGGTCTTCCATCAGACCGGAACAAAGCCTTTGAACTGCGGAAGGTTTTGCACACTATGCTCCAGGCTGGAGTTATAGTGCCTGTTCCATTCTCCCAGAGGGGCCAGGGTTTATATTCCAATCTGTTTTTGGTGCAGAAACCCATTGGGTCGTATTGTCCGATCCTCAACCTCAAGCACTCAACAGGTCTTAGCGGGTGCCAAGGTTTCGGATGGAGACCCTACGGTCCATCATTCTGGCGCTGGAACCTGGGGATTACATGGTGTCGTTGGACATACAGGACGCTTACCTGCATGTCCCTATTCTTTTACGCCATCAACAGTTCCTCAGGTTTGCAATCTGCAACGACCACTTTCAGTTCCGGGCGTTACCTTTTGGGCTGGCGACAGCACCACGTGTATTCACCAAGGTGATGGCGGTCATGGCGGCTTCCCTGCGGCTCCAGAGCTCCTTCTATGCCCCTTGGACCTGACCATTGTGGTACTGCAAAGGCACGGCTGGTTGATAAACTGGCAGAAGTCCACCCTGATCCCGTCTCAGAGGATTCTGCACCTCGGAGCCTTATTGGACTCCGGACAGCAAAGGATCTTTGTGACGGGGGAAAAG
The DNA here is from genome assembly GCA_031769625.1 of Taudactylus pleione. Lineage (NCBI taxonomy): Eukaryota > Metazoa > Chordata > Amphibia > Anura > Myobatrachidae > Taudactylus > Taudactylus pleione. Next base: position 845,437 of record JAUIMM010000813.1, read on the forward strand.
ATCTCTGCCTTGCAGTTGAGGGTGTGCAGTTGTCTGCAGAATCGCCGTGTGTCTCTGCACTCGGCGATGAGGTTACTGGGCTCCATGGTGTCAGTATTCGACATGGTGGAATATGCCCAGTTTCACTCCAGACCTCTGCAGCAATTGATCCTGTCCAAATGGAATGGACTGCCTCAGAGTCTAAAATCCCAGACGATGGTGCTCACTCCGGAGGTTCGCCTGTCCCTAGCCTGGTGGTTGCAGACAACCCATCTCAACAAGGGTCGTCCATTCTGGGTGGCGAATTGGGTCCTGTTGACAGCGGACGCCTGTCTTCGGGGCTGGGGAGCAGTCACGGGTCCACACTTATTCCAGGGCAGGTGGACTCGGGCGGAAGCAGAGCTTCCAATAAACATCTTGGAGCTCCGCGCGGTTTTCAATGCTCTCCAGCAGGCACATCGGGTTCTCCAAGGTCACCCAGTGCTGGTCCAGTCGGACAACGGTACCACCGTGGCCTACATAAATCGGCAAGGAGGAACCCGAAGTCGGGCGGCTCTCGTAGAGGTGTCCCGAATCCTGGTTTGGGCGGAGCGCAATCTCCCGGCCATATCAGCAGTATTCATCCCGGGAGTCCTAAACTGGGAGGCGGACTTTCTCAGTCGCCAGGATGTTCATCCGGGAGAATGGTCTCTGCACCAGGACGTCTTTCAACTTCTGGTGGACAGGTGGGGTCTTCCAGAGATCGACCTCATGGCGTCACGGCACAACAACAAGTTGCCGGTGTACGGGTCTTGCACAACAGACGAAAAGGCGTCTCTGGTGGATGCTCTGTCCGTCCAGTGGACGTTCCGGTTTGCTTATGTCTTTCCTCCGTTTTCCCTTCTTCCACGGGTAATCCGGAAATTCAAACAGGAAGGAGGGACGCTCCTGTTGATAGCTCCCGCGTGGCCCCGGAGGCACTGGTTCTCAGACCTCCAGGGACTGTCCGTGGACATTCCTCTGCGGTTGCCGTTACGCCTGGACCTCCTGTCACAGGGTCCTTGTCTTCACCCGGACCTGACTCGGCTGTCTTTGACGGCGTGGCTGTTGAGAAGGCCATGTTAAGGTCCAGGGGCTTTTCCAGCTCTGTAGTGCAAACAATGCTAAGGGCTCGGAAACCATCCACTGCAAGGATATACCATCGTGTGTGGCATACGTTCTTCCAGTGGTGTCGGCCGAGAGGTTATGCTCCTCGGGAGTTCCGTCTGTCTAGAGTGTTAGCTTTCCTACAGGCGGGACTGGACCATGGGCTTCGCCTTGCGTCTCTGAAGGTGCAGGTGTCTGCCCTATCCGTCTGGTTCCATCGTAGGATTGCTGCAATCCCTGATGTGCGCACCTTTATGCAAGGTGTTCTCAGAATTCAGCCACCTTTTGTTCCACCGGTGGCGCCTTGGGATTTAGCTGTGGTCCTGAGGGCTCTCCAGGGACCGCCGTATGAACCACTGGGGTCAGTGGACCTCAAATGGCTGACAGCTAAAACAATTTTCCTTCTGGCCATTGCTTCGGCCAGACGTGTTTCTGACTTAGGGGCTCTCTCATATAGACCCCCTTTTCTGATTTTTCATAGGAACAGGGCGGTGCTGCGCACTCGTCCTGGTTTCCTTCCTAAAGTTGTTTCCAGTTTTCACATCAACGAGGAAATCGTTATGCCGGATTTTAACACCTGATCTTTCAGTGGGTGAGGCCACTTTGGACGTTGTGCGGGCCTTAAGGATTTATGTTGACCGCACTTCTTCGTTTAGGAGGTCGGACGCCTTGTTTGTCCTCTATGGCTTCCGTAAAAAGGGTTGGCCTGCTTCAAAGCAAACTTTGGCAGGCTGGATTCGTATGGCCATTTCTGAAGCTTATCTTCATGAAGGCCTTCCGGTTCCTTCCTCTGTGAGGGCTCATTCCACTAGGTCTGTGGGTCCTTCGTGGGCTGCTCGACGTGGTACCTCTGCAGTCCAGATCTGCAAGGCTGCCACATGGTCCTCGGTCCATACCTTTGTGAGGTATTACGCGTTTGACACCTTTGCCTCTCAGGATGCTTCCTTCGGGCAGCGGATTCTCCTTTCAGCACAGGAGTGTCCCCACCCTTAAAGGATACTGCTTTGGGACATCCCCAAGGTATCCTGTGGATACCCTATGGACCCTGATGTAGAAAATATGAGATATGGTAAGAACTTACCTTTGTTATCTCTATTTCTACGAAGTCCATAGGGTTCCACAGGACTCCCGCCCTGTCGCACCTGTGCTGCAGATGGGCTTTGCTCTGGTCACCGGTTTTCCGTCTCCCTCTGGTGAGAATGTGATTCTTGTATGTGTCCAGATCTTTTTTCTCTCTCTTCCTTCTCCTCCTCCGGCCTATGGCTTGGTACGTAACTGAGATGCCTTGGCTCGGGGGCGGCGTATAGGAGGGGGACCCTAGTGCATCCTGGGAGGCTGAAAACTTACCTCTATGGTGCCCGATGCCTGACGTCATCACCTATACCCAAGGTATCCTGTGGAACCCTATGGACTTAGTAGAAATAGAGATAACAAAGGTAAGTTCTTACCATATCTCATATTTTTTATATATATATATAAAAAATGAGAGAGAGAGAGCGAAAAAAAAAAAAACAACAAACAAAAACACTGCTGGCACACAATACTTAGACACGTCCATCCCACCTGGGTGCCTCCAATGTGCGCGATACACAACCAATCCAAAATAGTGGCACTCCCAGGACTTGATGCAGCAAATAAAGTCGTGGTGTAAAAACACCTAGCTCACAGCAATTACCTCCGTGTGGTCAACGTTTCATTTAATAAAAAATTTCAATGAAATGTTGACCGCACGGAGGTAATTGCTGTGAGCTAGGTGTTTTTACACCACAACTTTATTTGCTGTATCAAGTCCTGTGAGTGCCACTATTTTGGATTGGTTGTGTGTGTATGTATAATTTACACACACACATAAACTCTTGTTTGTTTGTTTGTTTTTTTAAATGTATGGAGCAAATAGGGAAAAATACTCTTTAGTCATTAATCATTTGCGCGTTACTTTATAAACCATCTGGTTCTGCAGAGGCAAATGACTGCTTATATGAGGGTTTGGTAGTCAGAACTGAAATACATATACACAGATGTGAAACAATATAGCAGATCACCCCAAAAATTATTTGAAGTTACTGAATCATCTAAGAGATTGCGATCTTAATATTGAACTGCTTGTATTATTGTCTTTTTATGCACATATGACTTGCTGCCAACGCATCAACTTTTCATTTTTCCTTCCGTGTGAGTGTCCGGAATGAAGATGCAGCTGATCACTAAGAAAGTTAGGACTGGGCTCTTCACGTCATTAGGCCCTAACCCCTTGGGCATAATTTAGCAAATTGCTAGAAGGGGGGTACAAAAGAATGAAATTCTGAGTATCTGAAATAAATTATAGCTAGTATGTGATCTATAGTCCTCAATGCCTCCACTTTTCAAAATCACTGGCATGTCAGTGCATGCAAGGCCAAGTCCCTACCAACACCAGAGCCCTGAATCTTTCTGATTTTAAATTTGGGACATTCCATGTCAAGTGATCCATTGCAAATTCCTTTTATTCTGTGCACATTCAATGCTATAGAATAGTCTAAAATATAATTTATGTATTTTTTTTAGTTGTTTTAGAAAAAAATCTTGTTCAAACCATAAGCTATTAATGTCATATACCACAAGTCTGGGTTTAAAGAAGTTGACCTATTCAGATCACAAATTCAAACATTGTAAAAACAGGTTTAAAAAAGCAAAAAAACATTTGTTTAAAAATGTCAACAACTTTATGTTTATTCCTCTAAGTTTTAAAATTGTCCATACTAAATTTCAAGTTAGGCTCTCAATAGTCTTGTATTCTTAGTATTTGTTAATAATGTGTGAATTTCTGATTTTGTGCTACATTGCTGTCAAAAATAAAAATGTTGGCAATTTTTTTGGACTTCTTACGCTTGGTGGTGTTTTCAGAAATTGGTTTAATTAACTGCCGTATGCTTTGGAGACCGCAGCATTTAAGGGTGCTTTATATTCAAAGTCTGTTTTGTTTTTTCTTAAATTGTAAAAAATAAAAACTTGCTAAATTTATTTGGATAATCTTTTATAAATCATTACAGTGAATTGCTTTGACCGTTTTAAAAGCAGGAAGATCCAGGACTCTGGTTTTGGTAGGGCCTTACATACATTGATAATACAGTGATTTGGGAAAAGTAGAGATGTTGACCATAGAACTATTAGATTTGAAATATCATTTATCTACTGAAGTCTAGAAAATGAAAATGAAACAACTGATTGCCTGCTATGGGCTGGTGGGGGAAGTTTTTTCTGTTCTTGTACGGTACAGCTGACCTATCAGAAAAGTAGAAAATCTTTTGGAATGTTAGTATCACATTGCTCTCGAGGAATTAAATTGGTTGTTTTTGAAACATGTGCAACTACTATCTTATGTGTTGAGCGCACTGAAATGACTACAACAGACGACAAGCACTATCAGGGTGGGAGTTAGATAGAATAAGAGGTTTGTGTGAACCCTGTATCCCAAGACGGCCCCTGGGAGAGTCACCAAACTACATAATCCCTGGGTCTCTCTCCATACCAGACACACATCTAAGGGGGCCGCTGGAGAAGGTAAGCTTTATACATGTTACAGGCAACAAGGTCTTTTACATATATATATACAGCTTCCCGGCATGCCGCTTTTTAGCAGAGCGGCCGGGTATGTCATTACATGACTGAACTGTAGGGTCGGCGTGTCTCATACCTCCCCGGGCTTCCACAGCACTCGCGCTTTACAGGACCATGACTGTTCCCTTTGGAGGACCGACTGAGGGGATTATAGAGCAGCAACATGCTGCTGGCTTTGTGGGAGACAGAGAGTCTGATGGCCCCAGGATGCAAGCCACTGCAGGTGTGGCCTCGTCATTGGTGATGTCATCATTCTGGGCCTCGTCTGTAGTCTCCGGATGGAAACGCCGAAGGCTAGGATAACATTGTGTGTCCTGAGTGAAGCAGGATGCCGACTGCGCGCCCGGCCACACCTTACCCAGGTATTTGCGTTTCAGCAGCTCACGCAGCTTCAAGAGCCACGCACAAACAGCTGATGAGAGCAGCTGGAGTTCTGCTTGGAGGAGACTCACTGCAGATCACAGGGGGATGGCTGTGTACTAACAGATAAGCATTTAACTGGGATTATTTTGGATATTAACCTGGTGATCTATGTGGAGTTTATAATATTGTGCTGTATATATAAAAAGTGGGAGGCACATATAGAAAACGTTGTAATTCCTACACCGTTCACCTGATTTGGATGTAATTACCCTCAAATTAAATCTGAAAGTCTGCCGTTAAAGCACATCTTGTTTGTTTCATTTCAAAGCCATTGTGGTGGTGAATAGAGGCCAAAATATGAAAATTCTGTCAATGTCCCAATATTTATGCACCTGACTGTATATATATATTCCAATAAAAAATAGGTGGGTTCTGGTCACTGTGCAAAATAACAGTATTAAAGTGCAATATCAAATGGCACACCATACCAGATATCCACCAAATTAGGGAGTGGGGTGCAAGCAGGGTGATTTTGGATATCAACCTGTGAGTTTCACAAGCAGTAGTCCTTAGTAGTTCTTGCTTTTCAAATGGAGAGTAGCATGTGATAGTTTGTATTAACTATCAATTCTGCAGGGTGACACACGCAGCTGGCAAGCAATGAGGGAGGTTTCTCACATCCTTCATTGGGCAGAAAACTAGGTTCCAGCTATTTCGGCAATTTACATCCCAGGGGTGGACAACTAAGAGGCGGACTGAAGTCGCCACAGTGTGCATCCAGGGGAATGGGATTACACCAGGAGGTGTTTGCGGAAATTGTTTCCAGCTGGGGATCTCCAGACCTAGATCTAATGGCTTCTCATCTCAACAAGAAACTTCCAAGGTATGGATCTCGGTCCTGGGATCCACAGGCATCTCTGGTGGATACCATGACAGCACCTTGGGTGCAGGGCCGGTGCAAGGTTTCTCGGCACCTTAGGCAAAACTTTAACCTACTGCCCCAAACCACCATCAATACCCACTTTCCAGCCCCTCTGGAGAAAGTGCATCTTATAAGTTCAACAGCTGCCACCTGCATCAAGTACAATTTTATGGTAGGTAGACTTAGTGGCGCCCCCTACAAAAAAAATTTCCCACACCCTAGGCAGCTGCCTAAAGCTGCCTAATGGTAGAGCTGGCCCTACTTGGGTGTTCCAGCTGGGATACATCTTTTCTCCTCTGGTAATGTTACCAAAGGTAATTCAGCGGATTCGATTAGAGGCACGGCCGGTCATTCTGGTGGCTCCAGACTGGCCACACCATCATTGATACACAGTTCTTCGGAACTTGCTGGCAGATGTTCGGTATCGTCTACCTCTGCACCCAGATCTGTTACTTCAGGGTCCATGTCGTCCCCCCAATTTGCCTCGCTTGGCTTTGACGGCATGGTTCTTAATTCCAGTATCTTGAGGGCCACAGGGTTTCCAGAATCTGTTGTGAAAACCATGATACAGGCTCACAAACCAGTTACTTTCCAGATTTATCATCGAATATGGAAGATACATATTTTTTGATGTGAACAACACAAGTTCAAACTAGGGGTGAGCGGGTTCGGATTTCTGAAATCCGAACCCCCCCGAGCCCCCCAATCCGAGTCCGATCCGAGTCAGGCTCGACTTTTCCCGCCTGACTCGGATCTGAAATCGAGGCAAAACGTCATCATCCCGCCTTCCGAGTCTCGCCGGTTTTGGATCCTATATAAGGTACCCACGTCGGCGCCATTTTCTCACTCGGCTGTGGACAGAGAAGAGGGAGGGTGGGAGTTAGGGCTGGCTGGGCTGTGTAGTGTAGTGTAGTGTAGTGTAGTGCTGCTGTTGTCCACTACTTCAAAGTCCATAGGGGCTGGCTGTGTTGTGCTGTGCTGCTGTTGTTAATAGGGGCTGTGTCCACTACTTCAAAGTCCATAGGGGCTGGCTGGACTGTGTTGTGCAGTCAGTTCTCCATAGGGGCTGTGTCCACTCCAAAGTCCTGTGTAGTGTCCCAGTCCTAAAGGGGTGCTGTAGTGTTGTCCAGGGGGTGCTCTGTCCATCAGGGGTGCTCCCCCCAAGTGCTAAAAAAATAATATATTTTCTGTGTTTGTGAATTGTATGCGCAGTTGCCGCACGTGCATCAACAAAGTAGTGCCAAGCGTGCGCCTGTGTCATAAGTAAAGGGCCGGCTGGCTTGACCGTTAAAGGGTGCTGTAACCCCCAAAGTACACTCCAGTCCAAACCAAAAAAAAAAATATTTTCTGTGTTTGTGAATTGTGTGCGCAGTAGCCGCACGTGCATCAACAAAGTAGTGCCAAGCGTGCGCCTGTGTCATAAGTAAAGGGCCGGCTGGCTTGACCGTTAAAGGGTGCTGTAACCCCCAAAGTACACTCCAGTCCAAACCAAAAAAAAAAATATTTTCTGTGTTTGTGAATTGTGTGCGCAGTAGCCGCACGTGCATCAACAAAGTAGTGCCAAGCGTGCGCCTGTGTCATAAGTAAAGGGCCGGCTGGCTTGACCGTTAAAGGGTGCTGTAACCCCCAAAGTACACTCCAGTCCAAACCAAAAAAAAATATTTTCTGTGTTTGTGAATTGTGTGCGCAGTAGCCGCACGTGCATCAACAAAGTAGTGCCAAGCGTGCGCCTGTGTCATAAGTAAAGGGCCGGCTGGCTTGACCGTTAAAGGGTGCTGTAACCCCCAAAGTACACTCCAGTCCAAACCAAAAAAAAATTTATTTTCTGTGTTTGTGAATTGTGTGCGCAGTAGCCGCACGTGCATCAACAAAGTAGTGCCAAGCGTGCGACTGTGTCATAAGTAAAGGGCCGGCTGGCTTGACCGTTAAAGGGTGCTGTAACTCCCAAAATACACTCCAGTCCAAACCAAATAAAAAATTATTTTCTGTGTTTGTGAATTGTGTGCGCAGTAGCCGCACGTGCATCAACAAAGTAGTGCCAAGCGTGCGCCTGTGTCATAAGTAAAGGGCCGGCTGGCTTGACCGTTAAAGGGTGCTGTAACCCCCAAAGTACACTCCAGTCCAAACCAAAAAAAAAATTATTTTCTGTGTTTGTGAATTGTGTGCGCAGTAGCCGCACGTGCATCAACAAAGTAGTGCCAAGCGTGCGCCTGTGTCATAAGTAAAGGGCCGGCTGGCTTGACCGTTAAGGGTGCTGTAACCCCCAAAGTACACTCCAGTCCAAACCAAAAAAATAATTATATTCTGTGTTTGTGAATTGTGTGCGCAGTAGCCGCACGTGCATCAACAAAGGAGCAGCGCCAAGCGTGCGCCTGTGTCCCATAAGTAAAGAGCCGGCTGGCTCATTTCTTAAAGGCTGGTGTAACCCACAAAGTGCACTACTCTCCAGCAAAAATAAAAAAATATTTTCTGTGTTTAGCCGCACGTATATATCAAATCGATATAACATAAATGGAGGACCAAACTTTCTCCGATAAAAATAAAATAGAGAAAGATCAAGAACCACTTCCTCTTAGTGCTGAAGCTGCTGCCACTAGTCATGACATAGACGATAACATGCCATCAACGTCGTCTGCCAAGGCCGATGCCCAATGTCATAATAGAGGGCACATACAATCCCAAATGACAAAGTTCAGGAAAATGACCTTGAAAAAAACATTTAAATCAGCTGAAGAGAAACGTAAACTTGCCAATATGCCATTTACGACACGGAGTGGCAAGGAACGGCTAAGGTCGATCCCTAGTATGTTCATGACTAGTGGTTCAGCTTCACATGACGATGGAAGCCCTCCTCCCACTAAAAAAATCAAAAGAGTTAAGCTGGCAAAAGCACAGCGAAGAACTGTGCTTTCTAAGAAGATATCACAAATCCCCAAGGAGAGTCCAAGTGTGGTGGTGGTTGCGATGCCTGACCTTCCCAGCACTGGACGGGAAGAGGTGGCTCTTTCCACCATTTGCACGCCCCCTGCAAGTGCTGAAAGGAGCACCCACAGTCCACTTGCTGATATGCAAATTGAAGATGTCACTGTTGAAGTACAACAGGATGAGGATACTGGTGTAGCTGGCGCTGAGGAGGAAGTTGGCGAGGAGGATTCTGTTGGTGATGTGGTTTGTTTAAATCAGGCTCTGGGGGAGACAGTTGTTGTCCGTGGGATGAAAAAGCCCATCACGGTCATGCCTGGGCAGAAGACCAAACATTCCACCTCTTTGGTCTGGCAATATTTCTATCCAAATCCGGACAACAACTGTCTTGCCATATGTACCATATGTAAAGGTGAAAAAAGTAGGGGTAGGGACGTCAACCACCTAGGAACATCCTCCCTTATACGGCACCTGCAGCGCGTTCATAAAAAGTTACTGTCAAGTTCAGAAACTTTGGCTAAGACCGTAAGCAGTCCAGGGACACCTAAATCCCGTTGTCATGTTGTATCCAAGCGCCTGCAAACCACACCGTCAACTCCCTCCTCGTCAATTTCCTCCTTAGTCAGGATCGGAAGTAGTCCTGCAGGCCATGTCACTGGCATGACTGACTCTCCTATCCGGGATTCCTCCGGAGGATCCTGCATTGCTACGCCTACTGCTGCCGCTGCTGCTGTTGCTGCTGCTGGGAGTCGTTCATCATCCCAGAGAGGAAGTAGGAACACCACTACTTTTACTAAACAACTGACCCTCCAACAGTCCTTAGCGAGGAGGATGAAGTACGACAGCAGTCATCCTGAAGCAAAACGTATAACTGAGGCCTTGACTGCTATGTTGGTGTTAGATGTGCGTCCGGTATCCGCCATTAGTGCAGTGGGATTTAGACAATTGATGGAGGTAGTGTGTCCCCGGTTCCAAATCCCGTCTAGATTCCACTTCACTAGGCAGGCGATACCGAGACTGTACAGAAACGTCAGAAAAAGTGTCCTCAGTGTCCTGAAAAATGCCATTGTACACAATGTCCACTTAACCACGGACATGTGGACAAGAGGAACAGGGCAGACTAAGGACTATATGACTGTGACAGCCCACTGGGTAGATGTATCACCTTATGCAGCAACAGCAGCAGCGTCACCAGTAGCAGCATCTCAGAAACGCCAGCTCGTTCCAAGGCAGGCTACGCTGTGTATCACCGGTTTCAGTAAGAGGCACACCGCCGACAACCTCTTAGAGAAACTGAGGGAAATCATCGCCCAGTGGCTTACCCCACTTAGACTCTACTGGGGATTTGTGATATCTGACAATGCCACCAATATTGTGCGGGCATTACATCTGGGCAAATTCCAGCACGTCCCATGTTTTGCTCACACAATAAACTTGGTGGTGCAGAATTTTCTGAAAAGTGACAGGGGCGTGCAGGAGACGCTTTGGGTGGCCCGAAAAATTTCTGGCCACTTTCGCCATTCAGCGACTGCGTGCCGAAGACTGGAGTGCCAGCAAACACTCTTGAACCTGCCCCGCCATCACCTGAAGCAAGAGGTTGTGACGCGGTGGAACTCAACCCTCTATATGCTTCAGAGGATGGAGGAGCAGCAAAAGGCCATACAAGCCTATACATCCACCTATGACATAGGCAAAGGAGGGGGTATGCACCTGACTCAAGCGCAGTGGAGAATGATTTCCGTGTTGTGCAAGGTTCTCCAGCCCTTCGAACTTGCCACACGTGAAGTCAGTTCAGACACTGCCAGCTTGAGTCAGGTCATTCCCCTCATCAGGCTTTTGCAGAAGCAGCTGGAGAAAGTGAAGGAGGAGCTAAGACGGAGCGATTCCGCTCGGCATGTGGGACTTGTGGATGAAGCCCTTCATTCGATTTGCCAGGATTCCAGGGTGGTCAATCTGTTGAAATCAGACCACTACATTTTGGCCACCGTGCTCGATCCTAGGTTTAAAGCCTATGTGGTGTCTCTCTTTCCGGCTGACACAAGCCTGCAGAGGTGCAAAGACCTGCTGGTGAATACACTGTCAGCTGAAGCGGAATGTGACACGTCAACAGCTCCTTCTTCATTTTCTCCCGCAACTGGGGCTGCCAGGAAAAAACTTAGGTATCCTAACAACCCGCTGGCGGTGATGCAGGGCAGGCAGGACCAAGTTTGGACATCTGGTCCGGACTGAAGGACCTGGCAACAATTTCTGACATGTCTACTGTCACTGCATATGATACTGTCACCATTGACAGAATGGTGGAGGATTACATCGGTGACAGCATCCAAGTAGGCATGTCAGACAGTCCATACCTGTACTGGCAGGAAAAAGAGGCAATTTGGAGGCCCCTGTACAAACTGGCTCTATTTTACCTGAGTTGCCCCCCCTCCAGTGTGTACTCCGAAAGAGTGTTTAGTGCAGCCGGGAACCTTGTCAGCGAAAGGCGTAGGAGGTTTCTTCCACAGAATGTGGAGAAGATGATGTTCATCAAAATGAATTATTAGCTCTTCCAGGGAGACCAGCCTCCAGAACGTACAGAGGGACCTGTGGTGGTGGATTCAAGTGGGGACGAGTTAATACTTTGTGAGGATGAGGATGTACACACTGAAGAAGGTGAGGAATCGGTGAATGAGGAGGATGAGGATGACATCTTGCCTCCGTAGAGCCAGTTTGTGCAGGGACAGATTAATTGCCAGCTTGTTTTGTGGGGGCCCAAACGAACCAATCATTTCAGCCACAGTTGTGTGGCAGACCCTGGCGCTGAAATGATTGGTTTGTTAAAGTGTGCATGTCCTGTTTATACAACATAAGGGTGGGTGGGAGGGCCCAAGGACAATTCCATCTTGCACCTCTTTTTTTTCTTTGCATTATGTACAGTTTGGGGCCTAGTTTTTCAAACTGCCATCCTGTCTGCCACTGCAGTATCACGCCTAGATGGGTCACGTGTTTGTGCCGCCCACTCGTGTCGCTTAGCATAGTCATCCAGCTACCACGGTGCAACCTTTTGGACATAAAAACACTATTGTGAGGTGTGAGGTGTTCAGAATAGACTGGAAATGAGTGGAAATTAAGGTTATTGAGGTTAATAATAGCATAGGAGCAGAAAAACCTACAAATTCTGTGATTTTAGCTGTTTTTATGCTTTTTTTCAAAAAAATACAGATCCAAAACACAAAACCCAGAACCCAAAACACAGAAGGGTGGTTTTGGCAAAACCAATCCAGATCCAAAACACGAAGAAAGATCCAGATCCAAAACCAAAACACGAAAAGTGGCCGGTGCACACCCCTAGTTCAAACCTGAAAGGTTGCTCGTCTCTTGTCTCTTGTCTTTTCTACAAGAGGGGTTGGTTAAGGGTCTTAAATTGTTCTCTCTTAAGGGACAAATTTCAGCCCTATTGATCCGGTTTCCGAGGAAATTGACCTCCATTCCTGAAGTTCAATCCTTCTTGCAGGGGGTTCTGTGCATACAGCCTCCTTATGTGCTACTGGTTCCTCCTTTGGGCTTGAAATCAGGTGGTGCTTCAAAAGGCACCGTTTGAGCCTTTGGAATCTGTAGAATTGCTATATCTCACTTTGAAGTTTGTTTTTCTTTTGGCCATTGCCTTGGCCAGAAGGGTATCTGAGTTAGCGGCTCTTTCTTGTAAATCTCCACTTCTAACTTTTCATGAGGAGAGGGTGGTGTTTTGCACTAAACATTTCTTTCTTCCGAAGGTGGTATTGGCTTTCAGCTTTTGCAAGGATTCAGTGACTAGTGAAGCTTCTTCCTTAGCACTGTTGGATGTGGTATGTGCATTACACATTTACTTGGACCGTACTATGGGCCTGATTCAGAGCCGGACTCTCTTTAAGAGCACTCGCTCTGAATCAGGGTTTTTTTTTTTTATTTGTTGCGGCCTCCCGGCCGCTCGCTAAGCTGTGGGTGACCACCCACAGCTTTTGCGAGCGGCCAGGTGATGGTCGCGACCATCGTGGTTTGCGACGATACCCTTGTGGTAGGGTCTCATCCGTCGCAAGCCCCACAGAGCTGCCTGCTCTAACAGAGCAGGAAGCTCTCCACTGACATCACTGGTGATGTCAGTGGTGCCTCCTACAAACGGCAGGCGTTCCTTAGGGAACACCTCCGTTTGTGTAGCCACTCCCCCTCCCCGTCTACAAAATGGGGCGAGCTGTCGATCAACATCGACAGCCGCCCCTTTTGTAGTGAGTCCCGGAGCAAGAGAATTTCTCTCTCACTCCGGCGCTTGCGCATACCCTGTACCCCACCATCGACCCGCTTGCGAGCGCGTCTGAATCAGGCCCTGTGTCTTTGAGGTGTACGGATTCCCTGTTGTTGATTCATGCACCAAAAAGAGGCTGGCCAGCCTCGAAAGGATCCATTGCTAAATGGGTCACTTCTGCCATTTGGCTTCAATTTGGGCCCACTCGACTCGTGCTGTTGGTGCTTCTGGGGCTGTATGGCATGGTGCCTCAGTTATCTGTACACACTTAAATTTTATCGCTTTCATACATTTGGTGCATTTATCTATTTTCTTGATAAATAGACCCAGGGGCGGATTGGGAAATGAAAGTGGCCCTGGAAAAAACCGTGAAAGCGGCCCTCGGTGTGCGCGCCTAAGGCGCGCGTCAAAAAAGTGGGTGTGGCCTTGTGGAAAGGGGTGTGGCCTAATGCGAAACACCATACCTGCAAGCCACTCCCCCTGTTTCAGTCATAGTCATACTGGGGGCATGCCTACCGCTCCAGGAGCTGATAGCCATGCCCACAGTCCCTCTCTCCAGTGAATAAGCACAGCGAGCATGTGAATGAGCATTTTCCTACCTATATGATTACTCTGCAACGGGGAATCTCTGAAGAAATTGATCCTCCCTGGACAGGCAGTGTCTTGAGTTGGTATTTGCTATTCACGCACGAGATCCCATGGTATGGAAGCCGCCTGTATGTGTCCCAATAAAACCAATGTCATTATCATGCAACAGAGGTTCAACCAGATAATAAATGTGGGTTTCCCATATCAAACAATTTTATATTAATAAAATATATTTGCTCTTTTGGTACCATTTGCATCAGTAATATGGTTTCATTAGAATTGTTATCTTACTGAATATGACTGTGCCCCAGTGTTTCTTCTAATAGTATCAGCGTTCCTACCATCCTATATGTGTGTCTCCAGCACCAGCGTCTTGGTGTGTCTCCAACCTATCCCCTCGTGTGTTTCTTCAGCGCTATCTCCCTGCGCCTCTCCAGTGCCACCCCCAATTCTCTCCGGCACCATCCACCCACCGTGCAATCCTCCTGCGTCTCCCGAGCGTCATCCTCCTGCGTCTCCTCAGTGGCGTCCTCCTGCCCTAGCACAGAATAGCCCTTCTTTCTCACACACAGATCATCTCCCCTTAGCACAGAATACCCCCTCCCCACAGACAGATCAACCCCCCCGTCCCCACAGACAGATCATCATTTCCCCCACCCTTAGTATAGCAGACCCCCCCTCCCCCAGACAGATCATCTCCCCCACCCCTAGTATAGCAGACCCCCATCCCCAGACAGATCATCATCTCCCCCGCCCTTAGTATAGCAGACCCCCCATCACCAGACAGATCATCTCCCCCGCCCTTAGTATAGCAGACCTCCCCTCCCCCAGACAGATCATCATCTCCCCCACCCATAGTATAGCAGAGCACCCCCTCCCCACAGACAGATCATCTCCCCCGCCCCTAATATAGCAGACCCCCCCTCCCCAGACAGATCATCTCCCCCGCCCCTAATATATCAGACCCCCCTCCCCCACAGACAGATCATCATCTCTCCAGCACCACCCCTAGTATATCAGACCCCCCCCTCCCCCAACAGACAGATCACCACCCCCTAGACTGCAGCCAGACCCGATTGTCTCCTCTCCACTCTGCCCCCTCCCCAGGCTGTGAAATTAAACTTAAACATGACACTTCACAGCCTGGGGAGGGGAGAGTGGAGAGGATGTGATCAGGCTGAAAGACTGCTCTGACCGGCCGGCGGCCCCCCATCCCTGCCGCAACTTACCCTCACCGCGGCCACGCTGTCACCCGCGGTCCAGCGCCACTTCACCTCACTCCGACTGTACGCTGGGTGGAGCCTTGATAGGATGCTGGCCGCTGGCCTCTCTTCTCGCGAGAGAAGCTAAGGCACGGCCAGGCAGTACTGATAGGCAGCCAGGCTGCTTGTGTAAAACACACAGGAGCCGGCTGGGTGACGCGAATCGGGGGGCGGGGCCTCAAATAACAAGCGGCCCCACAACCAATCGGCCCACCGCAAAAAGTAATGCCCAATCCGCCCCTGAATAGACCCCTTTATCTTTTAAATGCAGTTCAGTACGCTGATCATGTATAAAAACTTACAGTGTTGGGCGAAAAATTATTTTAGTGGTCGGTTTGACCCCCCCCCTTAATCGGCTTGCTTTAGTATATCCCAGAAGTAATGGCATGCCCCAGATGGATGAAAAAGAACCGTAAAATCTTTACTTTGGAGTCCATCTGGGGGATGCCGAGATCCCTCCCTTGTTTGGTTTCATACTAGATATCTGTTGGTTTCTGGTTTCTCAGTTCTTCTGTGGGTCTTTCTCGGGCTTTGTTAAACATAGGGGCATATTCAATAGGCTGCGAGAAAAGCAAAAAACCCGCACCTGCGAGGTATCTCCTGCAGGTGCGGGTCTTTTGCTATTCCATTAGGTGCATGTTTTGTTTTAATACATGCGCCGGGAGGTATTTTTTTGCGCACCTCCTGAGCAGGCGTGATTTTTCCTGAAATCGATGATTTCAGGAGAAATCACCAGGACTTGCTCTGACACCCCCGCGGCAACCCCCCCTGAGGACTAATTAAGCAATTGGAACTAACCAATTAGCTTAATTAGTCCTTAATTACTTTCTGCAGTGTAGTCTTCTGCATCTTCTTCATCCTGGATTGGGAGCCGGCTCTTCTGCAGCAGCGGTGAGTATGTCAGTGTGTGTACTGTATGTGAGTGTGTGTGTGAGTGTGCGTGTATGTCCCGGTGTCAGTGTGCCTCCCCATTGCTAGTGTGCCCCCACCCTGGAATGGGCACTGGGAGAACTACATCTCCCAGCAGCCCTTGGTCCTCCCACCAGCCCCCGGGACTCCCAGCAGCCCCCTCTCCAGTAAGAAGAGAGAGGGGATGCCACCGGGAGCCGCGAAGACCCGGGCAGGTAAGTGACTTTTTTTTTTTTTTTTTAATTCACGCGGCGCGTGGTTTTCGGTGATGAAAACCCCGTGTCCACTGGTTTTTTAATTGAATTCCATGGGTATCGGGAGTGCGCATACCCGCGGGATTCCGAAATTGGGCGTGAGAGGCGCAAGGTTTTAGCCTTGCTAAACCTCGCGCCCAATTGAATATACCCAATAGACTGAGCTTATGGTGGAAGAGGAGGGGTTATATAGGGGGCAGGAGCTAGTTTCAATTAGTTAGTGCACGACTCCGTAGTTCACTACGCATAACCCAGAAGTAATGGCATCCCCCAGATGGACTCCAAGGAAGAGATTTTACGGTGAGTAAAAATCTAATTTTCTTTAAGATAGTTGTAGTATGAGCTATAAACGACTTTGATAGCTGTTCACAGAAAGTGTATTTTATCTTATGCACCTGTCAATTGACACCAACTGTATGTACTGTACATAAACGTTCTTTCTTCTCTTCTTCCAGTTTGTTCATCGGCTTTACTTTTAACTGATCAGTAACTGGACAGTTACATTCATATAAATGGCACTGTGAAGTAGGGGTGAGCGGGTTCAGATTTCTGAAATCCGAACCCCCCCGAGCCCCCCCGATCCGAGGCTGATCCGAGTCAGGCTCGACTTTTCCCGCCTGACTCGGATCTGAAATCGAGGCAAAACGTCATCATCCCGCCTTTCGGGTCTCGCGGGTTTTGGATCCCATATAAGGTACCCGCGTCAACGCCATTTTCTCACTTGGCTGTGGACAGTGAAGAGGGAGGGTGGGAGTTAGGGCTGGCTGGGCTGTGTAGTGTAGTGTAGTGTAGTGTTGTAGTGTAGTGTAGTGCAGTGTAGTGTTGTGCTGTGCTGTGCTGCGCTGTGCTGCTGTTGTCCATAGGGGCTGTGTCCACTACTTCAAAGTCCATAGGGGCTGGCTGGACTGTGTTGTGCAGTCAGTTGTCCATAGGGGCTGTGTCCACTCCAAAGTCCTGTGCAGTGTCCCAGTCCTAAAGGGGTGCTGTAGTGTTGTCCAGGGGGTGCTCTGTCCATCAGGGGTGCTCCCCCCAAGTGCTAAAAAAAAAAAAAATTTTTCTATGTTTGTGAAATGTGTGCACTGTGGCTGCACGTGAATCAACAAAGGAGCAGCGCCAAACGTGCGCCTGTGTCCCAAAAGTAAAAGGCCGGGTGGCTTGTCCGTTAAAGGGTGCTGTAACCCCCAAAGGGCACTCCAAACAAAATAAAAAAATATATTTTTTTGTGTTTGGGAATTGTGTGTGCAGTAGTCGCACGTGCATCAACAAAGTAGTGCCAAGCGTGCGCCTGTGTCATAAGTAAAGGGCCGGCTGGCTTGTCCGTTAAAGGGTGCTGTAACCCCCAAAGTACACTCCAAACAAAATAAAAAAATATTTTCTGTGTTTGTAAATTGTGTGCACAGTAGCCGCACGTGCATCAACAAAGTAGTGCCAAGCGTGCGCCTGTGTCCCATAAATAAAGGGCCGGCTGGATTGACCGCTAAAGGGTGCTGTAACCCCCAAAGGGCACTCCAAACAAAATAAAAATATATTTTTTTTTGTGGTTCTGAATTGTGTGCGCAGTAGCCGCACGTGCATCAACAAAGTAGTGCCAAGCGTGCGCCTGTGTCCCATAAATAAAGGGCCAGCTGGATTGACTGCTAAAGGGTGCTGTAACCCCCAAAGGGCACTCCAAACAAAATAAAAAAATATATTTTTTTGTGTTTGTGAATTGTGTGCGCAGTAGCCGCACATGCATCAACAAAGTAGTGCCAAGCGTGCGCCTGTGTCCTATAAGTAAAAGGCCGGCTGGCTTGTCCGTTAAAGGGTGCTGTAACCCCCAAAGGGCACTCCAAACAAAATAAAAATTTTTTTTTTTTAATGTTTGTGAATTGTGTGCGCAGTAGCCGCACGTGCATCAACAAAGTAGTGCCAAGCATGCGCCTGTGTCCCATAAATAAAGGGCCGGCTGGATTGACCGCTAAAGGGTGCTGTAACCCCCAAAGGGCACTCCAAACAAAACAAAAAAAAATGTTCTGTGTTTGTGAATTGTGTGCACTGTGGCTGCACGTGCATCAACGAAGGAGTAGCGCCAAGCGTGCGCCTGTGTCCCATAAGTAAAAGGCCAGCTGACTTGTCCATTAAAGGGTGCTGTAACCCCCAAAGGGCACTCCAAACAAAATAAAAAAAAATATTTTTTTGTGTTTGGGAATTGTGTGTGCAGTAGTCGCACGTGCATCAACAAAGTAGTGCCAAGCGTGCGCCTGTGTCATAAGTAAAGGGCCGGCTGGCTTGTCCGTTAAAGGGTGCTGTAACCCCCAAAGTACACTCCAAACAAAATAAAAAAATATTTTCTGTGTTTGTAAATTGTGTGCACAGTAGCCGCACGTGCATCAACAAAGTAGTGCCAAGCGTGCGCCTGTGTCCCATAAATAAAGGGCCGGCTGGATTGACCGCTAAAGGGTGCTGTAACCCCCAAAGGGCACTCCAAACAAAATAAAAAAATATTTTCTGTGTTTGTGAATTGTGTGCACTGTAGCCGCACGTGCATCAACAAAGGAGCAGTGCCAAGCGTGCGCCTGTGTCCCATAAGTAAAGAGCCAGCTGGCTCATTTCTTAAAGGGTGGTGTAACCCACAAAGTGCACTACTCTCCAGCAAAAATAAAAAAATATTTTCTGTGTTTGTGTGCGCCTTAGCAGCACGTATATATCAATATAACATAAATGGAGGACCAAACTTTCTCTGATAAAAGTAAAATAGGGAAAGATCAAGAACCACTTCCTCCTAGTGCTGTTGCTGCTGCTGGGAGTTGTTCATCATCCCAGAGAGGAAGTAGGAACACCACTACTTTTACTAAACAATTGACCCTCCAACAGTCCTTAGCGAGGAGGATGAAGTACGACAGCAGTCATCCTGAAGCAAAAAAGTATAACTGAGGCCTTGACTGCTATGTTGGTGTTAGACGTGCGTCTGGTATCCGCCATTAGTGCAGTGGGATTTAGACAATTGATGGAGGTAGTGTGTCCCCGGTTCCAAATCCCATCTAGATTCCACCTGCATCCTCAAAGCAGCAGCGACAAGCGTGCGTCTGTCTGTTAAAGGGTGATGTAACCCTCAAAGTGCGCTCCACAAACAATAAAAAAATTCTTCTTTTTTTTTCTCTTTGTGAAATGTGTGGCCTGTAGCCACACCTGCTTCCTTAAAGCAGCAGCGACAAGTGTGCATCTGTTAAAGGGTGGTGTAACCCTCAAAGTGCGCTCCACAAACAATAAAAAAATTCTTCTTTTTTTTTCCTGTCTTTGTGAATTGTGTGGGCTGTAGCCGCACTTGCATCCTCAAAGCAGCAGCGACAAGCGTGCATCTGTCTGTTAAAAGGTGGTGTAACCCTCAAAGTGTTCCAAAAAATAAAAAACTATTTTTTTTATGTGTTTGTGAATTGTGTGCGATGTAGCTGGACGTGCACCAACACAGTAGCAGCGCCAAGCGTGCGCCTGTGTCATAAGTCAAGGGCCGGTTTGGACATCTGGTCTGGACTGAAGGACGTGCCAACAATTTCTGACAAGTCTACTGTCACTGCATATGATACTTTCCTCAAAGCAGCAGCGACAAGCGTGTCGGTCTGTCTGTTAAAGGGTGGTGTAACCCTCAAAGTGCGCTCCACAAACAATAAAAAAATTGTTCTTTTTTTTCTGTCTTTGTGAAATGTGTGGGCTGTAGCCGCACCTGCATCCTTAAAGCAGCAGCGACAAGCATGTGTCTGTCTGTTAAAGGGTGGTGTAACCCTCAAAGTGTGCTCCACAAACAATAAAAAAATTCTTCTTTTTTTTTCTGTCTTTGTGAAATGTGTGGGCTGTAGCAGCACCTGCATCCTTAAAGCAGCAGCGACAAGCGTGCGTCTGTCTGTTAAAGGGTGGTGTAACCCTCAAAGTGCGCTCCACAAACAATAAAAAAATTATTCTTTTTTTTCTTGTCTTTGTGAATTGTGTGGGCTGTAGCCGCACCTGCATCCTCAAAGCATCAGCGACAAGCGTGCGTCTGTCTGTTAAAGGATTACATCGGTGACAGCATCCAAGTAGGCATGTCAGACAGTCCGTACATGTACTGGCAGGAAAAAGAGGCATATTTGGAGGCCCCTGTACAAACTGGCTCTATTTTACCTGAGTTGCCCCCCCCTCCAGTGTGCACTCCGAAAGAGTGTTTAGTGCAGCCGGGAACCTTGTCAGCAAAAGGCGTAGGAGGTTGCTTCCACAAAATGTGGAGAAGATGATGTTCATAAAAATGAATTATCAACTTTTCCAGGGAGACCAGCCTCCAGAACGTACAGAGGGACCTGTGGTGGTGGATTCCAGTGGGGACGAATTAATACTCTGTGAGGATGAGGATGTACACAACACTGAAGAGGGTGAGGAATCGGTGAATGAGGAGGATGAGGATGACATCTTGCCTCCGTAGAGCCAGTTTGTGCAGGGCCAGATTAATTGCCAGCTTGTTTTGTGGGGGCCCAAACGAACCAATCATTTCAGCCACAGTCGTGTGGCAGAACCTGGCGCTGAAATGATTGGTTTGTTAAAGTGTGCATGTCCTGTTTATACAAGATAAGGGTGGGTGGGAGGGCCCAAGGACAATTCCATCTTGCACCTCTTTTTTTTCTTTGCATTATGTACTGTTTGGGGCCTAGTTTTTCAAACTGCCATCCTGTCTGCCACTGCAGTGTCACTCCTAGATGGGCCACGTGTTTGTGCCGCCCACTCATGTCGCTTAGCATAGTCATTCATCTACCTCGGTGCAACCTTTTGGACATAAAAACACTATTGTGAGGTGTGAGGTGTTCAGAATAAACTGGAAATGAGTGGAAATTAAGGTTTTTGAGGTTAATAATAGCATAGGAGCAGAAAAATCAACACATTCTGTGATTTTAGCTGTTTTTATGCTTTTTAAAAAAAAAATACAGATCCAAAACACAAAACCCAGAACCCAAAACACCGAAGGGTGGTTTTGGCAAAACCAATCCAGATCCAAAACACGAAGAAAGATCCAGATCCAAAACCAAAACACAAAACACGAAAAGTGGCCGGTGCACACTCCTACTGTGAAGTTGTTGGCGTACACAGTTTATCTGGCATCCAATCTGGGAGACACTGGATGGGGTGTAGAGGGCGCTATTCCAGAAGCAGGAACAAAAACAAACTTAAACTTGTTTGTGTTCTGCTTCCTCCCCCTCCACATTCCATAGTGCTAAGCACCTTTACATTATTTTTGTTTACATGGAGTTGGCATATTTCCAAAGCTTGTGAAGTTTTTTTTCTGTATTCAGCCATGGTGACAGTAGAGAACATTTGGATATAGATAGTGCTGGTGGAGTCTGGGCACTTAGGGGTCAGTCCAGTTACAGTAGGTGTGAATTACGTGCATCTGCAAACCTGACTAGCACATATCTGTTCAGGGTGAGATCAGGCCGCAAGGGGGGTGAAATGCCATTGCAATGGCAATTTGCCCCCTTCACTCCTAGTAGGATCGAGCCCTAAGTGTTAAGTTCTGACAGCACAGGCCCCTTCTCCCCTATACCCCATCCAGACAGTTTTTTCTTAGTGAATCTTTTTTGGAATCCGCGCTACACTGGTTATGGGTGTTGTTTAATAATTTATCTGAGCTGCAGGGTCCAATTAGGGTACCCGTCCCTAAATAATCAAGCTATATATATAAAGAAAGATCCACGCTCAACATGTAAATCAGCACTACCGTAGGCAATATAATAATTACAAATCGAGACTGTGTGAGACCAGTACTTATAGTATTGTGTTAATTTAGATACAGTGGGTCATAATCAGGAGTAATCAGGAGTAATATGGCTCTTGATTATTATTTGTTATTGTCAAGGTTAGTGATTGCTGTTTTGCAGTATATACAGTGGTGGATGGTCTGTATCCCCACACTCTCATGCGTGTACATAAATAAACATTAAATATGTTAGCAATGATTTGAATTTAAAATTGTAAACAATTAAAAAGTTATATTTGGAAAAGTAGAGAGAAAAAAAACATGGAAATTAGAAAAAATGGCATGCAGTATTGGAAGAAAACAAGGGGCCTGATTCAGACCCACTCGCAAGCGGCTGTCTGCTCGCAAGTGGGTCGATGGTGTGCACTGCGCATGCGCACGATGGAGGGAGCTCCGTCGTGCGCATGCGCCAGACGCGACGAGCGAAGGACTTTCCTTCGCTCGTTGTGTCTGATTAAAGGGGGCGTGCTGTCGATGTTGATTGACAGCATGCCCCCTTTGGTGGGCGTGCCGGGGGCGTGCCTCCCAGACGGGGGCATTCCCAAGGGAACGCCTACCACCAGACGCCGGCCCACTGACATCACTAGTGATGTCAGTGGGAGTGATTTTGGCTCTGATAGAGCCAAAATCACTCCGGGCCTTGCGGTTGAGAAACTCAACTGCAGGCTCCGGCTCGCAGTGGCGATGGTCGCGATGGTCAAGACCATCGCGGCCATCAACCTGCACGCTCGTATAGGCTGTGGGTGGTGACCCACAGCTATACGAGTGTCCAGGAGGACGCTCCATAATTATGGAGGACGGCCCTCATTCAGAGCGTGCGCTCTGCTCAGAGCGTCCGGCTCTGAATGAGGGCCAATGTGTCTAAAGCTCGAGTCACTCCGATGTTATGCTTGTTTGAGGTGATGTCCTGTGTAGACCTCAATTAGGTTACAGGTAGTAATGTGCGTGGTCAGGTGGGTGTTGTTGGCTGTGTCCTGGTGGGGCGGCATCCCATACCCCCAGTTGCACAACTTACCTTTCCTTTTGTAGTGCTCACCTCCAGGTGAGCGGGATGATGATTTCCAGTGGCTCCGTTCGCTGTCTGCGCCGCTATTAGGTCAGTGTGCGTGGATTCGCGAGCACTGACTGGGGCAGTGTCCAGGCCAGCTCTTCAACGAGACATCCGGGTTGCCTCGTGTCGCGAGACTCCGTGGCCCCTGGGTCTCAGCTGTTCTCCGGCCGCTCAACTTTTTTTGATTCCACACAGGACTATGCTATGAAATGTTGGCAATGTCAGAATGTGGACATTAGGGTCAGGCTGTAGGGGTGGAGGTTAGGTTTAGGCACTAGAGAGAGGGTTAGGGAGTAGGATTAGGGTTAAATTACCCAAATGCCAGAGTATTGTCGCTCTGACCCGGAAAACATCATCGCCGGGACCTGGAAAATACGATTTTTACTCACTGTAAAATCTCTTAATTGGAGTCCATCTGGGGGATGCCATTACCTCTGGATTATGTATAGTGAGCTGTGGAGTCGGGCACTAACTAATTAAGACTGGCTCACACCCCCTACATAACTCCTCCCCTTCCACTCACCTCAGAACCTCAGTCTATGTTTAACAAAGCCGGAGAAAGACCCATGGAAGAATTGAGAAAACTAGGAACCCAACAGGTAACTAGTATGAAACCAAACAAGGGAGGGATCCCAGCATCCCTCAGATGGACTCCAAGGAAGAGATTTTACAGTGAATAAAAATCGTATTTCCTTTTTCATCCATCTGGCGGATGTCATTACCTCATTACCATTACCTCTACCAAAGCAAGCCAACATAAGGGGGGGCAGTGTCAGAACCAGCGGCTCTAAGAATTTTTCATCCAACACTGGCATCCCTCACTCCAAATGTATGGAATCGATAACATTTTGTAAAAGTGTGTACTGTTAAATTTGTAAATAAACCTTTTAATATATTCCTTCCTATAAACCTCTAAGATTCACCTGCCTAGAACCTCTAAGACAAAACCCTGCCTAAAAACCTGTATGACCGCAAATAAAGACAGGAGTGGAATCTTGTGGTTCCAACGCACAAGTATTATTCAGGTAAAAGTACAGTCAGTTACACACAATCTATACATACATAATTTAGGCGTAAAAGGAAATAATACAGACCAGGGCCCTCATTCAGAGCCATACGCTCTGAGCAGAGCGCACGCTCTGAATGAGGGCCGCCCTCCTAAAAAATGGAGCGTCCTCCTGGACACTCGTATAGCTGCGGGTCACCACCCACAGCCTATACGAGCGTGCAGTTTGATGGCCGCGATGGTCTTGACCATCGCGACCATCGGAACTGCGATCCAGAGCCTGCGGTTGAGGTTTTCAACCGCAAGCTCCGGAGTGATTTTGGCTCTATCCGAGCCAAAATCACTCCCACTGACATCACTAGTGATGTCAGTGGGCCGGCTTCTGACGGGAGGCGTTCCCGTGGGAACGCCCCCATCAGGGAGGCATGCCCCCGGCACGCCCACCAAAGGGGGCGTGCTGTCAATCAACATCGACAGCACGCCCCCTTTGATCAGACACAATGAGCGAAGGACTTTCCTTCGCTCGTCGCGTCTGGCGCATGCGCATGACGGAGCTCCCCCTTCCGTCGTGCGCATGCTCAGTGCAGAACATCGACCCACTTGCGAGCGGACAGCCGCTCGTGAGTGGGTCTGAATCAGGCCCCAAGTTCGGTTATACATACGCTGCGCCTCTGGACCCAGAGATAGACTTCTGACTAGATATCCTCAGTTCACCCAAAATTCAGCATGAACTGCCAAACCAGTGTTTGGACACATGTATTTATTCCCCCCCAGACTGAAACAGGACAAAGGGGAAACTTCCTGCTGATCTCATTGGTTCCCAGAGGAGGAGCATATGTAACGACACATTTAACAGGTTGTTTCAAATAGACTTTCCCTGCCTCTAACAGCCGGGGTCTTTCTGGTAACGCCTCCTGTAACATTCCATCAACTAAAACATTTTGTTGCTTATAAGTTCTGCGATCCATAACTTGAGTTTGCATGATGCGATCTCTCCACCGATAACACCGGGATTCTGTAAAAAGCGTACGCATCAGAACGAGACCAAACATACCTTGCTTATCATGTATAATACCTTAGATATCAAAAACCTCTATTTCTTAGCATTTAAACTAACTTAACCAACTTGAATCATACAATTTGATGCTAATGGAACTTTATGTGCGAATATGTAGTGTGTGGGTATTCGGGGTTTGGTAAGGATGCTAGTTATTAATGGGTAAGATTTAAGTGCATAATCTCTCATACACGAAGTGAACATCCAGCAGTGTGGATGGCTGAGGGTTGTAATTCTACATGCCCTCTGTCAGCAGGCCCCCACCTGCTGTGTTCAAAGGAAAACAAAATCTCTTTTGTTCTCACAGACTCTTGTGTGAAATGCAAATGTATTATCACCTCAAATTGTGGGATTTGGAGACATCCTGTCTAGGATTCAGGCAAATCCAATTGTGTAGATATTATATTACAATTGCCACAACTATACTTTATCTGCATCCAGGGATTCCCAATTTGTATGTAAAAATACCCATTGTCTCTTCTTATTTACTTCTACTCAGCAGCTGTTTTTTCCCGTTGCCCTTGGTAGGTAAACAAAAACATTGCCATCTGTTCTTAGCTCCTGGGTTATAACTTGAATTAATGCTGACCACACAAAATGGTGTTTTGCGATCTCATTTCCAACATGGAGTCTTGCGGCCATTCGCAAGATGGCGTCGCTGCGATTAAATTTTAAACTGAACTTGTCTCACTCAATTATTCAGCTTCGACAGTCCACCCTTTGATAGCAAACAACATGCTATCACAACCTAACTTGAATCTGTTTAGCCATGCATGAGAATATACCGTTCAATGTTATTATGGTATGACACAGTATGGTCATTTGAACCATTCAGATAATGCGTCTCCGGGAGGGACATAAAACTGCCCTTATACACACACCACGGATCCTTAAGGGATCATGGGAAAGATGTGGGGATGCACCTATCCTATAAGGAGAGCCTTGGAAGGGGTTGGGACTGCATTACCTAAGATGACTTAAAACAACATAAACATTATATCCATGCACAACCACTCAAACTCAGGCTACATTGTTATACACTACATCATAACTCAGGATTGAATTACAGTTCTTCCTTATTATTGTTATTCACATTTTCACAACAATTTACTGTACTGAAATTGGACTGGCACTCCCCTGATTTGGTATAGCACTCCTCCTCCTGACTTCACTCCATCAGCTCCGCCATCAGCTCACATCTTCTTTATCGGTCCCCCATCACAGACACCGAGCATCCCCAAACAGATCATCATGACAAAAAAAATAAAACTCTGGAAAAAAAAAGAACTAGGATGACCACAGCAGACCACTCCATTGCTTGAAGCACTGATCTACACATTTCTTTAGCTCAGATATCTCACCGTCACCTTTTTAATCCTTCCAGCACAAGCTCGCAATCGACAGGTCCATGTTATCGGCCTTGTCTCTGCCTTGTATCTCCACCGGTTGGTTAACCTCCCTATAGTGAGCGGAATGGATCCACGTATCTTCCCTGGCCACCCTTTGAGGATGCTGTATCATCAGATACGGACCTTTCCACCGATCAGTCAAACAACCTGAGCTAAAAAAAAAAAAATTTTGATCATAACAAATTCTTCCAGATTTGACATCATGACAGGTTGCATTAGACATGTTAGTTAATAACACTTCCAATTTCGGTTATTCTCATTCATCTTCGTGAGACCCTGCACAGTAACCTCATTATCAATTTTTCACATGAGGCTGCCTGTTTGGACAGTATCTCAAAGGGGGGGGCAAATAAAGGAAAAGACAGTCTGGGATAATCTTAGTGTCGTTACCCATCATCTTACGCATGTTCTTGAAAACATCACCTGTAAAATAAGTCCCCCTATCACTTTTAATAATTTTAGGGATATAGTATCTGCATACAGGTTCTTGCAATTAAATCTTGTTATTAATAGCTACTGCTCTAAATAATGCCTGTGCCGCTGGGTTGGATAGTTTGCCGAGTAGTCGACCTCAGCCTGGCATGGCTGCCGTTTATCCTTAGCGACCTTGTGTCCTATGAGTGGGAGATAAAGCACAACAGTTTAATATAATTTAAACATGACCCGAAATACAACAATAAATCATCCACATTTTACATTAGAACAGATCCATTGATAGGTTGAAAAAAATTATAAACAGTCATATAAGGCCTGGGAGAAGATACTGGGGTTACCTATGAACTCATGGGAAACTCGTGTTCCTGTGTGGTGTTCTTCGCTTTGCAGTACTTACTTACGTGTCCCACTTGGTGACAGTTAAAACATAATTTTGAACGGGGTGGATGAAAAGATTGTTGTGGGATTTGAGCAAGAGGAAAAGGTGGTGGGTATGGGTAAGGATAGGGAGGGTAAGGATATTGCGGGGGATATGAGTATGGGACCTGTGGTTGTGTATGATATGTGGGGTAAGGATGTGTTTGCTGTGGTGTGGGATTGGTGAGGACGTGTAATTGTTCAGGTGCAGGTGTGTGTGTGGGTGCAGGTGTGTCGGTTGGCTGTGATGTTATTGTCATTCCTTCCAGAGCTTGTATACTGACAGCCATTAGTTTTTCGCTCTGGGTCTCTCTCTTTTTGGAGATGTTTTTATCATGTTCTATGGCAGACTCTATGAGGTTATCTATTGTAAGTCCCCTCCAGCCAGGTTGTGAGGTCTGAACCCGAATCTTCAGACCGTCCATGAGTACCGTGACTATCATTCCCCTGTGGTGAGTGCTATCTTTAATATCTTCTATCCCAGTGTACTGGGTGATAGCCTGCAGAGCCCGGTCGCAATAGTCTTCTGCAGTTTCACTCTCCTTTTGCTTAATTGTGAAGATTTTGTTCCAGTTAACTACTACTGGAAAATATACACCCAATTGAGTCACAATGCGGGAAATGTTACCTTGGTTTACTTGGTCTGTTAAGGGAACATCTCCATCCAATACACAGTCCGTGATAAATTTTGTCACGTCGGTGTTGTGTGGCAGGCAGGCCCTTAACACTACACGCCAATCTTTATTAGTGGGCTCATGAGAACTACCCAAATTTCTCAAAAATCTTTGACATTTGGCTAGTTCCATTTTGGGATTGGGGAAATCATTTATGATGGAATTCAGTTCTGCTCTTGTCCATGGACAATGCATTACTACTTCCCTCGTGGGCACTACACCGTTTGCAACTGCATTTCCATTCGGAACAGTTATTGTCCGAATGGGATGCAGACCGGCAGCGTTGCTACCTCTGACCTGGTTACCTGGCTGGGGGTTTAATCTGCTGCTGCTACGTATGGTATTAACAACTTCCTCTATGGGTGCAGAGTGTGTTAACACTTCCCTTGCTGTTACCGATGGAGATGGCGGCGCCACCCGTGATTGTGGTGATGCAGCATCTATCATTTGCACAGCATGGGAAATGGCAGACATTGCAATAGGCTCATCATCCATATCATAAACACTTTCTTTATGGTTGCTTAAGAGAGGGTACAAGTTGCTTGTTACATTTTTATTGGTATTTTTGGTAACCGTACTTGCACCTCCATCCACATAAGGTGGGAGAGGTGAGCGTGAACGGCTGACAATACTCTCCACGACGCTACTTTGCCGCACGTGCGCGCCAATTTGCGGCTCGCCCGTATTGCATCTCAGCGTCGTGGATGTATTTTCTGGCAATGCGTTCGCAACGCTAGTTTGCGTCGTTTGCACATTTTTAAGCCAAGCATCCCCTTCATGCGGCCATATTTTTAAACATTCAAAATACTTAATCTTTTTCTCTCGGGATCGCACCATACTGATGTGATCCTGGACATTGTCTAACACATTTTTATCAAAACTACCAAGTCTGGGAAACGGTCTAACGCTCTTTCTCGTCATATTAAACCATATATCACAATACCTTATTGCATAAGTACCGTACTTAGTATGCATAATACGACGGGCTGATCCAATTGGAGCCTCCATTAGCAGCACATCATTGCTTAACATTTCTGCCGTTTGCGTGGCTCCCATTTTGAGACAACTCCTACGCTTTTCAATAAAAATTTAAACTGGTGAAAGACAATCAAGATACTTTCACTTACCTACGGACGAAATTTCTAGATGCGCCACGCTCACCTACGGACGAAATTTCTAGATGCGCCATGCTCACCCACGGATGAAATTTCTAGATGCGCCACGCTCACCTACGGACGAAATTTCTAGATGCGCCACGCTCACCTACGGACGAAATTTCTAGATGCGCCACGCTCACCTATTATCTCTCAGCTCACAATCACACTTAGTGCGGCTCAACTATAATGCTCAAATTTTATTGAACACTGCAGTCACACTGAGAGCCGGTCCCTAACAAAAATAACAAACCATACACCTGCTCTGTGTACTGAATGGTAAGCTGCTTACTGAGCGGCTAGGCTAACCCTTGCACCTAGCCCTTAAGGATCATATGATACCCTTAACTGTCCAACACATACTCACTGTTACACACTTTTTCTCTGCGCAGAAAATAAACGTTTAACCCAGATATTGGTAGATAGAAAAAAATGTAAACTTTAATGGCTTTGTTCAAACACATGGCAGCAGAACCGGAAGTGCGTATACGCTTATTGTGCGACCGGCCGCATACACAATTATGCGACTACCACACAAATGTATAACGACTTTTTAACTGCGTACGCAAAAATGCATCTCAGCCGCATACTCAATACTACGGCACCCCTCTAAACGTAAGGTTCTATCAACAGAGAAAAAAAAACTTTTTTTTCCTCTCTTGTCCCTGGATTCTGATCAGCGCTTCCTCTACACAATAACCGGCAGTACGCTCTCAGCAACACTGTGGTAATGAAAGACTAATGCATCTTTCAAAAGGCGCCTCCACCCTTTTGCTGAGAGAGGACTGACGGAGTGTTATCGTGTATCAGATAGTGTGATAAACCGATGAGCCCCCACTGTTAAATTTGTAAATAAACCTTTTAATATATTCCTTCCTATAAACCTCTAAGATTCACCTGCCTAGAACCTCTAAGACAAAACCCTGCCTAAAAACCTCTATGACAAAACCTGCCTATAAACCTCTAAACACAACGCTAATTGCGTACGCAGTATGACTGCAAATAAAGACAGGAGTGGAATCTTGTGGTTCCAACGCACAAGTATTATTCAGGTAAAAGTACAGTCAGTTACACGCAATCTATACATACATAATTTGGGCGTAAAAGGAAATAATACAGACCAAGTTCGGTTATACATACGCTGCGCCTCTGGACTCAGAGATAGACTTCTGACTAGATATCCTCAGTTCACCCAAAATTCAGCATGAACTGCCAAACCAGTGTTTGGACACATGTATTTATTCCCCCCCAGACTGAAACAGGACAAAGGGGAAACTTCCTGCTGATCTCATTGGTTCCCAGAGGAGGAGCATATGTAACGACACATTTAACAGGTTGTTTCAAATAGACTTTCCCTGCCTCTAACAGCCGGGGTCTTTCTGGTAACGCCTCCTGTAACATTCCATCAACTAAAACATTTTGTTGCTTATAAGTTCTGCGATCCATAACTTGAGTTTGCATGATGCGATCTCTCCACCGATAACACCGGGATTCTGTAAAAAGCGTACGCATCAGAACGAGACCAAACATACCTTGCTTATCATGTATAATACCTTAGATATCAAAAACCTCTATTTCTTAGCATTTAAACTAACTTAACCAACTTGAATCATACAATTTGATGCTAATGGAACTTTATGTGCGAATATGTAGTGTGTGGGTATTCGGGGTTTGGTAAGGACGCTAGTTATTAATGGGTGAGATTTAAGTGCATAATCTCTCATACACGAAGTGAACATCCAGCAGTGTGGATGGCTGAGGTTTGTAATTCTACATGCCCTCTGTCAGCAGGCCCCCACCTGCTGTGTTCAAAGGAAAACAAAATCTCTTTTGTTCTCACAGACTCTTGTGTGAAATGCAAATGTATTATCACCTCAAATTGTGGGATTTGGAGACATCCTGTCTAGGATTCAGGCAAATCCAATAGTGTAGCTATTATATTAC
This sequence comes from Taudactylus pleione, assembly GCA_031769625.1. NCBI lineage: Eukaryota > Metazoa > Chordata > Amphibia > Anura > Myobatrachidae > Taudactylus > Taudactylus pleione. The sequence continues at coordinate 876,518 of JAUIMM010000813.1, forward strand.
AATTGCCACAACTATACTTTATCTGCATCCAGGGATTCCCAATTTGTATGTAAAAATACCCATTGTCTCTTCTTATTTACTTCTACTCAGACAGCTGGTTTTTGCCGTTGCCCTTGGTAGGTAAACAAAAACATTGCCATCTGTTCTTAGCTCCTGGGTTAAAACTTGAATTAATGCTGACCACACAAAATGGTGTCTTGCGATCTCATTTCCAACATGGAGTCTTGCGGCCATTCGCAAGATGGCGTCGCTGCGATTAAATTTTAAACTGAACTTGTCTCACTCAATTATTCAGCTTCGACAGTACGGAGGCACCATGCCGCACAGCCCAAGAAGTCTCGGCATCACGAGTCGAGTGGGCCCAATTGAATCCAGAAACATCATGTTTGAAGACAAACATGCCTGCCGAAGGGCAGAAGTGACCCATCTAGTGATGGATCCTTTTGAGGCATCCCAGACTCTTTTTGGTGCATCAATCAACAACAACAAAGAATCCAAATGCCTCAAAGATGTATTGCGCTCCAAGTAAATGCGTAATGCACGTACCACATCCAACAGTGCAAAAGAAGAAGCTTCACTAGTCACTGAAGCCTGGCGAAAGGCTGGAAGGATGATATCCTGGTTAATGTGGAAAGCTGATACCACTTTCGGAAGAAAGGAAGGTTTAGTGCGTAACACTACCATATCCACATGAAAAATGAGAAGCAGAGATTTACAAGAAAGAGCCACTAACTCAGATACTCTTCTGGCCGAGGCAATGGCCAAAAGAAAAACAACCTTCAAAGTGAAGTATCACAATTCTACAGAATCCAATTGCTCAAAGGGTGCCTTTTGAAGTGCCTCCAAAACTAAATTCAAGTCCCAAGGAGGAACTGGTGGGACATAAGGAGGCTGTATGTGAAGAACCCCCTGCAAGAAGGTCTGAAATTTAGGAATGGTGGACAATTTTTATTGAAACAGAATCGATAGGGCAGAAATTTGTCCCTTAACCGCTTAAGTGACGATTTCCAAAATTGTCAGGTTTTTTAATGAGTGAATTAGGTGAGGAACATCCATTTTAACTTCTCCAAAATGGTTTCATAAAAAAAAAAACATTTTTTTTTTAAGATTTGTAAGAAAAAATAATAGTTTTTTAAAATAACTGAACATCGGAACCACCAACAGAACATTGGAAACATTGGGAACATTGCGACCATTGTGACATTCAATTTGAGACCGGATACAGGAGCCAGGTATGTCAGGGGCATGAGGGGGAGGTTAACTTACCTTTCCCCAGCGGCTGTTCAGTTCTGCTGGCGCTGGGTAGGGGGTCCTGCTTTGCTGACTGATCAGCAGTGATTGGCAGCATAGCAGACAGAGGCGGAGAGGGTGCTAGCAAGCAGAGGGACCGGAAGGTCCCTCTGAGAGCAGCAGCTGCGGGAAGATTCTCTTCCTGCAGCTGCCCTCATGTTTATCTGACTGGATGAAATTTTACATCCAGTACAGATAAAGAACTGCCTGGTGTGGTCAGAATATTACGACCATGCCAGGCAAGTGGTTAAGGGAGGACAATCTAAGACCCTTAACCAAACCATCCTGCAGAAAGGACAAAAGACGAGACACTCGAAACCTTTCAGGTTTAAGCTTGTGTCGTTCACACCAATAAATATATATCTTCCATACCCGATGATAAATCTGGGAAGTGACTGGTTTTTACAACAGATTATGAAAACCCTTTTTGCCCTCAAGATATTGGATCCATGCCATCAAAGCCAAGCGAGGCAAACCAGGGTGACGGCATTGACCCTGAAGTAACGGATCTGGATGCAGGAGCAGACGACACAAAACGTGCCATGTGGAGGTTTTTTGGGGTACCTCCAAGGTAAGTTAGCTCTCAGCTTACATATGTACTGTTATCATGCAGTACATCAATTGTAATTATATGACCCAGAGTGAGTGCTACCATTATGTAGCAATAATTATTTTGGGGTGAGCGTTTGGGAGTGGGGCCCCCGGGGGCTTTTGACTGGGTCTTTCTCATGGCATCACCACTTAATTCACATAGAATACTTTTATCACTTCTCTATTTGTTTGTACATTATATATGTCATTTTAATTCTTTATCATTTCATTAACACTTATTGATTTATCTTTACACATCTTTTCTACATACTTCACTATCACCTTTTTCCCTTTTTCGTGTGATGCCCTGGGGATGGCCCTTGGTTGGAATTTTTATTGGGGTGCCTTGCTTCTCGGACGTAAGCCCCTTAATATTAGGGACACCAGTATAGAGGAGCCTTGACGATTGGCCTGGCGCTTATTCATATATTTGCAAATATGTGTAACCAATACCTCTAAATCTCTATTATTATGTAGGATTTAAGTATTGCTTTTGCTGCAGTGTGCTGGAGGGCAAATCTCTATTTTTTTCTGTGTTCAGAGTAAACCCCGCCCTTTACAAGCACCTGTGTTATGTAATTAAGCTGATCTGAGCAACTACCATTTTTCTTTGTAAATTTGGAGAGGCATGAAGGCAGTCAGCATTAGGAGGAGGTGCTGATGCTTATAGTGCCATGTGGAGGTTTTTTGGGGTACCTCCAAGGTAAGTTAGCTCTCAGTTTACATATGTACTGTTATCATGCAGTACATCAATTGTAATTATATGACCCAGAGTGGGTGCTACCATTATGTAGCAATAATTATTTTGGGGTGAGCGTTTGGGAGTGGGGCCCCCGGGGGGGTTCTGACTGGGCCTTTCTCATGGCATCACCACTTAATTCACATAGAATACTTTTATCACTTCTCTATTTGTTTGTACATTATATATGTCATTTTAATTCTTTATCATTTCATTAACACTTATTGATTTATCTTTACACATCTTTTCTACATACTTCACAATCACCTTTTTCCCTTTTTCGTGTGATGCCCTGGGGATGGCCCTTGGTTGGAATTTTTTTGGGGTGCCTTGCTTCTCGGACGTGAGCCCCTTAATATTAGGGACGCCAGTATAGAGGAGCCTTGACGATTGGCCTGGCGCTTATTCATATATTTGCAAATATGTGTAACCAATACCTCTAAATCTCTATTATTATGTAGGATTTAAGTATTGTTTTTGCTGCAGTGTGCTGGAGGGCAAATCTCTCTTTTTTTCTGTGTTCAGAGTAAACCCCGCTCTTTACAAGCACCTGTGTTACGCAATTAAGCTGATCTGAGCAACTACCATTTTTCTTTGTAGACACAGAACGTCTGCCAACAGGTTTAGAAGAATTGCATACCAATGATGGCATTGCCAGTCTGAAGCCACCAAAATGACCGGCCGTGCCACTAATCGAATCCGCTGAAGTGCTCTTGGTAACATTACCAGAGGAGGAAAGATGTATCCCAGCCGCAATACCCAAGGTGCTGTTATAGTATCCATGAGGGATGCCTGAGGATCTTGGGACCGAGGTCCATACCTTGGAAGTTTCCTGTAGAAATGGGAAGCAATTAGATCTATGTCTGGAGACCCCCATCTGGAAACTATTTCCGCAAACACCTCCTGGTGTAATTCCCATTTCCCTGGATGCATACTGTGGCAACTTAAGTAGTCCACCTCCCAGTTGTCCACGCCTGGAATTTAAATTGCTAAAATAGCTGGAACCCAACTTTCTCCCCAATGAAGGATGTGGAAAACCAACCTCATTGTTTGCCAGCTGCGTGTGCCACACTGCTTGTTTAAAAAAAACAACTGCTGTGGCATTATCTGATTGGATTCACAATGGTAGGCTCCTTAGATGGGATTGAGCCTGAACCAATGCATACCGAATCGCCCTTAATTCCAGTATATCGATGGAAAGAGAAGCTTCCTGGATGGACCAAAGACCCTGTAGTTGCATGTCTAGAACCACTGCCCCCCAGCCTGTAAACTGGCATCTGTGGTGACAATGATCCAATTTATTACTGACAACTGGCAACCCATGTTCAGATTTGCATCCTGCAGCCACCATAGGAGTGACTGATGGGTCTGCAGAGATAATCTGAACATCTGCCTGTTTAATCGAGGGTCTAACTTTACCCATTGATGAAGCAATTGGTTTTACAGTAGTCGGGCGAAAGGAATGGCTTTGAATGGAGCCACCATTTTTCCCAGTAACTGCATAGCCCTGAGGACTGAAATATATGAGACATCTGTATAATGATCCTTATTCTGGATTGAAGATCATAAATCTTTGCTTGCGGAAGAAACACTCTGTGATACTGGGTGTCGAAGAGAAGACCCAAAAATACCATCCTCTGAGATGGAATTAAATTTGATATGGGAAACTTGATGATCCAGCCGAATCTCTGGAGAATGCCTATGATAATCTGAAAATGTTGTTGCAATAGGGCTATTGAAGGTGCCCTTTGCAACAAATCATCCAGATAAGCTAACACATTGACCTTCCCACTCCTGAGTAGGGAGATTATGTGCGCCATAACCTTTGTAAAGACTCTGGGAGTGGTGGACAACCTGAATTGTAGGGAAGTAAAATGCAGGTGCCCCACTGCAAACCACAGAAGATGTTGATGACCCCTCCATATAGGAATATGGAGGTAGGCATCCTTGATATCTATGGAGGCAGAAATTCTCCCTCCTCCATGGAACACATGACTCACCTAACTAACTCCTTCTTGAATTTTTCCAAGAGGAGATAAGGATTTAGGGCCTGATTCAGACCCGCTCACTAGATGTGACCGCTCGCTAGATGTGATCGCTCGCATCCAGCGTATGCAAATTTTTCAAAGTGACGACATGGGAAGCGATCGCTCGCCAAGGCATAAGCACACCCACTTTGGCTGTGCGAGTGATCGCTCTGTGTATGCCGACACCCATTAGCGTATGTTGAGACGCCCACTAGTGTACGTCATCTCCAGGAAGTGTATTAAAACATTGGTACATCGAGCACCATCGGAAGCTAACGCAATGCTTGTGGTTGCCTTACCCTGCTGCAAGCACTGCGAGGACTTCAGTGTAAAAAACAGGCGTGTCACGTGTACTATGTTGCTGCCTGTTAATTATGCATGCCTTAAAAACAGCGTTGAAACACTGATGCACGCCTGCGTTCGCACCTCAACACCCCCGTTATTAGTGTCCTGCCCCTGTTACCACCTACAAATGGACTCTCCTGTTACTCATTTCACTGGGCTGTCATTGCTGGGCGAGCGAGCAGGCTGCGATCACACAGAGTAGTTTGCGCATGTGCAGAACGAAGCATGCACATGCGTGTTCTCAAACCATCGGGCCGCTTGCGAGCATACAGTGCTAGCGAGCGGGTCTGAATTAGGCCCTTAATCCCCTGACTTTGAGAATGGGATGAAACGACCCGTCTGGTTTGTCTACCAAGAAAAGACTGGAGTAAAACCCCAGGCCTTGCTATAGTTCCAGAACTGGAATAATTACTCCAGAATCAGAGAGCGCAGAAATTGCCTGTATGAGAGCCACCTTTTGCAACCATACACACAGAGGAGTTGAAAAGAATCTTTCTGGAACAGGACCCTCCAAATCTAAAATGTAACCCCTGGATACCAGTCCACTTATCCAAAAGTCCAGGTTGGATTGAATCCAAGTTTCCTGGAATATGAGTAAGTGGCCTCCCACCAGAGGTCAGGTCCCAGTCCCATGGCAGTCATGTTGATTGACCTGCTGACAGCAGCAGGGCAACGGGTGCCAGGGACACCATGCCCCCTGAAGGCACCTCTACCCCTAGGCATACCCCGGAAGGCCTTAAAGCTTCCCCTGCCTTGAGTCCGAAAGGAAGGAAACCTAGGAGATTTTGGTCTTGGTGTTGATACAGGAAGGTAAGGACTTTTGCCCAGTGCCAGATTAAGGTCTTCATGGGCCTGGAGCTGATATTTCTGAAGGGCACACTGTGTGCTAATGCAGGTGCCGTGATAGGTGCCATGGGAGTGACTAGTGATATGGTGCATGTGACCAGTGTTGTGGGGGTGTGGGCAGGGGCAGATCCAGAACAAAATTACAGGGGGGGCACAATGACAGGGGAAGGAGCAGGGGGAATTGTGCACGCCAAAGGTACGCGCTCAAGTGAAAGTGGGTGCGGTCTTATAACAAGCCACGTGGCCTCAAATTGAATTCCGTATCCATGAGCCACGCCCTCATTGGAGAGGCAGTGACTGATGCCTGGGAAAGGGTGATGGAGAGGCAGTAGGTGGCAGGAGAGCGAGGTGACAGGGATAGATAATGGTAGGCAGAGAGGCAGTGGGTGACAGAAAAGGGTGCTGGGGAGAGGCAGAGGGTGATGAAAAAGGGAGACAGGGACAGGCAGTGGCTAACAAAGAGTGATGGGAGAAGCAGTGGGTGACAGGGAGAAGGTGACTGGAGGAGGCCGTGGGTGACAGGGAGAGGATGACAGGAGACAGAGGTGATGGGGAGAGATAGTGGGTGACTGGGAGAGGCAGTGGGTGACAGAGAGAAGGTGACAGAGGTGACGGGGAGAAATAGTGGGAGACGGAGAGGCAGTGGGTGACGGGAAAAGGTGATGGGTAGAGGCAGTGGGAGACGGGGAGAAGGTGACAGGGAGAAACAGAGATTGATGCATTGGAGGGCAGAGGGTGATAGAAGAGAGAGGGTGATGGGGAGATAATGCAGTAGAGGAGAGGCAGAGGGTGATGAGGGAAAGAAGTGAGTGATAAGGAGATGGTGACAGGGAGAGGCAGTAGGTAAGGAGGAGAGACAGTGGGTGATGTCAGGTAGAGGGTGAAATGTAGTGGGTGACTGGGAGAGGCAGTGGGTAAGGAGGAGAGGCAGTGGGTAATGCCAGGTAGTGGGTGAAAGGTAGTGGGTGACTGGGAGAGGCAGTGGGTGATATATACAGGGTCACTGGGCTGGATGGGCAGGGGGCAGTGAGATGGTGGTGGGAGGGGGTACACTAGGCTGGACATGCTAGTGGGGTTCTTGCTGAGGGGCAGTTAGATGGGGCAGTGGGCTGGTTGGGGGCGGGAAGGGGGGAGACACTAGTATGGGGGGTCAGTGAGAGGTTGAAAGACACAGGGCTGGATGAGGGGCATTGGGCAGGATGTGAAAGGGGTAGTGAGAAAGGGGTGGTTGGAGAAATACTGGGCTGAATGAGGGGGATTGTTGTGACTGAACTGGCTGAGGGGTTCTAGGTGGGGGCAGTGCTATGGGCACAGTGAGGGGGGTCAGTAATGGTGGGGAACACTGGGTTGGACGGTGCCTCTGAGATATAGGAAGAAGTCAGGGACATAGGGAGCAGTCAGAGGTATGTCAGAGACATAGGGAGCAGTAAGAGGTATGTCAGGGACAAAGGGAGCAGTCAGATGTGTGTCATAGACATAGGGAGCAGTTGGGGGCATAGGGAGCAGTCAGGGGTGTGTCAGGGACATAGGGAGCAGTTAGGGGCCAGCAGGTTACAGGTCTTGGGAGCAGCATATTGCAGGGCATGGGGCTATACCACTGACCTGCGGGTGTACACCTGGCAAGCAAAGACAGTGACTGACCTAAAAGAGCAGCAGCAGCTCCAGTCCCAGCGCCCACCTGTATCACATGTTGCTGCTCCTGCAACTTCCACTCCCCGAGGAAAGCATGCCACTGCACAGCACGGAATCCCCTGAGTGACGTCCACAGCACAGCTCCACCCACCCCCACTGACGTCCACAGCACAACTCCTCCCACCCGAAGCTGCAGCCACTTTTATAGGTTGGAAGAGCTCTTGTAGAGTGGTGGACGCTGCTACACGGGGAGGGGCCAGTCCCCCGGAAGAGCTGGGGCCTGCTCATTAGGTTAGCAATATCTTTTAAATATATGTAAAAATATAAAATCTGCTGTCGTGGCCCATGGTAAGGGGTGGGGCCTCGTTAAGGGGGCGTTGCCTTGGGAGGCCACTGGCAGGCTGCTGTAGCAGGAAAAAAAACAGATGTTGTGGGCCTGTTTTGATAGGAGAGCCTGGAGCTGAAGCTCCATCCACCCCATTGCTAATCCGGTCCTGCTTTTGCCTCCCGTGACCTGAGAAATAATTTTAATTAATTCTGGACCAAACAGAAAACCTCCTTCAAAAGGCAGTGCCTCTAAAACATGCTTGGACTCTATGGAGCATATCCAATTGGACGCAAGGTTTAGCGAGTCAAAAATCTCGTGCCCCTCGCACCCAATTTAGAAATACCGCAAGTATGCGCACTCCCAATACCCGCGGTATTCAATTTCCAAAATACTGGTCATGGGGTTTTCAGTTCTAAAAACCCCGCGGCGCATTTTTTTTTATGAAACAAAAACACCACTTACCTTATCGGAGGTCTCCAGTAGTCTCCACGGCTCCCGACGGCCTCCCCTCTCTCTTCTTACTAGAGGGGGGGCTGCTAGGAGTCCCAGGGGCTGGTGGGAGGAGCAAGGGCTGCTGGGAGATGTAGTTCTCCAAGCACCCATTACGGGGGGCCACAGTGACACTGGGGGGGCACACTGTCACCGAGACACACATACACACACTCATGCAAGTAAGTAATTAAGGACTAATTAAGCTAATTGGATAATTCCAATTGCTTAATTAGTCCTCACGGGGGTTCCGCGGGGGTGTCAGAGCAAATCCCGGTGATTTCTCCTGAAATCATCGATTTTAGGAAAAATCACGCTTGCTCAGGAGGTGCGCAAAAAAACCCACCTGGCACGTGTTTTAAAACAAAACACGCACCTAATAGAATAGCTAAAAACCCACACCTGTAGAAAAAAAACTGTCAGGTGCAGGTTTTTTGCTTTTCTCGCAGCCTTTTGAATATGCCCCTATTTCTGCCTTCCATGATTTAAGCCATAGAGAACGCCTGGCGGAAATGCCCAATGCAGAAAAATGAGACAATATCTGAATAGTGGGCCTGATTCAGACCCGCTCGCGAGCGCTGAGTGCTCGCAAGCGGGTCGATGTTGCCCAAGTGCGCATGCGCACGACGGAGGCGGCTCCGTCGTGCGCATGCGTGAGACCCGAATAACGATGGCCAAGCCGTCGTTATGGGTCTTGCACCATAGGGGGCGTGCTGTCGATGGTGATTGACAGCACGCCCCCTTTGGTGGGCGTGCCGGGGGCGTGGCTGCCCAGATGGAGAAGTTCCCATGGGAACTCCTACAGTCTGGGGCCAAAAGAACTCCAGGGCTTGCGGCAGCGAGACCCTACCGCAAGGGTCTCGTCGCAAGCCCAATGGTCGCGATGGTCTTGACCATCGCGACCATCATTTTGGCCGCTCGCTATAGCTGTGGGTGGTCACCCACAGCTATGCGAGCGGCCAGGAGGCCGCTCCAAAAAGGAGGAGGGACGGCCCTGATTCAGAGCGAGCGCTCTGTCAGAGCGTCTGGCTCTGAATCAGGGCCTGTGTCTATTACTACATCACCTATATAGGTCAGAGCCTCTGAAATTTGATCAGCTAAAGAACTAGTTTCAGACAAATCCTCTGATTGAAACCCAGCAATCATCTGGGCCATCCAGGAATTGATAGCCTTTATCACACAGGAGCTGGCCAGAACAGGCCGCAGCGAGACTCCTGACAAAGTGAATATAGACTTAAGTTCAGCCTCATTCTTCATATCCATAGGATCCTTATGTGTTACAGTCGTGTAGTGGGGATAAATGTATTCCTGACCAACCTAGCAATAGGAGTATCCACCGTGGGAGGAATTTCGCAAAGCTTGGTATCTTCTTCCGAAAAAGGATAATGATACTAACATTTAGAATCAGGTTTTGCCCAGGCTTCTTTTAATAATTCTCCAAAATGTGAAAATTCTGTGAAAACAGATACATGTTTCTTCATACGTTTAAAGAAAGAAACTGAACTAGTTACTGAAATAGCTGTTTCCTGTAGATGCAAAGTCTCCTGGACCGTATCTACCAGCATAGACAACCCTGAATAAGAATCCTCCCAGTTTAAGGTGTCTTCCCAGTCATAATCCAATCTGAAGCCTCATCTCCAGGAATATCCACTGAGGACTGGCCTGAGGTCTCTTAGTGGCTGTGGCCCCTGCTGACATTTTATTTAGGGACATTGACATCTCAGCGAGACATCATCCCATATACTGGACCTATCTGGGTTCCACTGAGGTATTAGACAAACTAGGAGTTTGAGCACAGGGTAACATATAATTTGCCTGAGAGTGACATAATTCACCTATGGCCTCAGCCATAGACCTGGCCCAATCAGGCATCACCGACTGTTCAGCCAAACTTCCCGGTAATGAATTTCCCTGTGAACAATCAGCACAGAGCGACCCTGGGTCTGTACAACCTTTTGGCAATGTTTTATCACATTTTGTACAAGTATAGACAATGACTGATCCCTGTTTTTTGGAACCCTTGTCTGACTTCTCCATACTGAGAGAGAAAGACAACTCTAACTAATATGGATAGCTACCTAAAATCCTCTGGAAAAAGTGTAGCACTGTTTGAATAGGAAAAAACAAAGAAGGTTTTTTTTTTTTTACCCAAAATAAAAAGCACTTATTCTAAAATAAAAGCAAAAGTGAGGAGGTTAATGAGACTCTAGACCTCATTCAGAGTCGGTCGAAGTGGCTGCTCAGTCGTACGGGAAAAGGGGCCGGATATGCAAATGATTCCCTCTCAAGTTGCGTCCCTAAGTTCGGATCGGTAGCTGGCCAACCAAGGGGAGGAAGCGGCTGGAAGACAAAAAAAATGCGCCCCCTTCTCGTACGCATTACATGTCATCTCCGGGCATATAAGGGTTAATCGAGACCATCGGGAACCATCGGAACTGGTCGTAGAGCTTAAGGTTGACCATACCCTCTCTTAAGCTCTACGATCATGTCAGTGTAAAAACATCCCATGTCACATGTGCCATGACGCTACTTTGTTAATTATGCACTCCCATAAACCGTATGCACTCCCATAAAACGCTGTTCGCATAATTAGGCACGCCTGCGTTCGGATCTCCACTCCCCCGTTTTCAAGCACCTTCCCCTGTTACCACCCACAAACGCCTCAATATGTCACTCAAACTACCGACCTTGCTGTGTTCAAGGAGAGAGAAATTTCAGATCGTAGCGGCTAGTTTGCGCACGTGCATTGCGAACTTTACGCATGCGCGGTATAGCGAACATCGGTGGCGTACGACCGTGCGGCCGCTTCGACCGACTCTGAATGAGGCCCTCTATATCATCTATCTATTTAAATGCAAAAAAATAAAACCGGACTCCTTGAAGGCCACATTCACTTGCATAGAAACCAAAGGCAAACAAAGAATCTACAGTACAAAACAATGTATGTTACAATGTATAAATTCCTATAGCAATAGTAAAGTTACTTATATACACATTACAATGTTATAAGACCACCATACATCACCAGGTTAACTAACAAAAGTAATAATCCTAGTTTAACTGCTTATCTGATAGGAGACAGTCATCCCCCTGTAATTTGCAGTGAGTCTCAGATATGGGAATCCAGCAGCATTCAAACAGCCGCTAAATAGTGTTTGGGGCGTGGACTATGAAGCCCCATAAGCCTGCTGTTACTCAACTTGCATGGGAGTGTGACCGGTATGCCGTCGGCATCCTGATTCAATCAGGATGCCTGATGTCATCGTAGGTGTTCCCTAGCCGCCAGCATCTCTCTCCGGAGATCCACAGCGCTTCGGTACAGCGTCTCTTAGTGATGACGTCATAGACGGCATGTCTGCATGTGCAGCGGCGCCGCATCATGGAAGCGTGGCCAACGAGCCACCCTCTCCCAAAAATCCAGCAGCATGCTCTTGTTATGTAATCTCTCTTAATCCAGCGGTCCTTAGGGGACCGACACCGCGCTGCCACATGAGTAGTAACATGTCCAGCCGCTTTGCTAAAGCGGTGTGCCGGGAAGCAGTAATACAGCAACAAGGCCGGCCCCACTTCCTTTTGCTGGCCACGCCTCCTGTCATGCCGATCTGGCTGCCCCTTCCGGGAGGCAAGCCTGTCTTTACATGAGAAAATGTATCAAGCTTACCTTTTTTGCCAGCGACCCCCTCAGATGTGTGTCTGGTATGGAGAGAGTCCCAGGGAATATGTTGTTTGGTAACTCTCCAAGAGGCCGTCTTTACAGTGGGATACAGGGTTCACACAAACCCTCTATTTCTACCTAACTTACACTCTGCTTGCCGCCTGTTGCCAGGGACTGTGCACCCAAACCAATAAAGAAATTAAACCTAACTAAAAGAGCTAAAACCTAGCTAGTGCCTTACTCCAAGGCACTAAAAACAAGACTGAGGTTCTAGTGGAAAGGGAGGGGTTATATAAGGGGTGGGATCTAGTCTTAATTAGTTAGTGTCCAACTCCACAGATCACTATACATAACCCATCCCCCTGATGGATGAAAAAGGAAACACGTTGCTGGAGCCACTGCAGCCACTAGGAGCGGGTAAGTCACCGTTGGGCCACATTACAACATTCTAAAATGTCGACATTTCATCACTGCCTACATGATGAATGTTGACATGGCCAATGTTGACATTACGACTGTCGACCCCCCCCCGACTCGTCTTCCCCCTTGTAAGTGGGTGGTCTGGGGGAGCTGATGACGTGATTCGCGCTGAATTGCGTCATCGTGGGCCCGGCCCCCACTGCACAATGTTGGTAATCTCGGCATTGTGTTGCAGGGGCATGGCCGTGATGACGAGATAGCGCAGTCTGCCCCCAAATTAGCATCATGCCCCCCTTGGAGTGCTGATCTGGCTGCCTACTCCCGGAGATTGTCGGCAAGTATGTGTTTAGTTGTATAGTCAGCCCAGTTAAACATTACTGTATAGACTGCACACGGACGGTTCTAGGGGTGGGCTGACAGGGCCGTCGCCTAGAGGGCGCTGCTGAGTCCCCATATAAGGCTCAGTGACAAGCAGACAACTAAAGGGAAAGTACATCTGCACACATTTATATCTATCTATAAGGAAACCCCATATTTATAGATTAATTCCTGTTGGGGGTGCTGCCATCAGACAAATACTTAATATATTGTAACCAATGTAGCGCTGACTCAATTGATGGCAGTACACACAGCAGCACTGTTGCTTGTCAGACTATTAATGAGGTAACTAAACTGCCTCACACATTCACGCCCTGTCACAGTGCAGGTTCATATATTGTATCCTCTAAGCAATTATGTACTCGTACAGAGGTTGAAATAATGCTGTTTGTGAGATTGTCAATGAGATTACTTGACTGTCTCACACATACAAATTCTATCACAGTGCGAATTTCTCTGGGTTCACATCATATTACACATATTACACATATTAGCTGGTTAAATTAAGGTATATAAGGTGTAATAAGGTAATAAGGTATATATAAGGTGTATGCTTCCCCCAACATCGCCCCACCGCGGGTCACTGCAACCCACGGGTGGGACAGTCCCAAAAAGATGGGACTGTCCAGCTGAATGAGGGACAGTTGGGAGGTATGCACCAGCACCCTTCGTCAGCGACTGGACCTGGTGGGGGAGCCAACATCGCCAAGTGCAATACACACTTGCAGATGCCTGCAGAGCTGGCAGGGGCCATGCTGCATTCATTCAACAGCATGGCCCTCGCTAACAATATCCCCATTGGCTCTGCATGCAGGGTCAATGGATGATGTCTCTGATGCCATATGGCTGTAAAATACATATAAAAAAAATCTATTATGGATGGTGTTGTGGCTCTGTGTCAAGCTCCTTGGGAAATTGCATCCCAGAAGTTGGACAAATATATGGCGTGCCGATCAACAATGTGTATATATATATATATATATATATATATATATACACTATATACATGACTGATTTTGGATTTTATATATATATATATATAGCCCAAGCGGTAGATGAGAACCGCTGTTTATGTATGGTTGCGGCCATCTTGTTGGTTTGGAAAAACTTGTACCAACATGGCGGTGGCCATTTTGTTGGTTTGTTATTATCCAGTAAGTGGCTGTAGCGGTGGCCATCTTGTTGGTTGTCTGTGAAACAGACATTGGGAGAGGTTTTTTTTAAAACAATAGCAGCCATCTTGTAAGATAATACATTTCCACAATACTTAAAATACATTTTAACAATGATTAAAACAATAAAAATAAGGAATGTGTAGAGAATGGTTCAGCATAGTGCACTATGTACCCAAATTAATATAAAATAAGTTAGCACATAGGTTTAACCATACAGATAAGCTGATGAAACTGCAACAAGAAAAATACATGAATCCATAAAATACGAATAATGAGAAATAAAATGATAATATATATATATATATATATAGTATATATAGTATATATAGTATATATATATATATATATATATATATATTAAAAGGGATTCTAAAAATTACTAGAAATAAGAATACAAAAAACTAAAAACAGTCATTTGTACTACTGTCACATATCGGATTTAGCATAAATTACCAGCGGTGCAGGTGCGTGTATTAAAGGAACGGTGCTATTTCATAGCTATCATTCATACCATAAGGTGCTAAGGTATTTAGTTGAAAGATCCAATACATCTCCTGTTGTGAAAGTCTATTCGCCAGATCTCCACCTCTTGTGCCCAGCTTCACATGTTCAATGCCTTTGAACGTCAGGAGTTCTTGATTTGAGTCATGAGTTGTTTTAAAGTGCTTTTATACTGAGTGACTCTCAATTTTATTCTTAATGTTCCTTACATATTTCTGAATGCGATACTTTAGATTCCTTTTCGTTTCACCCACATATTTCAATCCGCATGGACATTCCTATAAATAAATGACAGAAGTAGTGTTGTAGTTGATAAAATCTTTGATATTATATAGTTTTGAGCATTGTACATTGGCAAATGATTTCCTGTTTGGGTGTAGATGTTTGCACATGTTGCATTTTCCACATTTGTATGATCTGACACATTTGAAATGGTAAATTTTCTTTATATCTGTGTGACTGAGCATACTTGGAGCCAAAATGTCTTTTAAATTTCTTGATTTCTTGAAAATAATAGATGGTTTTTCAGGTAAAATGTTGCCTAAGACTGAGTCCATCTTAAGTATCCCCCAGTGTTTATTCAGAACTTCTCTGATTTTTCTCTCATCATTACTGTACTGGGTGACAAAGGGAACCATATCCTCTTTTTTCTTTTTAGTTGTGTACTTCAAAAGGTTCTCTCTCTCTAAGGCTTCCGTTTTGATTAGTGCTTTAGAGATGAGTGATTCTGGGTAATTACGATCTTTCAATATCTCAGCAAAAGTGCCTAATTGTTGTGAACAAATTTCCTTGTTAAAACAATTTCTTTTAATGCAGTGAAATTGAGAATAGGGAATATTATTCTTCCGGCTTTTGACATGTCCACTATTATAATGAAGATAACTATTTGCATCTACGGACTTAATAAATGTTCTAGTTGAAATATGATTTTCAGTATCTTTCAAAATTATGTCCGAAAATTAAATTTCAGTTTTTTGTTGATTTGAGGTGAATTTAAGGTTAAAATCATTAACATTAATAAAATCCATAAAATCCTTAAAAACTCCCTCTTCCCCTTTCCATACAATGATGATGTCATCAATATATCGTTTGTATGAATAAATTGTGTGTTTGAAGGGGTTTTTTTCATAAATAAATTCTGCTTAACTGGGTGCGAATATTGTACCCATGGCGGTACAGCATATTTGCAAATAAAATTGATCTAAAAATGTAAAATAATTATGAGTTAAAATAAATAAGATCAATTCGCAAATAAAATTTTTGTGTTGGGTATCTAGCAGAGGGTCTTCATCTAAGAATTTTTGACAAGACTCAATACCCTTAGGATGCTGAATACAGGTATAAAGAGATTGTACATCAATAGTGGCCCATAAAAAAATAATTATTCCAGGGAATTCCTTGTATTAAGTTCAAAAGACTAGTAGTGTCTTTTAAATATGATGGAAGCTCCATAACATATTTATTTAGAAAAATATCTATATATTCTGAGATATGTGAGGTTAAGGAGTCAATACCTGCTATGATAGGTCGACCTGGCGGATTATTTAGATCTTTATGAATTTTTGGTAAATGGTAAAAAATTGGGATTACTGGATTTGATTCCATAAGGTATTGATATTCATCTTTTGTTAGAATCCCCTTATGTAGGTCTTTTACTAATGTATCTCTCAGATAATTAACAAATTAGGATCAGTCTTGTATCTATTCCAAAGCCTATGCGTATTGCATACTCCTCCAAGAAATACTGAGGAGAAAGGAATACTGAGAGATGTCTTGGTTATATATACTACATGCTTTATATACAATGATACATGGTATGCAGCTAATTGTAGTCCTGTCTTGCAAACTACACCATATCACCTTTTTTTCCCGGGCTTGAATGAGCCAATTCAAGGTGTTCCAGTAGATGACATCCCATATACTCCTTCTTATATGTGTTATACCATTGGAAACCAGATAAGCTTTAAAGTTCTTTTGTGTGGTACGCGCATACATTTTGAGCACCAATTATCACTTTATTTAATTTACTACACTATCAAGCGCATGTCTCTTTAACCCCCTTTTACATATATATATATATATATATATATATATATATATGGACGTTGGGCCGGGTGGCTATTATGTGTTATATGGAGCCGGAGGCAGAGACGTCAACTCACGTCTCTGCTCCGCAAGGGCCCATGGGAGGAGTGGCCGCGGCTGGGCATGTGCGGCATGCCCTACCGCGGCCATCTTAGCCACAGCCGCCATCCTCTATTCCCAACCCTACTGAGCCTCATCTTCACACGCTGCTCGGTATAGGCTGCCTGGGCTGCCTGTCACTGAGGCTCAGTGACTGGCAGCCCAGGCAGCCTATACTGAGCAGTGTGTGAGAGCTTCGCTGTGATACCAACGCAGGCACCCATTCCCAGCATTCCTCCCCTGCTCTCTTTTCCCCTTCTCTAGGAGCCAAATGCCGGGCTGCCAGTGTGCATTGTGAGGCTATGACTGTGGTATGTACAGTTATACAAATTTGTAACTATATATAAATATATATGTACCTATGGATATGTGCGTGTGTGCATATATGTAGTTATGTATATGTCTATTTGGTGTCTGTATATGAGTGTATGTGTCTGCATATACCTACACTATGTTTATGTGTATCTTGTTTTTGTTTAGAATGATATATGGATACATAAAGAGTGTATGTATGTACCTATGTATCTGGTATCTGTATATTGATGAGTGTCAGTATGTATATACCTATGTGTATTTGTATATGGGCATCTATATGTCCCTTTGCATATGTGTATCTGGTTACTGTTTATGGATATATGAGTGTCTACTAGGGTGGGTTGAAAAGTGGGTCAAAAAGAAAAATGTTTCTGCATTGATTGCAAGGGTCAAAAAAAATTTGTGGGACCACTCAAGAAGATGATTGCCAATTAATTTTCAAAATCGAATAATAACTTAGTCGACCAACCGGCGCCAAAGATTTCATATTTAGGGGGTGTGTGGCCTAGCAGCCGAACGGTATAGACGTGTGTGGACTGGGCTCCTGTCTGGCTTCGGCTATATACCCAATTTGTAGCCCCTTCTCTTGTGCATAGAGTCCCCTATCCACCTCAGGCTTGTGCCTGGGAGCTTATCCGTCTTGAGGATTAACTGAGCAGAATCGGAGGTTGCGTCCTGTCTCCCCAGACTGTGGGCTGTCCGCTCTGAAGAAGCCGCTGTCTCTGGTTCCCCCTCTGGCCTGGAGTGGAGTTCCTGCTTCCCCGTGTGACCTGCGCTCCATCCTCCACTTGCCCCCGGATGTGGTGCCCGCACCCTGGCTACCCTCTTGGCCTCTGAAGTGGCACTTACCTCCTCCTGCCAGCGCTGATGGTCTCACAGGGATCTGTCCCTGGCCGGAGCTATCACTCACCTGTGCCCGCAGCATCACGTGACCTCCTCTCCCCGCTGTTGTACACCACTGGTAGACGCCGGCCTTCAACACTTGCTGCACCCTTTGAGGTAACAGTTCCCGTTGACCAGACAGGTATCATTGAGTGAGGATCTGCCTGTACCCTGACTCTGGATATTAGCCTGTGCTCCCCTGGACTCTCTCCATTATTGCTATTCAGCAGTGAAGAGCTTGTGCTAACTGGTGGGCCCTATTATTATATTTATATATTATATATTTTGTCTATTAGTGCTACAGACCACCCCAATATTAGTCCTCCATCCTAAGTCACTACATTACTCTACTATATTTTTGCTGGATGTCAGATTCTGTAATGAGACTTTCTTCTTCAACACTATATATATGCTCTACTGCTGCCACCACACCTGGTCTATTTGGTTTACCATACTTTAGGCCAGTGATTCCCAACCGCGGTCCTCAAGGCACACTAACAGTCCTGGTTTTAGTGATATCCATGGTTAAGCATGGATAGTTAAGTCAAAATAACTGAGGTACTAATTAAGTCAGCTGTGTTCAAGTATGGTTATCCTTAAAACCTGGACTGTTAGTGTGCCTTGAGGACCGTGGTTGGGAACCCCTGCTTTAGGCAGTCCAGTCAGTCTATATGATGTGAGCAGTTTGCCGGAACCCCAGGACCTAGTGGCCTTCTTTATGTACTCGTAATAATCATCAAACAACAGTCGACCACCACGTGTTCAGTTGCCCATCCGAATCAGAATTTATCTGACTACAAGCAAGAGTGCAGGAAATATTTGTCCCTTGTGTTTTTTCAGGCTTGCCTTTCCACCTGCCCATCTCCATTATGTCTCAGAAGCCCAAAAAAGTGTCACAGAACTCATCTGCCAATTTCTTTGGCTCTAAACGTAAGTCAACTCCACCATTGTCCCATCACCCTGGCGCTTCCAGTGTACCTCCTTTGACAGATATTGAAATTGACCCTCAAATCATTAGCACACGCAGTACGCTAATGAGTACACAGAAACCCCCCCTGATGGACCAAATTTTTTTTTAAGAGCTAGAAAAAGCTAAAGTCTAAACTATAGCCCTGCTTATGGCGCTAAAACATTTTAAGATTAGAAAGAAGGAAGATAATTAAAACAAAGATAGTATAAGGGAGAAAAGTATAAAGAATGAGAGAATTCCCGCTATGAGTAAATGGCTAAAAAATATATGTATTTATTCTATAGCAAAGTATTCATAAAATTGTTTCACAAATAACAATAAATACCAGGTACCTGGAGATGTATAGACAACAATACATAATACAAAGCACAATTGCACTCAGTTATAAAATAGTATATAATGTGTCTGTGTGTATATGTTCACACAACACACAAGGTGCATCTGCTTGTGATGCAAAGAATTAAGCCTAACCAGCTTAGATAATGTCCAGGGACCTGTAATCCTTTTAAAACAGAAAATATCATATATAAAAACTTCTGTCTCCTGCTACAATGTTAACCATTAGCCAAATGGCTGAAGTATGTTCCATAAATAATAGGATTGGTTATTCCATTTAAACGTGATGTTGCTCCATCTCCTGTAATACGGAGTGAGGTGGGAAGACCTTAACACTGACTGGCGTTACCTGGTCTTTTCTTTTTCTAGCGGAGGTTAGAGATTCCCCATTTGTTCGTCGCCGCCTGTGCTCTGGTGTGTAGCACCTCAGCATTCTCATGCTACACTCTCTGCGCCTGGTGTCTCCGCACTCTCCCAACTGCTTAGATGTCCGTGGAGCAAATAGAGGCAACTTCCGGTCTGGCTTGTGCAGCCAATTTAAATGCAGGGGTTCCCTGCTTTCTACTTAGTGAGCACACAGTATCACAGTATCCTTTTATCCATTTTTTAGAGACAGAGACAGGCTCCCAGGGAGAGCGTGGGAGGATCACCCAGCAGCCCGGCACCTAGATGGAGGTGTGCAGCAGAGCAGAGGTGGACACTCTAATTGGGAACTGTGCAACTATAGGGATGCAGTGGACTCAGAGTAGCCTTCATGAGGTGCACTTCATGTCATAGGCACTGTTTAATGATTGCCTTCGTCAGAGCATTATCAAAGGGAATGGTCTAAAATCGCACCATGGCAGAGTGACAGGCAGCGTGTATATAGCGAGAAAGGAGTGACAGCAGCTAAAGTACCAAACATACAGGGATGTACTGGGGCTTGAAGGGACACACTGGCAGATTAGAAGCCCTAGCACCGCTCTTTATAAAAAGTGTAATCGAGTCCATGCTTGTGGTGCCAGAGAATTTACAGCTGAGGCAGCTAAACACGGCAAATTCAAAAGTGCAGTACTGTATGTGTTCCTGTGACTGACTCAGTAACACAGACAGTGGCAGCCTGCATTCCTCACCCCTACACTGCTCAGTGCTTCAGGGTCACGATAAGCTGGCAAGCTGACACGTGATGATTAACTCCTTGGATGCAGGAAGTAAGTAATTTGTACAGAGAGGTGTGTGATAGGGTGTGTGTGCTGCTGCGTGTAACAGGGTGTGCTGCTGCTGTGCATGACAGGGTGTGTGCTGCTGCTGTGTGTGACTGTGTGTGTGCTGCTGCTGTGTGTGACAGGGAGTGTGTGCTGCTGCTATGTGTGACAGGGTGTGTGTGCTGCTGCTGCTGTGTGTGACAGGGTGTGCCCTGCTGCTGCTGTGTGTGACAGGGAGTGTGTGCTGCTGCTGTTATGCATGACAGGGTGTGTGCTGCTGTTGTGTGACAGGGTGTGTGTTGCTGCTGCTGTGTGTGACAGGGAGTGTGTGCTGCTGCTATGTGTGGCAGGGAGTGTGTGCTGCTGCTATGTGTGACAGGATGTATGTGCTGCTGCTGTGTTTGACAGGGTGTGTGCTGCTGCTGCTGTGTGTGAAAGGAGTGTGTGCTGCTGTGTGTGACAGGGTATGTGTGCTGCTGCTGTGTGTGACAGGGTGTGTGCTGCTGTGTGTGACACAGGGTGTGTGCTGCTGCCGCATGTGACACAGTGTGTGTGCTGCTGCCATGTGTGACAGTGTGTGTGCTGCTGCCATGTGTGACAGAGGAAGGAATTAATGGGGAATATAATTGCTTTGATGTTTATGTGCTGTACACATTAGACACTATCTCTGATTATGTGCTGC
This sequence comes from Taudactylus pleione, assembly GCA_031769625.1. NCBI lineage: Eukaryota > Metazoa > Chordata > Amphibia > Anura > Myobatrachidae > Taudactylus > Taudactylus pleione. The sequence continues at coordinate 897,487 of JAUIMM010000813.1, forward strand.
TGGGGTTACAAAATATATATATTTGCTTTCTTTTTTTTTTAAATCAACCATTTGGAAACCCCCCTTCAAAATTCATGCATTTGCCCCTGCAAATACAAGCAGTTATGGTTAATCTCTTGGAGGGTGTCAAAACCGCTTTTGGTCAGAAACTTGAAAAAGTGGTCAACTACTTTAAGTCGGAACTTTCCTAACTTGGCACCAGAATGGGTGCTTTGGAATCAAAGATGGACGATATCTGTCGCTCCCAGGGAACTCTTGATAAGGAACTCTCATGTCTCTATGCCGAAGTAGAATCCCTCAAGGAAAAACCAGAGGATGCAGAGAACTGCTCCCATTGCAACAACCTAAGAATTCGCAATATGTCCGAATCCATCTCTGCCTCAGACCTGCAATCTTTCCTTGATAGTTTCTTTCATCATATTCTCCCTGACCTTTCAGTAGAGGACTGCCTGTTGGATAGAGCTCATTGAGCCCTCCGAGCCAGACCGTCCTCTACCCAACCTCTGCATGATATCATTGTCCGACTACACTATTACAGTGCCAAGGAACAATTGCTCCAGGCAACTAGAGACACATCTGTTATCTCCTACCAGGATATGGACATACAATTATTTCAGGACCTGGCCCCTTCCACTATTCAGAAGCACAGAGACCTTCAACCTGTTACTAGAATTCTGCGACAACATAATTTAAGATATCGCTGGGGCAGCTCCAGGTGTTCACAGCTAATTCATTGTTTTCTGTGAAATCTCTTGGACAAGGCCTGGATCTACTTGCAAAATTGGACATTCTACCTGAACCATCACAAAGACGCTTGTCACCAAAACCTCAGCGTTCCCACCCTCCAGCTCCAGAATGGTCTACAGTTACTAGACGTCATGACTGTGATACTGCTCCTACATGAGACACCCACTGCTTCCCATTATTATTCCATTTCAAATGCTTACACCCGAGCCTTTTCCCTGGTTGTTCATCTCTGTCTCTGGCTCTGTGGTGGGAAGTTAGTTTCATTGAGCGAAGTTTTACTGTTTTGCAGTTTGTCTTATGTGGAGCTTACCCTCCGTTTTTGGACAATGCATTTTCATGCTGTGGACAGTTGCTTCACTTCTGGTTCTCCATGTTTGTACCTTAAATACACACACAAGAAAAAGAAGGGCCTGGGCTGCACATCCTAATACATGCTGAGACCTGCAGTTTTACAGCAAAAAAGAAGGGGGGAGGAGCAGGTGCACACTATAAGCACTAAGAAAAAGCTATAATAAACTGCAATAATAAAATGGTTTTAAATGTAAGGTTTCATCATTAGAATTGTTAGTGCTTATATTGTGCACCTGCTCCTCCCCCTTCTTTTTTTCTGTAGAACTACAGGTCTCAGCATGGTAGCACCTATTACATACTTGCCGACTATCTCGCTGCTCCTTCTGGGAGGGAGCAGCCAGATCGGAAAGGCAGGGAGCGTGGCCAGCAAGAAGGGGGCATGGCCAAGAGGGCTTATGAGATTTGCGGGCGTGATGGGGGCGGGGCTACGCAATTGCGTCATGTTCGTCCCGCTACACAATGCTGATAATAAAGGCATTGTGAAACAGGGGGCGGGGCCAGAATAACGCGATTCAGCGTGAATCGCGTCACCGACCCCCCCCACTGCGGGGGTTTAACAGGTAATTGGGGGGGGAGCGGGGGGATCGGCAGCAGCCGCGGGAGCTGCACCCGTTTATCGGGAGGCTCCCGGCCGAATCGGGATGGTAGGCAACCCTGACCTATTATCATGTTTAATATTAGGATGTGCAGCCCAGCCCCTCCCTTTTCCTGTGTGTGTATTTAAGGTACATTTTGAAGGTGAGACGCTTATCTTGGGCTAGTACTCCTCCTACCTGTCCCAGGTGATTTTAATTGGTATGGGTCCTTGCATTGCAGTACACACATCAAATGGGCCCTATGATAGGTAAGTCCTAGATAAATGAATTAGTGTGTCAGTATTAGAGATGTTAGGGACCCACGTATATAAGGTTCACCGTGATGTGGCAGGTGGGCAAACATCTTTGGCCAAACATGTACTACGAAACCTTACATTTAAATCCATGTTAATTATTGCAGTTTATTATAGACTTTTTTGATCATTAGAATTCTTAGGGGTCTATTTATCAAGCAGTGAAAAGTGTGGAGAAGTGAACCAGTAGGGAAGTTGCCCATAGCAACCAATCAGCTCCTACCTATTATTTTATAGACTGTACTTGATAATTGGTTGCTATGGGCAACTTATCCACTGGTTCACTCCTCCACACTTTTCACTGCTTCATAAATAGACTCTTAGGACCTCATTCAGAGTCGGTCGTTGTGGCCGCACGGTCGTACGCCACCGATGTTTGCTAAACTGCGCATGTGTAAAATTCACAGTGCACGTGCGCAAACTTGCTATTACGATCTGAAATTGCTCTCTTCTTCAACTTGGCCATGTCGGTAGTTTGAGTGACAGGATGAGGCGTTTGTGGGTGATAACAGGGGAAGGTGCTTGTGAACGGAGGAGTGGAGATCCGAACGCAGGCGTGCCTGACTATGCAAACAGCGTTTTATAGGAGTGCATAATTAACAAAGTAGTGTCGTGGCACATGTGACATGGGAGATTTTTACACTGACTTGATCGTAGTGCTTAAGAGAGGGTATGGTCAACCTTAAGCTCTACGACCAGCTCCGATGGTTCCCGATGGTCTCGATTAATCCTTATATGCCCAGAGATGACGTGTAATGGGAACGAGAAGGGGGTGTATTTTTAGTCTTACGGCCACATCCTCCCCTCGCTCGTCCAGCTAACGATCCCATCTTAACGACGCAACTTGCAAGCGTTTCATTTGCATATCCGGCTCCTTTTTCCTTACGACCGTGCGGCCGCAACGACCGACTCTGAATGAGGTCCTTAGTGCTTATAGTGTGCACCTGCTCCTCCCCCTTCTTTTTTGCTGTAGAACTACAGATCTCCACATGGTAGCACCTATTATCATGTTTAATATTAGGATGTGCAGCCCAGCCCCTCCTCCTCTTTTGCAGCTGCCTCATCCTTGGTACCTTGGCCTTGAAGCTATTATCTATTAATGTCAATGGCCTCAATTCACCACATAAGCATAGAGGAAAAAGCAGATATCATATTCCTTCAGGAAACCCACCTTACAGGTACTCACACCCAATAGCAGGGAAAGCAGTTCTCCCAAACCTTTTTCGCCTCAGCAGATTGCAAGAAACGTGGTGTTGCGATATTAATTCACAACAGAACCCCTTTCCTGCACTCTTCTACCTACTCAGACCCTGGGGGTCGATTCCTTATAGTTGTGGTTCATTACGCTCTACTAAGGTTACCTTGGTTTCGGTTTATGCTCCGAATCAAGGACAGGATTACCTTTTTTCTAAATTGTTTAGGTGCATTGAGCGACTAGTCCAGGGACATCTCATTATGGTCGGGGACTTTAACATTACCCTTAACCCAGCTCTTGATAAATCTCTACCTCCTACCCAAAAATGAAATATCCCTCCTTCCAAGGACGCCCTGATTGTATCTTCCCTGCTTAAACAACATAACCTGTATGATTCCTGGCACCTAAAAAATTTGGCAGCAAGTGACTATACTCACTACTCGGCTCCACACCGCATTTATTCTCGCATTATTATGATTTTTGTTTCTTATTCATTTATTTCTAAGACTACCCAAGCTGGAATTACCCCCCTTTCATGGACAGATCACGCTGGAGTTTTTATCCTATTTGATCTTGTACGACATTACCCTCATCCCCGTAAGTGGCATCGTAGGTGATTTCCCTTCTAATTAATGCAACTACTTTTTCCACTATCAAACAGGCCATATCTGACTACTTCACAATCAACTCATCACCAGATACAGCGCCAGGAATCATTTGGGAGGCCCATAATGTGACCATTCGTTGCCAACTCATTAGCTCTGCCTCGGCAGCTCGCAAGCGTGCCACTGTCCTCTCTTGAAAAACAACTTCTACATTTATTGATAGTCATAAACGTAACCCCACTGCTGATTTGTAAACTCAGATTGATTCTGTCTGGGGCCAGCTAAATACTGTGCTCTCCTGGAGAGCAGCCTCCACTCTACAAAAACTACAGCAATGTTTCTACGATAAATCTGACAAGGTTGACTCAATGTTGGCTAGAAAGTTAAGACAGAAACATGCTCTAAATTTGATTGATAAAATTCAATCTCACCGTAATTACTCTGTTACTTATGATCCTGTTGCAATTGTTCAGGAATTTAGGCAATACTACACCTCATTATAAAATCTCTCAGGGTGACTCTCCCCAGTTTGGTGACTTGGAGACATATTTAGCTGGCATGCCTCTCCCTAAACTTACTCTGTCCCAACTTTCCTCTTTAAATGCCGATATTACGCAAGACGAAGTCCGGGTAGCCATCAAATCCATAAAAGGTTCCTCTGCTCCTGGCCCTGATGGTTTCTCAGCACAATACTATAAACAATATGCTGAGATCTTAATTCCCCACTTAACAGATTTCTTTAATAAAGTACTGGATGGAGCATCCTTTGACTCTGCCACGACACAAGCAAATATTGTGGTGATACCAAAACCTGGGAAAGACTCTTCATTGTGCTCTAGTTATCAGCCAAACTCCCTACTTAATGTAGACTTAAAGCTCTATGCTAAAATACTAGATTGAATCCTCTTCTACCATCCCTAATACACCCTGACCAGGTGGGTTTAATTCTCAGGGCGACAGGCCCCTGACAAACCTAGGAGGACTATCGACCGAATACATGCCTTAATGACGGCAAAACTCCCTCCTTACTGATGTCATTAGATGCTGAAAAGGCCTTTGACTGAATATTATGGTCATTCATGCTTGGGGTCCTTGGGTCGATGGGCTTCTCTGGCAAATTCCTCCAGAGTCCCTTGGCCCTATATCGCTCTCCATCTGCCACCATCTCTGCTAATGGTTTTACCTCTACCACATTTGGAATATCTAACATGACTTGCCAGGGATACCCCCTTTCACTGCTTATTTTCACCCTCATTATTGAACCCTTGGCTGCTAGAATCCATGCTAATTCAGAGATATTTGGACCAGTTGTTGGGTCCACAGAGCACACATTGGCTTTATATGCGGATGACGTATTGTTGTCCATCACGAATCCACTTACTTCACTCTTACTTACTCTGACTGAATTCAAACTATATGGTAATTTCTCTGGTTTTAAGATTAGCCTTGAAAAACGGAAGTCCTTGATTTTTACATTACACAAAACGTTAAAGTTTCTTTGGAAAGTCTCTTCCCATTTAATTGGCGTCTCCAAAAGATTAAGTATTTGGGTATATTCATAACCAGGCGCTACAATCAACTCTTCCGGGCTAATTTCCCACGTATCCTCTCCCAAATGAAATCAGACCTATGTAGTCCCGTCACTTCATATCCTGGATAGGTCAAATTAATGCGACTAGAATGAACATCCTGCCTAGACTCCTTTACCTCTTCCAGTCCCTTCCTATACATGTCCCCCCCCCTACATTTTTAAATGTCTTCAATTCCAGACAACTAAATCTATTTGGGCAGGTAAGCGGCCACGGGTACGCCTCCGAATCTTCCAGAGATCCATCTGGGTAGGTGGTCTAGGTATCCCTAATTTTAAACATTACTATTTTTCTGCTCAGCTTGTTCAATGCATTTTATGGAATGACTCTGGTAGACTGTGGGTTCAGATTGAGGCGGAGGCTTTTGGGGCTGTTTTCGCCTGCTTCCCTCCTCTGGCTCCCGCGGGTTCGATGCCCTGAAAAAGCTTGACACCACCTCATTATTTTCAATTCACTGTCGCTATGACATACAGCTGTCTGAAATTTCGGCCTTTCTCCATCTCCCTCCCCGATTATCCTACTAATTAACTCTTCAGAATTCCCCCCTGGCATGACTCCTTCAGCTTTTTCCCCTTGGCTAAAAGGTGGTATTAGACACATAAATGATCTGACCCCTCCTTTCCCTTATTTGCTGATATCCAGTCTAAATTGCATATCTCCTCCAAAAATGTTTCCAATATCTACAACCTCTGAATTTTCATAGTGTAGTTAAACATCGTCTTGCTCACCACCCTTTGACCTCAGTTGAATTGTTGTATCTGCGTCAGTCTTCCACTACTGGTCTGATATCAACTCTATATTCAGAGCTTTCTTCAGCTTTAATGTCTACACGTGATCCACATGAGTTGGCCTGTTAACGGGAACTGGGTGAATTCCTTAACCCTGATGACTGGAAGATTAGAGAGAGGGCCGCCTCTAGCTCAAACTGCGTCAGAATAAAGGAAAATGTTTACAAAATCCTCTATAGATGGTATCTGGTAGATGTTCCCCGATCCATTCGATAGATGCTGGTGTGGCTGTTCGTTAGAGGGCACTTTTTTCCACATTTGGTGGAGTTGTCCAAAATTTACTGGTTTCTGGTCAGACATTAGGAATTTGATCTCTTCGATTATTCAACTCCCGATCCCTCTGGATCCTAATTTTTTTCTTTTAACCTTGTCGATCCCGGTTGCCTTTTATCACCAACATAAATTAATTAGGCATATTCTCTCTGCGGCCACCTGTCAACTGGCAACTGACTGGAAGAAGTTATTGCCCCCTTCCCTTCAATCAATTATTAATAGGGTTTGGACAGTCCAGCGTATGGATTTTATGAGTATCCTTAAACATTATTCCAAGTCTTTTGATAAGGTTTGGGGCCCCTGGATATCCTTTTGCAATGCCAGTTCCCCATTCACCTAATTTCTCCCAATCTTTTCCTCTCTTTCCCCCTTCCTATTCTTTCTCTTTGACAGTACTAGCCACGCTGTCTGCTTTCTCCTTCATTTTACCCTTATATACTATTCTCTAAATTTTTATTTGTTTTTTTATAAAATTGTATCCCACAATTTCACTTATATTTGTTATGATACCCAAAGCCTGCTTCATGTGAACCCCCTAGAACCCAGGCTAGCGAGGTCTTACGCCAATAACAACTACCTGTTGTTCCCTTACAACTAGGTGACATTCACCGGTACTTAGGTGGCCGTCTGGACTTATCACTTGGGGTAGTAGAGGTTCACACGAAGCTACAATGGAATTCAGTGGTGAGAGGATCGACAGGAACAGAAACAAGTTCAGTTTGACTAGGGAGTTGATGATGTGGCTTTGAAGCTAATGGTGTGGCTTGGAGCCGATATTAGAAAAAAGTATATAACTGATGCCGCTTTGAGAGCCAATGGTGCAGCTTGGAGCCAGTTATGGAAGATTGTACACAGTTGATGCGGCCTAGAGAGCTGATGGTGCAGCTTGGAGCTGGATGCAGAAGCGAGCAATAAGCAATGCGGCTTTGAGAGCCGATGGTGCAGCTTGGAGCCGGTAGTAGAAAAAAGTACACACCCAATGTGGCTTTGAGAGCCAGTACACAAGTTTGAGTACTAGTTTGTGTACTAATTAGTGTACTGCGTCCACAAGAGTTGGTACACAAGTTGGTGTACAAGTTAGTGTACAAATTAGTGAACTGCATCCTTAAGAGTTTGTACACAAACTTGTACACCAACTTGTGTATCAACTAGTGTACTGTGTCCTTAAAAGTTGATACACAAGTTGGTGTACAAGTTTATGTACTAATAGTGCACTGCGTTCATGAAAGTTGGTACACAAGTTTGTGTACTAGTTAGTATACAATGGTACGTCTGTGAGAGCTGGTGGCAGCAGGGATGCTGCTGATGCGGCTAGGGAGTTGTAGGAGAGGCTGGAGAGCTGGTGGCAGCACGGACGATGCTGATGCAGCTAAGGAGCTGTAGGAGAGGCTGGAGAGCTGGTGGCAGCACGGACGCTGCTGATGCGGCTAAGGAGCCATTGGAGGGGCTGGAGAGCCGGTGGCAGCACGGACACTGCTTATGCAGCTAAGGAGCCGTAGGAGAGGCTGGAGAGCGGGTGGCAGCACAGGTGCTGCTGATGTGGCTAAGGAGCTGTAGTAGAAGCTGGAGAGTGGGTGGCAGCACGGATGCTGCCGATGTGGCTAAGGAGCCATTGGAGAGGCTTGAGAGCCAGTGGCTGTACAGACATTGCTGATGTATCTAATGAGCCGTAGAAGAGGCTGGAGAGCCAGTGGTAGCATGGACACTGCTGATACAGCTAAGGTGCCGTTGGAGAGGCTGGAGAGCCAATAGCAAGGTAATATGGCTGGAATACCCTACCACAAGGTGATACAGAATGCTGACATTGCGGCTAAGCTGAGAGGACCTACAGGAACGCTATAGTCAGCAAGGCGGGAAAAGGTCACCTCCTGAGGTGTACAGATCACCTAGCAACTGAGGGAACCGGAACAACAGTGTTATGAGAAGGTAAACTGCCAGAGAGAGACAAGTTGTGGCCGCGACTTGTAACAATATTATTATATACTTTTACTGTGTATTTTTATTGCTATCTTCAGTGTGTCGAAACTGGATTATTGGCTGAGACAAGATCAGTTTAAAATTGAATCGCAGCGACACCATCTTGCGACTGGCCGCAAGACGCCATTTTGCAAAATGGCCACCTAAGCGCCATTTTAGATAAACTCACACTTTAGTACATGTGGCAATAATACTATTAGCATCATGCGAATGCATCTGTGACCATCGCCATAGGTTACAGCGATTCACCAAAAGCCTATTTCATTACTTTTACGTATTATAAAGGATATAGATTTCAGAAATGGCTTTACAGTATGCCAAAATTGGATTGCATTTGCTGAATAGAGCAAATGGCCAAGTGACAACTAGCTTGTGTAGATAAGCTTCGTGGAATAACGTCTGCTCTCACTCCAGGTGGTCTGGCTAGAATACACATCTTACATTAGCAGGCTTCCTGCAATGAAAGGACTTCAAAGACTAGAGTGTTATCTTAGGTGTGTGTCATTTGCATTCACACAAGAGTCTGAGAGAACAAAAGAGCTTTTCCTTTGAACACGGGAAAGGTGGGGGCTGCTGAGACAGGGGGCATGTGGAACTATCATGCTCAGCAATCCACACTGCTAGGTGTTCACTTAGTAAGTGTTAAGTGCACCATTTCTCATACACACATTAATGCGCACGCATCTGCCCCAAGTTAACTAGCGTCCTTATATCAAACCCCGCATACTCACACATTACATATCCACAAAAAAGGTTTAATAAGCTTTAAGGTATAAGATTTAAGTTTGTTCAGTTAGTATAAATGGTGTGAAGTAAAGATATTTGATAACTAAGGTTTTATACATGCTAAGAAAGCCGTGTTTGGTTTTGTATTGATGCGTACTCTTTCAACAGAATTCCGGTACTATCGGTGTGGAGATCGCATCATGCATTCTCAACTTATGGACCGCAGAGACTACAAGCAACAAAATGTATATTTTATGAACAACTGTTAGGATGCAGCATGGGGGTGGGCAGAGACCACCAGCTGTTAGAGGCTGGGTGTGTCTATTTGAACCAGCCTGTTAAATGCTCTGTAACAGATGGTTCCCCCATGGGAACCAATGGCATAAGCAAGAAACTTCTCTATTGTCCTGTCTATTCTGGGGGGGGGGTATAAACATGTGTGCTCAAACACTGGGTTTTTAGTCTTCTTGCTGAATGCTGATTGACAGAGGTTTTCTTTCTGAATGCCGGGATCAGGTCCAGAGCGCATGCATATGTATACTGTACTTGGGGTCTGTATAATTCCTTTGCGTCTAATTGTGTATGGATCAACAGCGTGTAACTGACTGTACTTTTTACTTGAATAATACTTTGTGTTTCGGAACCACACGTTCCAAGTCTGGAGTCTCTTATTTACTGTATGACTGCGTACGCAAACTTGCGTCATCCTTAGAGGTTTATAGGTAGGATTTTAGAAGGTACAGGCAGGGGTATATAGAGGTTCTGATCCAGTATCATCAAGTGATATCGTATTCTTTTTTTGTATGATTATTTTGCTGTGTTTTGTGTGGATCTATAATAAATAAACATACCTTTACAAAAAAAAAGATTTTATATTTACACCCTATAGGCATGCCGGCAGAACACCATCGCAAAGCGTTCTGGCATCACTTTTTTTCGTACTGTTTTTTTGCTAAGTAGCAGAATACAATAGTTTTGACTCATAATACACGCCCTGTTCATCGTATTGTGTCATATAATAAGTGCGCTCAACATAGCCATATCATCTAAAATGCAGTAGAAGGGTGTATGTTGCCCTCTGCCTGCAGCTCTCAGCTTGTTGCGAACAAATACATTATATTCTGCTACTTAGCAACAAACAGTACGAAAAAAAAGCTGCCAGAGCGCTTTACAGTGGTGTTCTGCAGGCATGCCTATAGGGCGGAAATCTTTAGGTGCCGGTTGGCCGACTAAGATATACGATTTTAAAAAACTAAATGGCAGTCATCTTTTTGAGTGGTCCCACAATTTTTTTTCAACCCTCGCAATCGATGCGAAAACTTTTTTTTTCAAAGGGTGAAAACTCTGTGGAGGATTGTGGAACCTCTCTAATGGCCAGCTATAAAAAGTAGTAACAAATAATTCCAATTTTTCCCATTTTTATCCACCACTTTTTTTTAGCATATTCTTTTAAGTTTTTTTAAAACTATCCACAAAGCCATCAGTCTGGCGGTGATACACTGAGGCCCTAAGCTAACTAACTTTAAACAGGTGGCACAACTTTCATGATTTTTTACATAAATGGGGTACCCTGATCAATTAGGATTTCCTTAAGTATTCTCACTCTGCTAAAGACATGTACTAGTTCCCTAGCAATTGTGTTTGTTGATGTACTGCGCAATCATATTACTGCCAGGTATCTGGTAGCATGATCCAATACCACCAAAATATACTGATGGACCCTGGGCAGACTTTATTAGAGTGCTAACCAAATCCATAGCTTTTCTCTCAAATGGGACCTCACTAATAAGTAATGGGACAAGTGGAAGGGTGGCCTCTAGGACCTAGACTATAAAAATAAACTAGCACCAGTTTCCAACGTTTCAGTTTTATTTCAAAACCTTGTTTAGGGATAACAATACAAAAATGTTCTTACCTAGAGTACCCTCCACCAACATATCACCTAGGTGAATGAATCAGTTGCAAACTGCGAGCACAGTGGCTCCTACTTATGATGTCATCAGGGCCTGTGACCCGCCTGAAGCAACTGTAATTACCAACACATCAATTTATATTAGGCGTGACCAGGGTCATACCATTCAGACTTCAGCTGGGTTATAGATCCTGGTTGCAAGTCTTGGGAAAAATTAGGGGTAAATTTACTAAAGTGAGAGTTTTTAGAAGTGAGTTTTAGAAGAGATGTTGCCCATAGCAACCAATCAGAATCCAGCTATTATCTTCTAGAATTTGCTAGTTAAATGTTAAGTCTGATTGGTTGCTATGGGCAACATCTCTTCTAAAACTCACTTCTAAAAACTTTCACTTTAGTAAATTTACCCCTTAGAGTTATGGTAGACTTACCTAGAAAACTCCTTTTCTTCGAGGTCCACAGGGCTACCATGAGGATTTTATGGTTGGAGACCAGGCACCAAACAGTTAAAGCTTCAGCTCCCCGGATGCCTTGGGTCCTCCTCCAAATATACCCCACCCCTAGCCATTAGACTTAAGTTTAGTTAACAAGCCTCAAGGCAGGGGAAGGAAAGAGGAGAAGGAAGAGCAATCGTACACCTTGAAGAAAAGGAGTTATCTAGGTAAGTCTACCAAAACTCAAATTTTCTTGAGGGTCCATAGGGATCCACAGGGATACCATGGGGATGTCCTAAAGCAGTTCCCCTAGAGTGGAGGACGCTCCTGAGCAGAAAGGAGAACTCATCGCCCAAAGGAAACATCCTGAGAGGCAAAAGTATCAAAGGCATAAAACCTAAGAAAAGTGTGGACAGAAGACTACGTGGCTGCCTTGCACAATTGTTCATCAGAGGCACTACGACTAAATGCTCATGATGGCCCTACAGACCGAGTAGAATAAGCGGTCACCGTGCTTGGGACAGGGAGATCAGCCTGTGTGTACACCTGAGAGATAGTAATTCATAACCATCTTGCCAGAGTCTGCTTATTAGCTGGCCATCCTCGTTTGTGAAAACCATATAATACAAAAAGAGCATCTGATTTTCTAACAGAGTTTGTGCGCTACACATACAGTAGATACGGAGAGCACAAACTACATCCAGGGTGGATTCACCTACAGAGAGATCTGGAGCCTGAAAAGCTGGAACGACAATTTCTTAATTCACATGAAAACAGGACAAACCCTCCCTTGTATGAAGAACAGCTTTATCCTGATGAAAAATAAAAAATGGAGAGCAACAAGAAAGCGCTGCCAAATCAGAAACTCTGCGTGCAGAAGAGATAGCGAGGAGAAAAAGTGTGTTTGCTATCAACCATTTCAAGTCTACACAGTCCAGAGGTTCAAATGGAGAAACTTGTAGCCCCTTAAGAACCAAAGACAGATCCCACTGTGCAACCGGTGGGACAAAAAGAGGCTGAACTCGCAGAACTCCCTGAAAAAAATTCTAATATCTGGCAAAGAAGCGATCTTTCTTTTATTCAAACTTAGATTTTAGAAACCTGTATTCTCAATGTAGCCAGGCGGAGACCAAGGTCTAATCCAGCCTGGAGAAAAGCCAGTTTCCTGGAGATCCTGAACACCTTAGGATCATACTTTCTGTGGACACACCACTGACCAAAAGGATGCCAAACCCTGTAATAGATTCGGGTAGAGGCAGGTTTTCATGCCCTAAGCATTGTCTGAATTACAGAACTGAAAAAGCCTTTTGCTCTTAAGATGGAAGTTTCAAAGCCAGACAAGGTAAGTCTGGATGCTGGCAGGGACCCTGCATCAGCAGATCCTGCCATAGAGGAAGAGGATATGGACTGTCTATGGATATATTCTGTATGTTGGTGAACCAGTGATGTCTGGGCCAAGCCGGAGCCACCAATATTACAGTTCTGCCTTCCTGCTTGAATTTCCTGAGAACTCTTGGGAGGAGGAAAGTCTGAGGAAAGAGATATGCCAGCTTGAAGTCCCATCTTACTGCCAGTGCATCTACAAAGGCTAATGATGGGTCTCCGGACCTGGACCCATACCTGGGGACCTTGTGGTTGTGACATGATGCATTGAGATCTATTTCTGGTAGACCCCATTTGTCTACCAGGAGCTGAAACACTCTCAGATGGAGAGACCACTCTCTGGCGTGTATGTCCTGGTGACTTAGGAAGTCTGCTTCCCAATTGAGCACTCCCAGTATGAATATTGCCGAGATAGCCAGATGACGTTCTGCCCAAATCAGAACCCTTGTCACTTTTTTCATGGCTGTGTAACTTCTTGTGACTCCCTGATGATTGAGGTAGGCCACTGTTGTTGCATTGTCAGACCGGATCTGTACCGACTTGCCCTGGATCAGGTCCTGTGCCATGACAAGTGCTTTATATACTGCTTGCAGTTCCCGAATGTTTATTGGCAGATGATTTTTCTGATTTGTCCACCTTCCCTGAAAGGTGTGATGACATGTCATTGCTCCCCATCCGTGAAGACTGGTGTCTGTGGTAAGAAGCACCGAATTTGGAATCCAGAATGGGTGACCTTTGTTCAGATGATCCTTTCCCAGCCACCACAGGAGGAAGTAATGAACCTCTGGAGTAAGGATTCTCTGGGACTTTATTTGATGATACTTATTGATTCCTATTAGTCGCTATTTAGCGCTGCAAGTCGCATAAGAAAGAATTGTTTTCCAGTCCAATCGTGTGGTTCCAAAGCACAAAAGTTATTTATGTAAAGAAAAAGTAACACTATGAAAGATTTAACAATTAGAGTAAAAAACAATCAATAATAATACAAGTCAATACGCATGCGCACTGGTCCCAGTATACAGTCATCAATCCAGACGTCTGTGATCATCAAAGAGGAGTCGGGTCACAGCTTATATACCTTACAGAGGGCCTGATTCAGACCTGGACGCAAGTGGCCGTTCGCTCGTTCGGTGTACGAGCGTAAAAATGTAAAATCAAGCGCTCGCTCGTATGTTCGCTTGCAGCTAATCTTCCGCCCCATAGTCTCCCAACCCCTCCTCTAGCTAGCGAACATTCTAAATAGCGACCGTCCATCTCCTCTATGGTTGCAGGGAACGCTCGCACAAGTCAATTCCGGAAGTGGCCCTGTCAGTTTTCGATTGCCTGCTATTTCATTCAGGAAACATACTTGATTAATGGCAATCACTATATTAATTACCTTAATTGGTATTCACATGTTTGCAATCCTTTTTTTTTTTCAATTTCAATAAACTTTATTATTGTTAGTGTGTGTCATTGATTCCGCAGAATACGTACGGTTGGACCAAGGGGATGGTTGTTCAAAATTAAAAGTTGGTTTGAATGCTACTATTGTTTTGCGTTTTTTTATATGCAGATTTTTCATCTTTTTTATTAATATTTAAATTAGCTTACGCATGTCACTGCATCAAGCCTATCATAACTCACATTATATTTGTGAGGGTGTAGGTCACATGACTCATACAATAACCAATAGAATGCTTCCTGTTAATTTACAAAGTACATTAGTCAATCATATTTTTTCTAGGCCCTTTATTAAAACTGTTTTGTGTAAAAAAAATCATTGCCATCATGAGAGCCGCAGCTTTTTGCCGCAGAGAACTCCTGGTCCTCACTGATGTGATGGACCGGAGATTAACTTACTCCACGGGCCCCATCACTAACCTCCGCAAGCGGCGTGCCTACGCGGAGGTGCGGCGCCGTATGCGTAGGATCGGATTCCGACAAAATATCGGACAGTTGGAAAGGCGGTGGTCCGATCTCTGGCGCCGATCCCCTTGCCTGTTGGACATTTTGAGTCAGCAAATCAGAGAAAGTAAGTGTTTGTTTTAATAATATTTAAAATGTAAGCATACCTGCGTGTGCATGTTTCCCGTATAGCCCTGTTTCTTTATTTTGGACATACCTGCGTGTGCATGTTTCCCGTATAGTCCTGTTTCTTTATTTTGGACATACCTGCGTATGCATGTTTCCCGTATAGCCCTGTTTCTTTATTTTGGACTTTCCTGCGTGTGCATGTTTCCCGTATAGCCCTGTTTTTTTTTAGTTTAAATTTTGGATTCAAAATTTAAAATATGTAATAATCTAAATTTTTCAACATCATTTAGGGGCTGAGCGCAGACTACGACGTCTCCAACGTCACCGACGTCAGGCTCGTCCCCTCTCCCCCACTCCCACCCAAACATCCTCTCCCCACTCTTCCCCAAATTCCCCCTCCACTCCAGACCTTGCAGTCTGTGAGGCCCCTCCCTCTCCTCACATTCCTATCCCTCCAACTTCACCCTCCCCTCCACCCCCCTCTCTTTTCCTCACCCTCCCCTCCACCCCCCCTCTCTTTTTCTCACCCTCAACGTCTTCCCAAATCACCCCTCCTCCCTCCGAGCAGCACTGGCCCACCTCTGAGGAGGAAGATTTCGGGGCACCTGGCCCAGGCAGCATTAGGCCCGGTATGTTTCCCTTTTAAACTATGGTTGCTTTTGCATTTTTTGGTTTTTGGGTGATGTTGTCCTTTTGCCCGTGCAGTTCAAAATTGTAAAGTAGTTCTAATGTTTTGGATATATATCTTTGTGAAACAATGTCTAGGATGTTTTCCCCTTACACATATGACACATGTCCAAACACTCATACTTGTGTCATTCTTGTTTACGGTAACAACAAATGTAGTATTTTTGCGTAGTTGTAACTCTCTTTTATGTTATTTTGTCCAAATAATTTTTGTCTTTGTTTTTCCACAATCTTTTCATTTGGCATTCATTTTGTTTGGTTGTTGTTTGGTGTCACCTTTTTTTGTATAGTCTGTTTTTTTAGTTGTTTTCTCACATATAAATTAAGGTGTCATTTTAGTAATCCGCACAATTTTTTGACCCACAGAGGACCAGAGGCGTTATGAAGACATTTATGCAGGATTGCAGATTATGAGGGGCCATGTAGTTGGGCTGCTTGTGGCGTTGGACCACATTTTGGCGCGCCTGCGCCACTAATTTTTTTTTTTACACCTCCAAAAATTTGTAAAAAATAAATTATATTTTGGTTTATTTAAGTCTCATTCCTTGTGTGTCAATTTTAGATTGGTGAACCTTACATAAGTCTACTATTTGTCCATGTTTTTTAAAATAAATGTAAATGTGTTTGTCGAAAGCTCAAGTAAGTATGTAAGCTTGCACATTAAACACATAACAATACCAATAGGTTTGGAGAAGTAACCTCAAAAGGTGAAGATTGTTTGGTGTGGGTAATGTTACATTGAAAGCTACCTGCTTAGGCCTACAATTGCAAACATACTGATTCACCATAATACCTTTGGTGTTTGTTTTTAGCAACAAAGCAGGGTACTAAACTTTTCCAAATAAGAAATTACAGTATTAGGCATTAAGCAACTTTGCATTTTTAGAAACAGGATACACTTGGTTGTAATTTACGATGGAAATGGTTGGTGAACGTCAAATAAAATTTTAATGCACACAAATAACACCAAGTGAATACACACAATAATTTTGAAAAACCAAACCACACACACAAGTTAAAAATCACACCCAAAACCCCAAAAAAACACAATCAGGAACTGTTTGAAGAAGTAGCATGCCAACATGAATCCACAAATGAGGAGAAGAAATCATTGTTCCCGAAGTTATATCCAATATGTCCACATAAAGGCCCTCATTCAGACCCGGACGCAAGTGGCCGTTCGTACGTTCGGCTTACGTACCGAAATATGTTAATTTAAGCGCTCGCTCGTAATTTCGAACGCAGCTAAACTTCCTCCCCAAAGTCTACCGACCCCTCCTCTAGCTAACGAGCGTGCCAAATAGCGAGCATACATCCCCATTGTGGCTTGCAGGGAACGCACGCACAAGTACAAACCGGAAGTGGGCCTGTCAAATTCCGATTACCTGCTCGTTTATTCTGCCTACCTCCCTTAATCATATCATGCCAATCAATATATCAATTAGCTTAATTGCTCGTCAATTTTTTTTTTTTTTTGACATGCAATAAACTTTACTCTTGTCCGTGTTTGTGTTTACCCGCAGAATACGTACGGCTTAAACATTCGCTTTTATTTGTCAAAATACATGTTTGAGGCAATTATCCATTTGTTTTCTGTGTTTTTACCCACGCATATTTTACTGGGTTCATTTCTTTATTTAAATTAGCTTACGCATGTCACTGCATCAAGCCTATCATAACTCTCAATAGATTTGTGGCCCTGTCGAACACATGACTCATACACTAACCCATAGAATTGGTCCTGTTAATTACCCAAATACATTAGCCAATCAAAATTTTTTTCTGGTCTTTATTAAAATTGTTTTATTAAAAATACACCATTGCCATCATGAGAGCCTCGGCATTCACCAGGCACGAGCTCCTGGTATTAACCGAGGTTATGGACAGGCGGATCACCAGCCAGCCTCCCCCCATCACCAATCGGGAAAAGCGTTCCGCATATGCGGAGGTACATGGCCGCCTGCGTTCCTTCGGCTCACGCCGCCAGATCGGCCAGCTGGAGCGAAGGTGGTCCGACCTGCAACGGCGGATGCCCCACTTGCTGGCATGCTTTCGCATGCAGATAGCGGAAAGTAAGTTTATTTGACTTTGGTTTTCATGTTTATATTTGTGGCCCTAACTGCGTGTGCATGTTTTCATGTATGGCCTATTTATTATTTGTACTCATATCTGCATGTGCATGTTTTCATGTATGGCCTCTTTATTATTTGTACTCATATCTGCATGTGCATGTTTTCATGTATGGCCTATTTATTATTGGAACTCATATCTGCATGTGCATGTTTTCATGTATGGCCTATTTATTCTTTGTACTCATATCTGCATGTGCATGTTTTCATGTATGGCCTATTTATTATTTGTACTCATATCTGCATGTGCATGTTTTCATGTATGGCCTATTTATTATTTGTACTCATATCTGCATGTGCATGTTTTCATATATGGCCTATTTATTATTTGTACTCATATCTGCATGTGCATGTTTTCATTTTTTGAGGTTCAACAATTAGCGTTTAACATGGTGATGTTCTAAAATAACCTCAATTTGTTTTCCATCATTTAGGGGCAGAGCGAAGACTACGGCATCATCGCCGTCAAAGACGGCGCTCTCGGCCCCTCTCCCCAACCCCCAGCCAAACATCCTCTCCCCAAAATAACCTAAATTCCCCCTCCTCACCAGCCTGCCCAGACCCTGTCGCACATCCCTTTGTGCTACTTCCCCTCCATACCAGTTCCCCTTCCCCTCCAACCACCCCTCTCGTGACTACCCCCTCGGCGGAATCCGTCATCACCCCTCCCACCTCGTTGGGGAATGTGGCCACCTCCGAGGAGGACGAGGGAGTTGGTTCTGGGCCAGCCGTCATTTTGAACGGTATGTTTCCCTTTTATCCTTTTTTGTAGTTTAAAATGTTTTGATCTAATCCTGTGTCTGTGCCTTTTCCTTTATTTGGTTTGTCCAAAGTTTGGGTATATCTCTGTTTGTCTTTACCTTTTACTGCTGATTTCCCTATACACATATCCCACATGGCAAAACAGTTTTTTTTTTGTTTGTTTTTTTGGGTGTCCATTTTTGTGTCCTTTGGTTTTCTTGGTTAAATGTGCTTTTGGTCACACTATTGTCATTTTTGGATAGCTCTGTTTTGCTTGTTTTTTCAGGGTGTTTCTTAAATTTTGTATTAAGCCCCACACTTTTCTAACCCACAGAGGACCAGAGGCGTTTGTCGGACCTAGCCGGGTGCGTCCAAGTGATGCGGGGCCACGTGATCGGCCTGCTGGTGGTCCTTGACCATATGGCTGGGATCCTGCGTCCATAATTTTTTATTTTCTACCAAAATTATTTTTCATAATAAAAGATTTAAAGTTAGAGTTCAGTCTCATTCCTTGTCTCCAAATCTTAGATTGTTTACACTTACATAAGTAGACTCTTGCAGCAAGTATTTCCAACTAATGTCACTAAGATTGTGTGTTGTAGATTTTTAGAAAACAGGCACATGAAACAGCTAACAGTAACAATCTGCTTGGGGTTTTTTTTTGTGTTACAATTTTTATATTAGTACATTTTACATGTTCCAATTTTGGGGGCAACCTGCTTAGCCCGAGATTCCAAAGCATACTGATTGTACATAATACCTTTTGGTGTTGGTTTTGACCCAGAAAGCATATTTAAATTTTGATCAAATTGCGACATTACAGGATTAACCCTTAAGCAATTTTAACGTGGGTGAACCTGGTTACACTTGCTTGCAATGTTCAAGAAAATTTGCAAAATTACACTCTCAAAAAATGTATTCAACACATAACTAAAAAACCAAAGTGTTGGCTCACAAACAATACACACAGTGATAACAAAAAGTACAACCCATCAAACACCATATGAAAAAAGTAAAGAAAAATCAAGAACTGGTTGACGAATGAGCATGCCAACATGATTCCAGAAATGTTGCGTTGCAATATTGGGTCCAGAATATATATCCAATGTGTCCCCATGAAGGTTTGTTTTGTGTAGCAGGAAGTAGTCATCATTTCAGTCCCAAAGATTATGAAATCAAACAGAATATGGGAAAAAATAAACAAATTAATTAGATGGTCTCCCAAAATCCTTACCACATTGTGTCAAAGAACTTCTTTTGTGCCAATAATTACCTAAAATATCTGGCCACCACATCATCGTGTATGGCCCCCCCACATACTGGCCTCCGACCAACCTCGGGGGGGCCATCCTCAGGCAAGGCATCCTCTGGCTGCATTGGGACACCACTCCTTATGGTGATGTTGTGAAATATCCCACACAGGGCAACAATTTTTGAAACCATATCCGGCAAATACATGAGCTCGCCACCAGAGCGGTGGAGGCATCTGAATCGGCCTTTTAAAAGGCCGATACAGCGCTCCACCACTTGCCTGGTGGCTGTAAGTGCGGAATTAAAATTACTTTGTGGCCCTGGTGTGGGAGCCAAATAAGGAGTGAGCAGCCAGGGCGTGCAAGGGTAGCCACTGTCTCCTGTGAAAAAGAAGTGACAACATCAGGATCACTGTGTATCAAGCTTAACATTGTTATGTACTAAAGGTCTCCACTTACCCAGAAGCCACGCATCACCAGCTTGTAGGTTGTTTAATTTTTGCCATATCCCGGATTGCCGGATGACGAATGAGTCATGTGCACTTCCGGGTAATTTTGCATTCAGGGACAGGATCTGGAGGGAGGCATCACATACCACCATTACATTTAGGGAGTGATAGTGTTTGCGGTTGCGAAAAATGGCCTCCAGCCGTGCTGGAGGCTGAAGTGGTATGTGAGTACCATCCACAACCCCTATGATGTGTGGGAAGCCAGCTATTTGGTAAAAATTGGCCTTGGCCACACTAAGGGCACCCATATCCAAAGGCATTTGAATAAAATGATGGAGGTGCTTGAAAAGGGCCTCCATCACTGCCCTCAGGATCCTGGAAAAGGAGGATTGGGAGATTCCCGCAACTATTCCCACCGTTGTTTGAAACGATCCTAGGCACAGAAATGTAACACCGCCATAAATTGCGTAAGTGGTGGTATTGCTGTAGGACTGTCAATTTGCCGCTCAAGATCACTCTCTATTAATGAGAGAGTGTCTATGATGATTTGGGGCGGAAGACGGTAGCGTCTTAACACCTCATCATCGGGCATTCCAAAAAGGGTGACACGTGTTCGATATATCTGGGGCCTTGCATGCCTATGATGCCTATGCCTGGGACGAGATTGAGGTTGGTCGGCTTCCGGGAGCATGGCCACAACAATCCGACCAAGATCAACCTGAAATGGCAAGGATTGAATGTAAGGTTTTTTTGCCCCCCAAAATTTGAAAAATTACTTATCTTTACGATACAATCCAATGATGCTTACATGCCGGGGTATTGTCATGATTTTCAAAACCTAAAAATAAAAACAAACAAACAATGCAAAAATTTAGGGTGGCCATTTAGGAATCTAAATTGGGTACAATACAAAACATAAAAGGGGATAAACACACATTTCGGCAAAGAGCAAAACGACAGTGCGCAGACTACCACAATTTGGGCCCCAAATTCTTAAAAAATTTCTAACGGGAAATCACAACCAATTTAACTACAGAAAATAACCAGATAAAAATGCGCTAATTAGATCGCAATTACAATACAGAAAATAACCAGATAAAAATGCGCTAATTGGTTCGCAATTACAATACAGAAAATAACCAGATAAAAATGCGCTAATTAGTTCGCAATTACAATACAGAAAATAACCAGATAAAAATGCGCTAATTAGTTCGCAATTACAATACAGAACATAAGCAGATAAAAATGCGCTATTTAGTTCGCAATTACAATACAGAAAATAAGCAGATAAAAATGCGCTAATTAGTTTGCAATTACAATACAGAAAATAAGCAGATAAAAATGCGCTAATTAGTTCGCAATTACAATACAGAAAATAACCAGATAAAAATGCGCTAATTAGTTCGCAATTACAATACAGAAAATAAGCAGATAAAAATGCGCTAATTAGTTCGCAATTACAATACAGAAAATAAGCAGATAAAAATGCGCTAATTAGTTCGCAATTACAATACAGAAAATAAGCAGATAAAAATGCGCTAATTAGTTCGCAATTACAATACAGAAAATAAGCAGATAAAAATGCGCTAATTAGTTCATACATTTAAGGTCAAACAAAGTTGCGTTAAAAAAACATGAACATTTAATTAACAAGTGAAAAAACAAACTTACCAATAGAGGATATATAAGTCACCGGATAAAAAGGTCGTTGGGGCAGAGCCAAAAGAAACCTACCAAAGGAGAATTTGTTAAAAATTAGCGACCAAAATTTATCAAAAAGAAGGATACACAAAGTGAACAAAAGGAAGACGGCCAAAAACTTACCAAAAAAATTACACGACAAATAAAACAACCACACCAAAAAAAGCGAACGGAAAGAAAAACTCCAAAAAGACACACCGAAAAAAATTCCAAACACCGCCAAATACAATTCCCGCCAACAATCCACTCCGACCAACGTAACCTCCAACAACCAACACCCGCCACCTCGACTCGAGATGCCCAAAGCCATAAATAGTGTTTATTTTCCCGCACAAATTAAGGAGGGATCATAGGAACGCACAATCAATGATGCGGACGAAAACTAAGGACGCATGTATAAATACGTCACGACCCAAAAAAAAACGTTCTGGTGTATTTCTTGTTTGGAGGTAAGAAATGGCTACAGACCAGGGAAACAATGGCCAAGAGTCGGCCGGTAAGTTCTTCAGGCATTTCCAAACAAGGATTATTTTGAAACATAATATAGTGAAAGTTTGCAAGCTTAAATTTCTCAACGTTTAAACAAATAGGTGAGGAGGATGACATGGAAGAGGCTGCTGGGCCCAGTATTCCGGGAAAAGCAGGGAAAAAGAAAAGGCAGCCACAATTCACAAGAAAGGAGATGGAGGTTTTGGTTCAGAAGTGTGTGGATATCCTGCCACAGGCAGACAGGAATATGGGTGCAAGCCAGAAGTGGAGAATGTGGGAGGAGATAGCCAGTGCTGTCAATAGGGTCGGTGATTATGTCCGTCTAGCCCGGGATGTCAAACGGCGGTAAGTAAAAACTTGACCCCCCTAAAACAAAATAAAAAATAAAAACAGGAATAATGGTTACTTTTTCACCCACAGATGGCAATACTTCAAATATCGCCTGAAACAAAAAATGGCGGACAGGGCTAGGCATGCAAGGGGGACAGGTGAGGGTCCCACCCCTGTGTCATTGGAGTTGAATGATTTGGAAGAGCTGGCACAGGGGTGTGTGCAGGCTGTGGAGGTGTTTGGCATGTCGAACATGGATACGGACATGCCAGACTTTGCGGCTCCTCATGTTGTCCCAGGTAAATATTGTGATGTAACCAACTCTGAAATGTTATTGTGCCAATATGTAGATTCTAATGTGACTCTTTTCTCATTTTTCACACAGAGACACAGGCGGATGAATCTGCTCCAGAGGGGAGCCTTGGCCGCAGAATTTCTGCTGGCTCTGCAGGGGAGGAACCAGTACATCCGGCTGAGTACCCTGCAGAAGCCAGTCCAGGGCAATCCCCCTCGCAGGCAGTGGCACTCCTCACAGAACTCAATTTTAAATCGGATTTCCATACGGAGATTCTGCTGAGGATGGACGCCAGTCTGCTACGGGTGGCTGAGGCCCTGGAGCAAAATGCTGCGGCCAACGTGACCATTGGTCAGGCCCTGTAGGAAAATACCAGGGCCAACATTCGCATCGCCAATGCCCTGGAGCAGCTCGTTCGCCAGCACATGGTGGAGCCGACCTCCCTTCCTGCCAGAACATCAGGATCCTCCACCTCTGGCACAACATCAGCCAATCCTCCAAATGTGCCTAGCCCTGTGCCTAGTCCAGAGGCCACAACATCTGCCTCTGGACAGGCCAGCCCGATGACATCCCGAACCCGGTCTGGTGCCCACCCTCCCCCAGCCAAATGGGGGAAAAAACGTTTACAGCACTGGCTACTTTTCCCACACTCCTTCTGTGCTTGCCCCATATTCCTTTCTGGCCAAAACTTCCCTCTCCTTTCTTGTGAATTGTTTTTAATTTTTTGTTTTAAGATTCCATACCTTTTATGTTTGGCCAAATTATTATTTTTATTGGAATAACACTGACAAAAAAGTTTGGGCCAAAAATGGGCCAGAAAATGTTTTTATTTTCAAATAAATTTTTAAAAAATGTTCGACATTGTATTCTGACATTATTTTATAAATGGTGTAGCGTTAATCCTGGCCCACAAGGCAAAAACGACCTCCCAAAAAAAAAAAAAAAAATGTTTTAAAATAAAGGGCTCTTTAAGGAACACTTTAAAAATTACATAAGGATGCAAATTCTCCTGACCAAAGCAAAATGGTAAAATACACACAAACATGATGACATTATTGTTACAATAGCACAAAAACAAAATTCAAACAAAAAAAAACATACCTACAAATGTACGCTAATTGATTGTGTAATCCTGAAATTAGCAGCTATGATTTCCACCTGCGTACGGTTTTGTGCTAACCAAAAAAACTCTTTTCAAAACACATTACAAGCTGGTTTTCAATTCAAAATTGATTGTTTTTCTGACAAGCCGTGATTAATCGATGAAACATCATGGAGGCCCGGGACGGAGGAGAAGGCCATCGCCAATGTGGTCGAGTAATCCAGACCCCAAGCTGTGCGAGCAGTTTGAACGGAAAGAGGATCATCCAATGACGTATGACTTGGTACGAACACATTTGACGTTCGCATCAGATAATGTATGTACGCCCCAAAAACGCCTCGCCACACCTGCGTTTTTCCATCTCCACCCCCGTCAATGCCCAAAAACGCCCTGTTCTGTCAATCACATTTGACATGTCACTTCCTGTTCGCAATTTGACGAACGAGACAAAAAAAGCTCGCAATATGCCGTACGCACATGCGCAGTGTTACACCGACGCATGCGCGGTTTCCCAACATCGGAACGCAATGAGCGTACTGCTGTTAACGAGCGGCTCTGAATGAGGGCCAAAGTCATTTGTGTTGAACAGGTAGTAGGCATGGTTTTTTATGGTCATTTTAGGGATTAAAAAGAAAGAAAAAAAAACTGTTAAAAGTGAACTTTAAAATATTACATGTCTACATTGTGGCATTTTTAAACATTATGAGGAAATAATTACCTAAAATATCTGGCCACAACTTCATCGCGTATGGCCCCCCCACATACTGACCTCCGACCAACCTCGGGGGGGCCGTCCTCAGGCAAGGCATCCTCTGGCTGCATTGGGACATCACTCCTTATGGCGATGTTGTGAAATATCCCACACAGGACCACAATTTTCGAAACCATATCTGGCAAATACATGAGCTCGCCACCAGAGCGGTGGAGGCATCTGAATCGGCCTTTGAAAAGGCTGATACAGCGCTCCACCACCTGCCTGGTGGCTGTAAGTGCGGAATTATACTCACTTTGTGGCCCTGGTGTGGGAACCAAATAAGGAGTGAGCAGCAGGGCGTGCAAGGGTAACCACTGTCTCCTGTGAAAAAACAAAAACAAACATCAGGACCATTGTTTAACAAGCTTTGCATTGGTTTCAACAGAAGGTGTCAACTTACCCAAAAGCCACGCATCACCAGCTTGTAGGTTGTTTAATTTGTGCCAAATCCCTGATTGCCGGATGACGAAGGAATCATGTGCACTGCCGGGGAATTTGGCATTCAGGGACAGGATCTGGAGGGAGGCATCACATACCACCATTACATTCAGTGAATGAAAGTGCTTGCGGTTCCTAAAAATAGCCTCCAGCCTTGCTAGAGGCTGAAGTGGTATGTGAGTGCCATCCACAACCCCTATGATGTGTGGGAAGCCAGCTATTTGGTAAAAATTCGCCTTCGCCACATTAAGGGTACCCATATCCAATGGCATTTGAATAAAATGATGGAGGTGTTTAAAAAGGGCCTCCATCACTGCCCTCAGGATCCTTGAAAAGGAGGATAGGAATATTCCCGCAACTATTCCCACAGTGGTTTGAAAGGATCCTGAGGCACAAAAATGTAACACCGACATTAATTGAGTAAGTGGTGGTAATGCTGTAGGACTGTCAAATTGCCTTTCAAGATCACTCTCTATTAATGAGAGAGTGTCTATGATGATTTGGGGCGGCAGACGGTATCGCCGTAACACCTCATCATCTGGCAATCCAAAAAGGGTGACACGTGTTCTACATATCTGGGGCCTTGCACGCCTACGAGGCCTACGCCTGGGACGAAGTTGAGGTTGGTCGGGTTCTGGAACCATGGCCAATATAATACGACCAACATCAACCTGAAATGGTAATCCAGGTAGTTATTGTTTTAGACAAATGTGTTAAGAAAAATATACTTATCTTTTCTCAGAAATTCAAAGATGCTTACAGGCCTGGGACGTATCATGTGCAGAACACCCTACATTTCAAAAGTAGAAAATATGTTTAAGATTCATTAAATAAAATATGATTGTAATTAAATTATTTTCGTGAAAAAATAAAGAAGGGAGCACACATTAGTTCAGAAAATACTCCGCTACATTTAGTGTTAAGACATGATTTTACACTGAAAATTTTTAAAAAAATTAGTTCGTAAAATAGTACGCTACTTTTACAGTTAAATCAAGACACATTAGTTCACAAAATAGTACGCTACTTTTACAGTTAAATCAAGACACATTAGTTCGTAAAATAGTACGCTACTTTTACAGTTAAATCAAGACACATTAGTTCGCAATATAGTACGCTACTTTTACAGTTAAATCAAGACACATTAGTTCGTAAAATAGTACGCTACTTTTACAGTTAAATCAAGACACATTAGTTCGCAAAATAGTACGCTACTTTTACAGTTAAATCAAGACACATTAGTTCGCAAAATAGTTAGCTACTTTTACAGTTAAATCAAGACACATTAGTTCGCAAATAGTACGCTACTTTTAGTTAAATCAAGACACATTAGTTTGCAAAATAGTACGCTACTTTTACAGTTAAATCAAGACACATTAGTTCGCAAAATAGTACGCTACTTTTACAGTTAAAACAAGACACATTAGTTCGCAAAATAGTACGCTACTTTTCCAGTTAAATCAAGACACATCAGTTCGCAAAATAGTACGCTACTTTTACAGTTAAAACCACTCAAACATTATTTCGCTAAATAGTACGCTACATTTAGTGGTAAGACATGATTGTTCCCCCCCAAAAAAAACATTACTTTGCGAAACATATGCTAAGAACAACACATCTAATTTGTAAAATCATGAAAACAAAAACACTTACCAAAAACAGACAAATATCCCAAAGTTCAAAAACTTCACTGGGGCAATGCTAGACTAACTGTAAACAAAAAAAAATATTAAAAACATTTGAAAACTATTTACTATTTTTTTTACGGTGGTTTTTTACAATACTTACTCCAAAAATCACCAAAAAATAGCCAAACAATAAAAAAAAAACAACGGAAAAGAAAGCTAGAAAAAAAACAAAATATCGCTCTGAAAATTTCCTCCTTCTACTCACTAAGCCTCAAAACAACTCCAATGCCAAACCTCCAACAAACAACATGCCACATCAACTTCAGTCACACCAAGCCATAAATAGTCTTTATTTTCCCGCTCAAATTAAGGACGGACAATAGGAGCACACAGTCAATGATGCGGCCGAATAATGCTGACGCATGTATAAAAACGTCACTGAAAAGCCAAATCAGTCTGCTGTAGTGAGATCTGAAAGTCCAAAATGATTACAGAGCAGCAAAGCAGTGGCCAAGAGGCGCCAGGTAAGTATTTCTCTTTTTTGGGCAAAAGGATTCTGTTTAACAATAATTTGGGGAACATTTTACATTATAAATTTTAATCCCATTTTCAAAAAAGGTGTTGAGGATGACGTGGAAGAGGCTGCTGGGCCTAGTAGGCCAAATAAACCAAAAAAAAAAAGGCAGCCACAACACCCACAATTCACAAGAAAGGAGATGGAGGTTTTGGTGCAAATGTGCAATGACAACCTGCCACAGGCAGCAAGGAATATGGGTGCAAGCCAGAAATGGAAAATGTGGGATGACATAGCCAGTGGTGTCAATAGGGTGGGTGATTGTGAACGTTCAACCTGGGAGATCAAACGCCGGTACGTAAAAACTACATTTTAGTAAAAAGTGTTTAAAGGTCCAAATACTGCCGGAATAATGCCAACTTTTTACCCCACAGATGGAGCGACATCAAATATCGTCTTAAGCAAAAACTGGCTGATAGGGCTAGGCATGCAGGGGGGACAGGTGGGGGTCCCACCCCTGTGTCACTGGAGCTCACAGATTTGGAGATGGCCCAGGGGTGTGTGCAGGATGAGGAGGTGTTTGGCGTGTCAAACATGGATATCGACATGCCAGACTTTGCGGCTCCTCATGTTGCCCCAGGTAAATGTTGTAATGTTAACAACTCAGAAATGTGTTTGGGACAATATCTAGATTATAATGTTACTCTTTTCTCTTTTTTCTCACAGAGACACAGGCGGATGAGTCTGCTCCAGAGGGGAGCTTTGGCCGCAGAATTTCTGCTGCCTCTGCAGGGGAGGAAGCAGTAGATCCGGCTGGGGACCCTGTGGCAGACAGTCCAGGGCATTCCCCCTCGCAGGCAGTGGGCCTCCTCACTGATCTCAATATTAAAACGGATCAGCAGACCGAGATTCTGCTGAGGATGGACGCCAGTCTGCTACGGGTGGCGGATGCCCTGGAGCAAAGTGCTGCGGCCAACGTGACCATTGCTAAGGCCCTGGTGGAAAATACTGGGGCCAACGTGCGAATAGCAAATGCCCTGGAGCAGCTCGTTCGCCAGCACATGTTGGAGCCGGCCTCCCTTCCTGCCGGAACATCAGGACCCTCCACGTCTGGCACAACAACAGCCATCCCTCCAAATGTGCCTAGCCCTATGCCTAGTCCAGAGGCCACAACATCTGCCTCTGGCCAGGCCAGCAGAAGGACATCCCGGACCCGTTCAGGCTCCCTCCCTACCCCGGCCAAACGGGTCAAAAGGCGATGACAGCACTGGCTAATTTTCCCACAATCCTTCTCAGTGTTTGCCCCATCTTCCTTTTTGCCCAAAACCTCCCTCTCCTTTCTTGTGAATTTTTTATTAATTGTGTTTGTTTGTGGATTTCAAATGCCACTTATTTTGTTTGTGTGTTTCTAAAATCATTTGTTATTTGTTTTTACGTTATCAAGTTTTTATTATTTCCCCAAAATTTAAAAAAAAAAAAACAACAAAAAAAATAATGTAGAAAATCTGCACAATTCTATTGTTAATTTATTAAAAAACTGGTTAAAAGGTAATCCCGCAAACAACATTACAAACAATACAACGGAAATCTAAACATTATTTTTGAAAAAAAAAACGGGTTAAAAACAATTTATGAGTTTTAATTAACACTTAGCAAAAAAGAAAAGGACGATTGTTTTCGTGGCCCCTAAAATATGAAGAAAAACAACAAACCTGCGTACAATATTGTTGCCCTAAAAAAAAAAGAAAGCAAATTTGGCAAAAACACGCAAATGTAAAATAAATTTGTAAGCTAATTGATTGTCTAACCCAGAAATTAGCAGCTGAGTAGTTCACCTGCGTACGGTTTTTTGCTAGTAAAAAAAGGCTATTGGCTAAACACCTTACAAGCATTTTTGCAATTCAAAACTGATTGTTTTTGAGGCCTCAATTGATAAATCGGGAAACCATTGATGAGCCTCGGGAAGAACGAAGAGACCATCGTCATTGCGGTAGAGAATACCAGACCACAAGCTAAGCGAGCAGTTTTAATGGAAAGTGGATCAGACAGTGACGTAACACTTGTTCCGTTCACATTGGCCGTTCGCATTAGATAATTTATGTACGCCCAAAAAACGCCTCGACACGCCTGCGTTTTCCCATCTCCACTCCCGTCACCGCCCCAAAATGGACAGTTCTGTCAATCGTATTTGACATGTCACTTCCTGTTCGCTTTTCGACAAACGACTGAAAAAATGATCGCAATCAGCCGTACGCACA
Source organism: Taudactylus pleione (assembly GCA_031769625.1). Lineage (NCBI taxonomy): Eukaryota > Metazoa > Chordata > Amphibia > Anura > Myobatrachidae > Taudactylus > Taudactylus pleione. The sequence continues at coordinate 927,134 of JAUIMM010000813.1, forward strand.
TGCGCACTGTTACACCGACGCATGCGTGGTTTAACAACATCGGATGACTACGAGCGTACGACCGCTTACGAGCGGCTCTGAATGAGGGCCAGAGTTCTACGTTAAAGAAACTAGTTTACAGGTTTCCATTGGTTCTTGCTTCTGGATAATCTGGTCATTGGTCGATTCAGACGGTGTCATCAGGGGCATGGCTCAGTTCTCCAACGTTTTCTTTGAGTAGTTTCCTGCCGAACAACTGGTTAAAACTAGCTACAACACTACATGCATGTTACAACATTTCCATCCAATAACTCCCAATCATTCCATAACTAGCGGACGCATGATGCGACTTCTTTGCCGATAGATACGGATGTCTGCAATTAAACAGGGATTTAGTATGATACCAAACATGATATGTCCACTATATTCTAAACCTTAGATCTCATTTAAGTACATATTACATCATAATTATTAGCTAAAAATACCTTTAATAACACTGGTCATTAACTATAATGTGTGGGAACCATATTGCATATATGCGTCCGCATATGTGCGTCTGTGTGTTGAAATAGCAACTATATACAAATGAGCGTCCATGTATAAGTATGTGCGTATGCATATGAGCGTCCGTGTATATAAGTATATGTGTGTGCATTATGTGCATCAGTGTATGTGTGTTGTGAATATGCAGCTTAGCGCATTGGATTGTGCATCACAAAGTAGCGTTGTGGTTTACTCGACATCAGACTATAGATGGCCAGATCGTCAGATAACAATTGTGAGCGATCACATTCAATTATTTGACTTCGACATACTGTCCATTCCACTTGGAGAGAATCAATCTTTGCAGAGACCTGGAATGGAACTGAGCATACCCCACCATGTTGAAATTGGATACCATTGATGCCAGGATGTGCATTGCTAACAGAATGGATATCCATCGCTTGCAAAGCAGTTTGCGTATTTGCAATGATAGGGCCACACTCTTGTCCTCTGGCAGAAACACTGTCTGTGCCCGAGAATCCAGAAGAGCTCCCAGATGTACCATCTGCTGTGTTGGAGAAAGTGATGATTTCTTCCAATTGATGATCCAGCTTTTGTAAGCAAGCTATGGTCAGTTGAAAATGGTTTTGTAAAACAACCGGAGTCTGTGCCATTATCAGAAGGTCATCCAGATATGGTAAAATTCTGACTCCCTGATGCCTTAGATATGTGGTCCATCATGACTGTCATTATTTTGGTAAATACCCAGGGAGGGTAGAGCCTGAAATTGGCAATGTTGCTAAAGGACAGCAAATCATAAAAATTGCTGGTGGGATGGTATAATAGGAACATGCAGGTATGCATCCTGAATGTCCAGGGAAATGTAATCCCCTGGCTCCATTGCCAATTATTATTTTATTACTGGAGAGTTTCCATACAAAACTTGGGTAAATGGATAAATCTGTTAAGGGTTTTTTGATTAGTATAGGGCGATGACTGGAATAATAACCCCTTCCCTGTTGCGACACAGGAACCAGGACTATTACCCCCACCTGCAGCAGGGAGTGAATGGCCTTCTAAAGGGCCAAAGCCTTTACTGCATCTGCTGGAGGATCTGTGCAAAAAATGTCTGGGGAGGATGCCTCCTGAAAGTGAGGGCATACCCTTGAGAGACCACTTCTCGGACCCAGGCTTCTGTTGTTGTTTGATGCCAACAATCCGTAACTGAAGATGTCAGCCTCATACCCTGGGATTCCCTAGGAGGAGGCCCGCCCCAACAGGCAGAGGGTTTGTCGTCTGGCATAGAAGCTGGACGTCCTGCCATGCCAGACCTCTTAGTTTGATGCCATATTTTTCAAAAAAGCTAGATGTCTTAGAGGAAGGCTGTTTCCTTGTTCGTCCCTGAGAATGGAAGGACCAAAAATAAACCTGTCTAGACCTTATAGTTACCGTAGATGGTAGACCTGCTGACTTTGAAGCTGCCAGAGTAGCTATCATTTTATCCAACTCTGCTCCAAAAAGTACTTTTCCATAAAAGGGTAAAACTTCCAGTGCCTTCTTTGATCCTGCAACAGCTTTCCAGGATCTAAACCAAAGGGCCCTGATGCGGCTCCCCTGACTGACACTGACTGCCTCCTCTGATAGGTGCGCAGCTGTTCAGAGACTAGTCCTTTGTTGCAGCAGTCTACTTCACTCCGAAGGCGACATGATGACGTTACACCGCAAACAGGGCGTGGAGCTTAACTTGTGACTGAACCTGCAGCTACGAGGAGGACACAGTCATAGACTCCAGAGCTTACCTATATGACACAGGCAATGCACAATTTACAAGGTACGAGTTGTTTTTTTTTTTCATTTTATTTGTGACATGGGGGAGTGGCCCGTGGAGTGGGAGGGAATGTGGGGGAAGGTGGCTGGACTGGCCCAGGGAGATAGGGGGGATGGAGTGGCACTTGAGGGTTTGTTGTTGTGACACATGAGGGTCTGCTGGAGTGACAAAAGGGGGGCTGGAGTGACACATGAGAGGCTGCTGAAGTGACACATTGAGGAGCTGCTGGTGTGACAAATGGGGGGCTGAAGTGAAACATGCAAGACTGCTGAAGTGACACATGAGGGGGACTGGAGTGACACATGGAGGACTGGAGTGACACATGGAGGGTCTGGAGTGACACATGGGGGGCTGGACTGTATTATGAGAACCTTTTTTTTTCAATTTCTGTTTTTGTGGATGTGGCTTTTTCAATGTATTATTTGTGTATGTGGCTTTTTCAGTTTATTTTATGTGGATCTGGCTTGTTTCAGTGTATTTTATGTGGATCTGTTTTTTTCAATGTTTTTTATATTGTTCTGCCTTTTTCTTTCCCTTTAATACTGGAGTGACACATGAAGGGCTGGAGTGACACATGGAGGGGCTGGATTGTATTAGGTGAATCTATTTTTTTTTTTCAATGTACACTACCGTTCAAAAGTTTGGGGTCATTTAGAAATGTCCTTATTTTTGAAAGAAAAGCACTGTTTTTTTTAATGAAGATAACATTAAATTAATCAGGAATAAACTGTTAAATGTGGTAAATGACTATACTAGCTGCAAATCATCTGGTTTTAAAGGAATATCTACATAGGTGTATAGAGGCCCATTTCCAGCAACCATCACTCCAGTGTTCTAATGGTACATTGTGTTTGCTAAGCGCGTTAGAAGACTAATGGATGATTAGAAAACTCTTGAAAACACTTGTGGAATTATGTTAGCACAGCTGAAAACAGGTTTGCTCATTAGAGAAGTTATAAACTGGCCTTCCTTTGAGCTAGTTGAGTATTTGGAGCATCACATTTGTGGGTTCGATTATACTCTCCAAAGGCCAGAAAAAGAGAACTTTCATGTGAAACTCGACAGTCTATTCTTGTTCTTAGAAATGAAGGCTATTCCATGCGAGAACTTGGCAAGAAACTGAACAATTCCTACAACGGTGTGTACTACTCCCTTCAGAGAACAGCACAACCAGAGTCTAACCAGAGTAGAAAGAGAAGCGGGAGGCCCCGGTGCACAACTTTGCAAGAAGACAAGTACATTAATATTAATATAGGCAAAAGAACAAAGACATTGGACAGAGGAAGATTGGAAAAAAGTATTATGGACAGACGAATCGAAGTTTGAGGTATTTGGATCACACAGAACATTTGTGAGATGCAAAACAAGTGAAAAGTTGCTGGAAGAGTGCCTGACGCCATCTGTCAAGCATGGTGGAGGTAATGTGATAGTCTGGGGCTGATTTGGTGCTGGTAAAAAGTGGGAGATATGTAGAAGGTAAAAGGGATTTTGAATAAGGATGGTCATCACTTCATTTTGCAGCTCCAACCCAAACCCTGCGGACAGCGCTTGATTGGAGCCAAATTCCTCTTCCAACAGGACAATGACCCAAAGCACACCTCCAAATTATGCAAGAACTATTTAGGGAAGAAGCAGGAAGCTGGTATTCTGTCTGTAATGGAATTGCCAGAGCAGTCACCAGATCTCAACCCCATTGAGCTGTTGTGGGAACAGCTTGACCGTATAGTATGCAAGAGCCCATCAAGCCAATCCAACTTGTGGGAGGTGCTTCAGGAAGCGTGGGGTGAAATTTCTTCAGATTACCTCAACAAATTAACAGCTAGAATGCCAAAGGTCTGCAATGCTGTAATTGCTGCAGGAGCATTATTTGACGAAAATAAAGTTTGAAGGACAAAATTATTATTTCAAATAAAAATCATTATTTCTAACCTTGCCAATGTATTGACTATATTTTCTATTCATTTTGCAACTCATTTGATAAATAAAAGTCAGTTTTCATGTAAAACACGAAATTGTCTGGTCTGGGTGACCCCAAACTTTTGAACGGTAGTGTATTTTTTGTGGATGTGGCTTTTTTAGTGTATTTTATGTGGATATGGCTTTTTCAATGTATTATTTGTGGATGTGGCTTTTTCAGGGAGAGGCTTGTTTCAGTGTATTTTATGTGGATCAGTTTTTTTCAACGTTTTTTATATTGCTCTGGCTTATTCTTTCCCTTTAATAGTTACCTCCATGGTGATTGTGTGTATGCGCTTTTACATGCTCCTATAAACATCATACCAGGGGCATAGCCTAGCTCGCACATGCTGTGGACATCCCATCCAAGGAGGCACAGTGGGAGCAGCCAACAAGGCTGCAGGGACAAGTAAACTGGACAGGTGGGGTGGCTCTTTATAACAAACAGCACACAAACCATCCTTAATGTCCTGAGGGGACAAATAAGCCATACATGATTTACATGAACCAGCCAAGAGGGCTCCCCCTCCTATATTCCTTTATCTTTTGACATATTCAATAAGGCAATAGTTGCAATGTTATGTGGCAGCCTTCACAGAATCTTAACGAATGTGAAGTACTCAGAGAAAAACCTCCACCCCAAGAGGATGGAGAGAAAAACAGTGATAGCTATAATTGAAAGACAGAAATAAAGGACAGCTTCGCTACAGCAGCTAGCAAACAGTCACATACCATGCATATGCAATAAAATTAAAATCAACTCTAAAACAACTACACAAACACAAAGGAATGGTAGGATAAAGAGCACTATATACCTTGACCAAGGGAGATGTATACAGAGACTGACCCAAAACCCTCCTGAGACCAACAGCTGCAAGGCGCACTGAGCGTGGACTGTGAGCCTTTCATTACGCATGGAGGATAGGTGGAACCCAGAGGTGCAAAACCCTTCATAGGGACTGCATCTGGGTCGGGGAGGAACTGCCGGGGGGGCACCTCCCTCCCCTAAGCTGCTTTAACCAGCCGGGTACACTGGCCGCGTGGCAACAGAAGTGTCTGCTGCCGATCCCCATTGTCAGACGATAAGGCCCTGGTGGTGTAGTGAGGATGCGGACAATCCCAGGCCCTGACAGCAGTGGCTTCTGGTGTGTCTCTGACACCAGAAGGAAGGACTGCCACGCTCGGTCCCCCCGTAAGCAAAGAATCGCCTTACCTGACATCTCCGTACATCCGGTTGCAGTCCAAGTTGCAGACCCGCCGAAATCACCAGCCTAGTTATTGGTGTTGCTGCCCAGCAGAGGTAGATGGAGTTGCAGTATATGCGTCTTAATTCAGACACTTAGTACTGCCAAACCAATAACATAGGATAAAACATAAAATAAAAGCTTAGGACTGTCAGAGCAGTCCCCTGTTAGAAAGGTGCATCTTGATCCTGCTGAATAACTGAAGTCCTATGGCTAGGGCAGGGGTATATATGGAGGAGGACCCAAGGCTTCCTGGGAGCTGAAGCTTTAACTGTTTGGTGCCTGGTCTCCAACCATAATATCCCCATGGTATCCCTGTGGATCACTATGGACCCTGAAGAAGAAACCACTGCTAGCGACCAAGGTCGTGGGACTGTCAACCTAGGTCGGACCCGGGTCAATGCGGGTTTTTGGCTTATGTATGAAAGGGGTATTATTGTTGTTTTGTGAATTTTAGGATTATTGCACTAGGAGACACTTTTTTCTCTTTTTCTTTTACACTACTTGGATTTTGTGCGGGATGCTAAATACAAGGAAAGCTGCCACTTTATATAAGCACTCTAGGCATGGAAGAAACATTTTGGACATTTTTTTTTGGGACACAGAATTGTTTTGTCTATATTATAAGGACACTTATAGCACCACAGATTATTTGCTTTGTATTTATAAATATATCTATATTAAAACAAATGTACTGCCTCACTGACTTGTCAATGCCCAGCCTAAACCCTTGGACCTAGAAACTTGTAATTCGTGGAGTATATTCCTTCCATGACGTAAGCACTCACTAAGCAGGGATTTTTTTAAATTCTACCCCTTAAGAGGGTGAAAAGAGGTAAAATGTTTCCTCTCGACCGAGTGATTGGGTGACAAAGTAACATGTCCCAATTGCTGTGGAACTGTAAGCTCCATTGTCTCTGTTGAGTGGTGGCTTAAGATGTGGGGATGCAGCACAGTCCAATATTCAAAAAGGGGAGCCACCCCAACTGCCAGTGATGTTAGGCAGCATTTGGGGTGACAGTTGGCGTGGCTCCCCTATTTGAATATTGGACTGCGCTGACCTCCACCTCTGGAGTCTCCACTGCTAAAGACTAGGTTTTTTCCATTTGGATACTTCATTTGCTTTGTTGTTGGATTTTCATTTTTCTCAAACATGGCAATTGAGTTTTTGAATTTTAATGGGGAGATGGTGCCTTACACCATTGTCCCCATCACAGGAGACGAAGCCTGCCTGTTCCTATCTCATGTATGACACTCTCATGTATGACACTCAGCAAATGACTAGTGAGGTGCACAAACTAATTGTGAGGCATGTGGTAGACAACTGGAAGGATTTCTCCATCATGTCCCATGACAGCAAAGGGGACAACTACACCAGCTCCACTGAGTACCCTGCTTGAATTGTTTGCAAAAAAAACAACTTAATTTACTTAATCTTGATACTAGCAAACTCCCTTACATCAGAGGCATAAAATAAACTAAGCATATAAGTTAAGATCATACTTGCCAACTCTCCCTGATTGTCAGGGAGACTCCCTGAAATAGTAGCAATCTCCCTGACGACTCTTGTAATCTCCCTGATTGCACCTTTATGAAGCTGTTATATAAAAAAAACAAGAGATATATACAGTCAGGTGCATAAATATTGGGACATTGACAGAATTTTCATATTTTGGCCTCTATTCACCACCACAATGGCTTTGAAATGAAACAAACAAGATGTGCTTTAACTGCAGACCTTCAGATTTAATTTGAGGGTAATTACATCCAAATCAGGTGAACGGTGTAGGAATTACAACAGTTTCTATATGTGCCTCCCACTTTTTAAGGGGCCAAAAGTAATGGGACAAACTAAACAATCCTAAATCTAACTTTCACTTTTTATTACTTTGTTGCAAATCTTTTGCAGGCAATTACAGCCTGAAGTCTGGAACGTATAGACATCACCAGACGCTGGGTTTCATCCCTGGTGATGCTCTGCAAGGCCTCTACTGCAAATGTCATCAGTTCCTGCTTGTTTTTGGGGCATTTTCCCTTCAGTTTTGTCTTCATCAAGTGAAATGCATGCTCAATCGGATTCAGGTGAGGGGATTGACTTGGCCATTGCATAACATTACACTTTTTAGCCTTAAAAAACTCTTTGGCTGCTTTTGCAGTATGCTTCTGGTCATTCTCCATCTGCACTGTGAAGCGCCGTCCAATGAGTTCTGAAGCATTTGACTGAATATGAGCATATAATATTGCCCGAAACACTTCAGAATTCATTCTGCTGCTTTTGTCAGCTGTCACATCAATAAATACAAGGGAACCAGTTCCACTGGCAGCCATACATGCCCACGCCACGAAACTACCACCACCATGCTTCACTGATGAAGTGGTATGTTTTGGATCATGAGCAGTTCCTTTCCTTCTCCATACTCTTCTCTTCCCATCACTCTGGTACAAGTTGATCTTTGTCTCATCTGTCCATAGGATGTTCCAGAACTGTAATGGCTTTTTTAGATGTTGTTTGGCAAACTCTAATCTGGTCTTCCTGTTTTTGTGGCTCACCAATGGTTTACATCTTGTGGTGAACCCTCTATATTCACTCTTGTGAAGTCTTCTCTTGATTGTTGACATTGACACATATACACCTACCTCCTGGAGAGTGTTCTTGATTTGGCCAACTGTTGTGAAGGGGTTTTTCTTCACCAAGGAAATAATTCTTCTGTCATCCACCACAGTTGTTTTCCGTGTTCTTCAAGGTCTTTTGGTGTTGCTGAGCTCTCTGGTGAGTTCTTTCTTTTTAAGAATGTTCCACACAGTTGATTTGGCCACACCTAATGTTTTTGCTATCTCTCTGATGGGTTTGTTTTGATTTTTCATCTTAATGATGGCTTGCTTCACTGATAGTGACAGCTCCTTGGATCTCATATTGAGAGTCGAGAGCAACTGATTCCAAATACAAATGTCACACCTAGAATCAACTCCAGACCTTTTACCTGCTTAATTGATAATGAAATAACGAGGGAATAGCCCACACCTGTCCATGAAATAGCTTTTGAGTTGATAGTCCCATTACTTTTGGCCCCTTAAAAAGTGGGAGGCACATATAGAAACCGTTGTAATTCCTACACCGTTCACCCGATTTGGATGTAATTAGCCTCAAATTAAATCTGAAAGTCTGCAGGTAAAGCACATCTTGTTTGTTTCATTTCAAAGCCATTGTGGTGGTGAATAGAGGCCAAAATATGAAAATTCTGTCAATGTCCCAATATTTATGCACCAGACTGTACATTCAAATGCGATCATTGGTAACATCTCCCTGCATTGGGTATAAGCACAGTGATCCCTATGGCTACATGTATTTTCTGAAAAGTATTAGTGTGTTTTCATCAACAAGTAGAGTAAGTCAGTTATATGACACGCCTCTCAGATGTAGCAGTACACGCCCACATTACCGCCGCGCTCATAGGTGCTGCTTTCACATTCTCCCTGATAGGCTATTTTAAAAGTAGGCAAGCATGGTTAAGATGGTATGAAGGAAATTAAAATATCTAAGGTCTACCCGGGTGAAACCAGGAACATAAGGTAGTGTATATGGGATACATTCGGTATCCCAGCACTGGGGATGCCGGCACTTAGAAATAAATCATATACTTCACCAGCCTGGAACACAGAGAGGAAGGATCAGTACATGCAATGTAGAGATGAAACTAAAGATCACATTTATTGAAAAAAAAGCACAGCCCAATGTTCGTTTCAATCAAATAGATTTTCATCAACACACGTTTTATTCTTTTCTTAACAAACCAAGTAATCCCAAAAAGTATGGTGGCGGCTAGATCTCCTTCAGCTAAAGGGCCATGATGTCATCAGTTACTATCCACATGGACATAGGTGGGAATCTAATCACGCCCGTGAAAATTAAAAAACCGTGCGGCGCAGGGTTTTTCCCGCAGCCTCTGGGTTTTGCTATTCAATAAGGTGACTGAAAATTGGACACAGTGATTTCTATTGAAATCACTGTCTTTTTTCTCGCACATCCAGAGCAAGTCCGATTTTTCTTAAAATCGTTCACTTGCTCTGGGTCCCCGGCTGCACCCCCCCCCCCCAGAGGACTAATTAAGCTATTGAAAGTTTCCAATTAGCTTAATTAGTCCTTAATTACTCACCTTCCAAAGCAGTGTCTTCTGCATCCAACATGGGGTGCGGGTCGTCTGCAGCAGGATGTGTGTGAGTGATGCCCCCCCATCCCCATGTCAGTGTATACCCCCGTAACGAGTGTTGGGAGAACTACTTCTCCCAGCAGCCCTTGCACCTCCCAGCAGCCCCCGGCACTCCCAGCAGCCCACTCGCCATTGAAAATATGGAGGGGAGGCCACCGGGAGCTGTGGAGACCCCTGAAAATGTAAGTATCATTTTTTTTCACACGCTGCAGGATTTTTAGCTCTGAAAGCCCCGCAACCACCTTATTTTAATTGGATACAGTGAGTATCCAGAGCGCGCATACCTGCGGTAATCCAAAATTGGGCACAAGCTTTTTTACCTTGGTAAACTTCGACCCCAATTGAATATTCCCCATATAGTGGGAATAGTAACCTGTGCCGAGCGAAGCAAGTACAAACATCTACTATTGGTGGCCAGATACTACACCTGAGACAAAATAGGGTAGTGTATAGATCCCCTTCAGTAAATGTACCTGGAAGTGACGTGGAGTGAGGGCGGAAGTGCGGTTCCATGCCCATAAAGGCCAACAAAAGAAGAAAATTGTCCCCTCCTTTCGGGCACGGTTTATATCCGCCCTCTATGTCAACGTGGATAGTAACAAATGACATTGGACAGTAACTGATGATGTCAGGGTACCAATACTGAATGGGGATCTATCCACTACCGACAAAATAACAGGGCTGTGAGGGCATGGAACCGCACATCTGCCCTCACTCGACATCACCTCCGGGACTTTTAGATGAAGGGAAACTAGGGTCTATTCCCTTCACCAAGCGGACCCTGACATCAGTTACTGTCCAACGTCATTACTTAGTATCCACGTGGACATAGAGGGGGAATATAAACCATACTTGCCAACATTCAGCTTCCTTCTTCTGGGAGGGAGCTAAATGTCTGCTTACAGTGGGAGGTGTGGCTGGGCAATGATAAAGTATTGTGGGCAGAGCCGGGGGCGTGACCATGCGTTCACCTCATCGTGGCCCCGCCCCCTGTTCACAATTCCGAATTAAGGGCATTGTGAAGCACGGGGCGGGGCCACAATGATGCCATTCAGCGCGAATCGCGTCACCAGCCCCCCCACTGCGATGTTTTCTATCTTTACTCTGGGATGGGCAGGGGGCGGCGGCAGCAGCCGGGAGGCTTGCCGACCCTGTGGTAAGGGTATGGTAGTAAGGACTGTGCCATGGCACCGTTGGGCAGGGGGCGCTGTTTGGGCTTGTCATTGGTGAGGAGCTGAGAGTGTGTGTGGGATGATATAGACAAGAGACTTAAGTTGAGTGGAGAAGAGACAGAGAGAAAAAAATTAAAGAGGAGGCTCAGAATGAAAGAGTAAAGTCTGGAAGAATGGACAAGATAAATTAAATTGAGAAAGAGTGAAGGTGTGTATCCACTATGCGACCTTACTAAGCGATTGCGCAATTATGACATCGTACTCATGCAATCGCTCAGTAATCGGGCATTTAAATGTCAAAAACGACCAGCGATGCACGTGCCCGCTAGTCGTTTTTGACATCTATCATCGCCCGAACATGCTGGTCAACCTGACAACGTTGTCAGGTTGACCATGTTCGGGGATGATTGATGTGCCTACACTGAACGATAAATCGTTAACTGTAAGCACTGCATCCCTAGGGAGACGACGGCAGGATTGCGATGTCGTAATCGTGCCAGCCGCCCCGGGATCTAGTAGTGGATACGCACCTTAAGACACCTTCAATAACAAGTTTGATTTACCACAAAACCTTTTACTTTACGAGAGAGAGAGAGAGAGAGAGAGAGAGAGAGAGTGTGTGTGTGTGTGTGTGTGTGTGTGTGTGCGCGCGCGTTTTGCCTCCATGAAGACAGACATAGTCTAAGAATTATTTTTAAAGTGAGTTACTCTATTATATATAGAGAACCAATGTTTGTATCTAAATAATGTTTTGTATTCAATGATAAAAACATTGGTACTTCCAATGTTTTCTTTCGATATCCTATCCCTAGACACAGGTAGCGGATGGCCCTACTGCAGCGGTCATGTGGTTGTGACGTCAAAGGTCCTTTCTCCACTTGGATCTAGCAACAACCGACAAGTAACTAACCGAGAGCAAACAGCTTCCGGAGTGTACGTTACGTGACGTCTGTTTCGCCCTCTAGCCTAAAAAAAAAAAAAGTAGGAGTAGAGATAGATCCCCTTCTGTAGATGTACGATGACCTTCTTATTTTTGTACAAAGTGTGGCCAGAAATCTCCACTTCCGCCCTCACTGACGTCACTTCCAGGTACAGCTAGTGAAGGGGATTTATGCTCTTCCATCCTAGTAGTAGCTCCCGGGGCCTGGCGTTTGGTTGGCTGTTTCTGTGTTTCCGTTTCCGTCTTTCCTGAGTAGTAGGCAGAGATGGCGTACCGCGGGCAGGGGCCGAAGGTCCAGAAAGTGATGGTGCAGCCCATCGTATCCTTCTTATGCCAGGCGGGGCGGTCTCTCGCTTGGATCAGGGAGAGCGGGTCCCCAGCAGTGCGGCCCCGGCACACGTGCTGCCTGCTCTGTGTCTCTGCCGCCGGCATGGTGGCTGTACCCGGGCCCGGACACGCTCCTGATTGCCGGACGTGCAAAGCACAGAGCACTGGGGGGGGAGGGATGAGGGGATTAAGTATCGAGTGTAACATAGGGACAAGGAGCGGCGATGGCCGGGAGCTACGGGCAGTGTGGATGTAATCGGCTCTGACCCAGTCCCGGGAACCAGCTGCAAATGTCCCCTGAGATGAAACGCGCTTTTCATAGTGAGTTGCTAATAGTTTGAATGAGATCTATCCCCATGATGCTGCTGCGTGTGTGTGTGTAATATATATATTAATGCTTGTATTTGGATAGGTAGGACAAATGTGTTTAACACCGGTCACCGGGCAGGTATATGGGGGATGAAGGTGCTGATGTATTCCTGATGTATTAGTGCTAGGCTCTTCTTACTGTGGTTTCCCTTAACTCCTTTATATCAGAATCTCATCTTCAGGTACCTCCAGAATGTAAGTAATTATTCTGTGCTTTTATACTTGCAATGCTTTGTCTCTTATACACGCTGTGCTTTCCCAGTGTTCAGTGTGTTCAAATTATGATTACTTGTTACAGAGATCGCGGATACAGGTGTGGTTGTATGAGCAAGTGAACATGCGTATAGAAGGATGCATCATTGTAAGTATAATCTCTTTGCACAATACCAGATTCATATTGCAGATCTGGGCTGTGAGTCCCTGGACAAAGCTCTTCCTCCCACCAATGTTACCTGAAACATCATGTGCTTTCAGTGCAGAGAGAATGAATAAATGGAGTACTTCTTTCATGTTTGTAGTGTTCAGTGAACAGGTATGGGTAGAAAAATGGGGATGTGTAATTTTATCTGAGCGGTAATGTTTGCATAGGACATCTGCAGCTGACAAGATTGATTGTCATTTTTTTTACAAAGGGAATGCAAAAAACAGGCTTCTTTTTAAAATAAACAATGGAGTATTGAATGTTAAAAAAAAAAAAATAAACTTTTTACTATGTTTTAGGGGTTCGATGAGTATATGAACTTGGTGTTGGATGACTCAGAAGAAATCCACCTGAAAACAAAGTCCCGGAAACAGCTTGGTGAGTTTTTCTTTTCATTTAAAAATATCTGCAAATCAGGCACAAGTATACTTTTTGTTTCTTCTATTGAACATACATTTTTTGTTGTACAATTAGACATTACAATCAATCTGTTTTAATGTCTCTTCCTGGCCATGTGCAGTGATGTTAGCCTAATATGTTGCTGCTGATACAAATCTGTCAACTTTTGTAGACGTGTCTTTAAATCCAGTTGGCTGCTGATATTCTTCATCAGCCATTTGTCGACGGCATGTAATTTGGCAGTTCAGCGATCAGTCCATGTAAGGCCAGCTTTTCACATGAGGGGTTTATGAACCTCAATGTCTTGACATTTTATACAAAGGGCAAAACAAGTTTGTTTTCCTGCAGCTTCTGACATCACGACTACAACTTTTCTCCCACCTTTCTTGACATTGAGATACCCTTGTTGACACAGGTGCCACATTAATTATTTTTGCTTTGATATTTTAAAATATTGTGGAAAATCCAAAATCCCGGAGCTATTTAATTCAGCGTGCTGTAAAGGATTTCTGCTTGCACCCCCCAGGGGTGCAAGCAGAAATCTGACAAAAGTACAGGCGTGATGCTGTTTTCTGCCTTTAGCGCTGGGAAAACAGCATTGTGCCGGGAAGCTTAGTTGGAGAATGCCCGTTCTTGCGACTAAACAGCCTGTTTAAGGCGCGAGGGCCAGGAGTTCCCCTACCTAACTGCATGTAGAATTGAATAGCTCCAGGAGCTCCCTCCCGGCGCTATTTATTTTGTGGTCAATTGAATCGAGCCCAATGTGTTCTATTTGATTGAAATAATCCACTAGTATAGCTTCATTGTATTTTCCCTTCTACCCATCATTTGTCCTGACACATCCTGTCTGCAAGTAAGTGTCCTGCCCCTGACATACTAGTTTTAGGATGACTGATGTAAGGGCAGTTGTTTCGGGTATATTGACCAGTATTGGCTGCTGTTTGTATAAGGTCAGAAATGTAAAACATCCAGATTTTAGTGAACAGACTATGTAATGTAACATTACTGTTTTAGGATGAAAATAATATGTATATCAGATGTCCCAATATACATTTTATGGGTAGCCTTTTTTTTTTTTTTTCCATCTTTCCTCCCTTTATTTTTCCTATTTTGTTAGTGCTTTCAAAGACACTTTAGTGGATTACAGTAGATGTATAACTGATGTATAATTTTCATTGTGTTTTATCAAGAAACATTTGTATTAAGGGAGAAGACTACCTGGTGCTCAAAAATAAAAAAACATAGCTTAAGCTGCCCCACACTCATTGATTTGGACAGGCAGTTCTGTCTGACCATATCGACCCTAAACTGTTACCAGACCTAATCAACATCTGGGGGTATATTTAACAATATGCGGTTTGTAAAAGCTATTCATAATCGGCGGTTTTTACTCGTAGTTTTGAAATGGCAACCGGAATCTATGAGCTAGCCTGATTTATCATTGACTCATGTTGCTGTTTTAAAACTGCTGATCGAAGCTGCCCATTAGTATATAACACTCCCTGGTGTATGGAAATATACTTGGATTATCTGCAAGTGTGTATCGCTATCAACTGAGTGCATTTATTAGGCCCTGTGTAGTTTGGTCACTCAGCAGGATTGTCAAGTGACCAGATTTCTTTTGTTTCTTTTATTTATATGGCACCATAGATGGAGGAGCGCATACAACAAAATGTCACATTAGACAGACTAATTTATAAGTTTACATAATAGACATACATGATTCTAACCCACAGCTTATACGATCGCGTAGAGCAGACAGTCTCAGAGAAGGTTGTGTGTGTGTGTGTGAGTGAGAGCTAATGCTCTACAGTGTAATTTATTCATCATGGTATGTGGCTAAACTTGTTGCTCAATCTAAGCTTCCAAATCTGCCATTTTATTGACGTAATTCGTCCTCTATGAAAATAATTGTTGCTTTCTGCATATAAAGGACACTGTCCAGTAATCATTGTATTGTGCATTCAATGTCGCCCTGCATTGTTTCCTTCCTGTTACGTTACCACAAGGCACTGAGAGAGTTCATAATTCTTAGTTCACT